>JANIHZ010000005.1:28862736-28874871 GCA_027478365.1 Erythroxylum rufum
TATGTTTAGATTTATTCCATCAAAAACTCTATGACAAAAAGAAGAAGACAAGAGAGAGAAAATCAAAACCTTTTTTTATCGAAAGTTCATCATGATTAAAATTCAAAGGAATTCTTTTATCTTCATTGTGGATAAAGGTACAATGTTTACATTTGTGAAAATCATTAGATTCTAAAATCTAGGGTATTACATATTTAACGTTTCTAGTATTTCATATATAAAAATTACATATGGTATTGGAGCCATATTTTAAGAATTAATAATTTTTACTTTAAAGATTGATTAAAATAAACATATTTATAAGTTAGGTTTCTACTTTCATGATGAATTTATTATCTTGGATATATTAAACTGTCAGTTGAAGACTATTGTTATAGTTGTATTTAGTCATATTTTAAAGAATCCTAAATGAGATTCTATATGGTAAGATGATGAAGGATTGAAAGTGCTTGGTTTTTAATAATTATATTGATTTTGAATTCTTTTTTAGATCAAGATAATCTTTACAACATTAAACCAGCCATTATCCATTAAAAATAAAATAAATATAACTAAACTAACATG
Source organism: Erythroxylum rufum (assembly GCA_027478365.1). NCBI lineage: Eukaryota > Viridiplantae > Streptophyta > Magnoliopsida > Malpighiales > Erythroxylaceae > Erythroxylum > Erythroxylum rufum. The sequence goes on from JANIHZ010000005.1 coordinate 28,863,301, forward strand.
TAGGAAGGAATTAAGAAAACATTTCCAAAATAAATTATGTTTTCTTATTATGTAATATTTTAGATAAATAATCAACTAGTGATATACCATATTTAATTTAATTAGCTTAGTTTGATATTTATGTAATGAATAATTTGTTAGTTACCAAAGTGATCAAATTATAAAGTTCTCATAAATATCAAGTTAAATAATAATAAGAAGAATAATTAATTATACATGATAATATGATGCTTATGATTGAAATGACAAAATACTAAATTTCATTGGTCATAATCTATTTAAGAATCACATAAAGGTTGATTAGTTAATTTTATATTGATGAACATGACTATGATTACCCGGAATACTTCCTTGGATATTTTTATCATATCCAAAGGTAAAAAATATCTAATTATAGAATATGCATTTATTAATAATGCAAATATAATACTAAGCATTAATTTATGGTATTTTAAGTATTGTCAAAGAAGAACAATAATATATATGTATTATTAATATGATCGTTACTTAATTCTATTTATTTGTTTAAATTATGACTCAAAGCATTAATGTATGAGCATTTAATATATTTTAAAACATATAATTATATTTCTATTCACTCCCAAGCTTCATCTATTATGACATTTAATGGGCTTAATTTTAATGAATGGTGTGAACAAGTCTAGTTCAACCACAGAATCCTAGGTCTTGACTTAGTAGACCAAACCAATAAGCCTGCTACTTTTACTGATATTAGTAGTGTTGAAAAAAAATCTTTTCATCAATTTTAGGAAAGATCAAATAGATTAAGCTTAATATTTATTAGAATGGTTGTGGCTAGCAACACTAAAGCAAATTCCCAAAATTGAAAATTGTAATGAATATCTTAAGTTCGTTGAATATATTACTCAATCTAACTCTACTAATAAGTCACTTACTGGGATTTTAATAGGTACACTAACCACCATAAAGTTTGACGGTTGTCACACCATGCATAAGTATGTCACTGAAATAATAAATACAGTAGGAAGATTAAGATCCATAAGAATGAGAATGAGTGAAAGTTTCCTTATGCAGTTTATTATTAATTTCTTGCATCCTAAATATGGTCCATTTTAATTAAGTTACAATACTATAAAGGATAAATGGAATGTGAATGAATTGAAAAGTTTGCTTATTCAAGAGGAAGTAAGGCTCAAGAAATAAGGAGTTTCACTCAATTAATTTTGTTGGTCATTAAGTAGTTAGAAAGAAGTTCAGAAAGGATATATGAAAGGGAAAGCATGTACTGCATAAGGTTAATGTATCATTAGCTTCAATTAGGAATAAGGAACTAAGGAATGATATATGTCATTTTTGTAAGAAAACTGGAAATTATTAAAAAAGATTGCCTTAAACATAAGGCATTGTTTAAAAATAAAGGTAAGCCTAATCCTTTAGTATATTTTGAATCAAATTTATTAGAAGTTCCTTATAATACTTAGTGGATTGATTATGGATGTACCACTTATGTTACTAATATGATACAAGGATTTCTTATGACACAAACAATGAATCCAAATGAAAAGTTTATCTCCGTGGAAACCCAAGTCAAAGCCCCAATTGCAAATATTGGAACCTACTATTAGAATTTTGACACTAGAAATCATTTAGATATTTTTCAAACTCTTTATGTTCCTACTATTTCTTAAAACCTAGTTTCTTTGTCAAAACTTGATGTTATTAGATACTTTTTTAAAATTGGTAATGGATGTTTTAGTTTGTTCAGAAGTAAGTGCCTTACTAATTTCAATGTTCTTTGTGATGGATCGTATAAATTAAAGCTTGGCAATCTTTTTTCTTAAACTCTATTAACCTTGCATCATAATGTTAGTACTTTTTATAAGTAAAATTTGGGCTTACTTATGGAATAAATGTTTGCTTCACATATCCAAAGAATGACTGATTATATTAGTACATAATGAAATACTTCCTTCTTTAGATTTTACTAATCTTGGCATTTGCATGGATTGTATTAAAGGAAAATATACACAATATACAATTAAGAAAGAACCTAAAGAAAGCACACAAATCCTTGAAATTATACTCACTGATATATGTGGGCCTTTTTAATGTTTCATTTTTTAGTGGAGAAAATTTTCTTCATCACCTTTATTGATAATTTTCTACATTATAGACATATTAATTTTTTGTATGAAAATTCTCAATCAGTAGATGTCTTAGAGCTATTTCTCAATGAGGTAAAAAGAAATTTACATAGAAAGGTGAAAATTGTTAGATTTGATAAAGGTGGTAAATATTATAGGAGACATCATAAAATTTAAAAAAAATCTCCTTATCCATTTGCTAAATTCCTTGAAAAGCATGGCTTATGCACTCAATACACAATGCAAAGTAAATCACAACAAAATGGTGTAGTAGAAAGGCTTAATTGTACTTTGATGAACATGGGTAGGAGTATAATGAGTCATTACTCTTCACCCTTATCATTATGGACGTATATTTTGAAAAATGCCATGTATTTATTATATAGGATCATAGTAAAGTAGCTCATAAGATACCTTTTGAATTCTGGATAGGAAGAAAACCTATTTTAAGGCATTTACATATTTAGGAGTGTTTGGTAAAAGTAAGAATCTATAATCTATATGAAAGGAAATTGAATTCAAGAACAACTAGTGGATTCCTTATTGGTTATCTAGAGAACTCTAGAAGGCACAAATTTTATTATCCTAATATAGTATAAGAATTTTTGAAACTATAAATTCTAGATTCATCGAAAATGGTGAAACTAATAGGAGTTTAGAATAACATAAAGTGAAAATTCAAAAAGTTAAAATAAAAGTTTCCTTGTTTATAACTTCTCCTCAAGTTTGTGTTCCTAGAGTTATTTGAAATTTTGACAACTTATAAGAATAATAAATACATGAACAAACTCTAAATAATAAAATCCCTATCAATGAACAAGTTATAGATGAGCCATATAAAGTAGCATTAAAAAGTTCTCAAAGACAAAGAAGATCAACTATTTTTTATGATTAAATGGTTTATAAGCCGTTAAGGTTTAGGAATTGATAAAGATCCAATTACATTTTCATAACCCATTGGGAGTGAAAATTCTAGTAAATGGTTAGACTTTATAGAAAAAAAGATGAAATCTATAAATGATAATTAAAATCTAGGATCTTATTGAATACTGGAAGGTTGTAAGACATTTAGATTTAAATGGGTCTTTAAGATCAAGCATGACTATAATAACAATATTGAATGATATAAAGCTAGACTTTTCACTAAGGGCTACACTCAAAAGGATGTTGTTGATTATAATTAGACCTTTTCTCCTGTTTCGAGAAAGGATTCATTTAGACCTATCATGGTGATGGTAGCTCATTATGATTTAGGAATCCATCAAGTGGATGTAAAAATATCCTTTTTGAATGACAATTTAGAAGAAGAAATCTATATGGATCAACTTAAGGGCTTTCTAGTTGAAGGAAAGAAAAATATGGCATGTATACTCAAGAAGTTATTATAGGGACATAGACAACCCTCTCAATAATGGTATCGCAAGTTTAATGATACCACTACTTATTTTATATTTAAAGAAAATATCATTATTTAAAGGCTAGTGGGAGAAAATTTATGTTTGTAGTCTTATATATTGATGATATCTTGCTTGTTACTAATGATCTTGGTTTATTATCGAGAAATTTCTCTATAAAAATTTTGAAATGAAATATATGAGTAAGGCATCTTATATGATAGGAATTGAAATATTATGTAACAAATCATAAGAACTATTTGGATTGTCTCAGAAAGCATATATCAATAAAATTTAATAGAGATACAAAATGTGTAAATGCTTTGCAAGTGCTATTCAAATTTAGAAAGGAGATAAATTAGTCTTAAGTAATTTCCAAAGAATGAATGGCAATATAGAGCAATGAAAACGACTCCTTTTGCATCTATTATTAAGGGTTTATAGTATGCTCAGACCATTACAAACCATAGAATAGTTTTATTATTGGAATGCTAGGTAGATATTTAAGTAATCTTATATTGGAATATTAGAAAGTTGTAAAGAAAATGATCATAAGAGAACTTATAGGAGATCCAATTATTTGAGGTAATTGGATATTCAAACTCAGACTACATTAGATGTGTTGATATAAGAAAATCCAAATTTAACTATCTAAAAGTTGGAGGAGAAATTTTACGGAAGAGTGTGAAGTAGTCTGTCATTGCCATGTCAACTATGGAAGCTAAGTTTGTGACATGCTTTGAAGCCATCATTTATGTTTTATGGCTACAAAAATTTATTTCGGAACTTTGAATTACTGATAGTATTGCGAAATTGTGAAAATTTTATTGTGCTAATGTTGTAACAATCTTTTTTACAAAAAAACAACAAGTATTCAAAGGGTGCTAAACAAATGTAAATAAAATACTTTGTCATTAAAGAAGTTCAAAAACAAAAGAGATAATCGATATATTAACATAAATATTATGATTATGGATCCATTAGTAAAAGGATTATCATCGAAGACGTTTAATTAGCACTTCAAAAGAATAGTCATTACTGAGTTTCTTGATTGAACAAAATATTATTGTTTATGTATTTTATGTAGTTGACACTCTAACCTAGTTAATGTTTTGTTTCTGATACTTAGGTATTTTTATTATTTGTTATTTGTTATTAGTATATATGCATCAACGATTATGTGAATTTTAACATGATTTGTCTTTTACAAAGACATTACTATTGAACCACTAAGATATATATCATTATAGATCATATTAAGTGTTAAATTAGTTTTGTAATACATAGAAGGGAGTGTGTTACATTAAAGGGCTTAAAACGTCTATGATTCTTTCTAGTCTTTTCCTTAATTATAATTAATGATATAACAAAAAAGAGAGTATCTAACTTTTATTATATGCATATTATATATATTATTAAACCATTATTATATTATAGAGGTCAAGTGAGAGCTTATTAGATAATATCATTAAGTGACTTGTATTTTACGGTTTAATTATGTAAGTATTTAAATCCTATTAGTCACTTGAAAGGAGATAATTGTTAAATAAAATAATTATGTTTTTAAATTTTAAGTTAATGAAGCGTGAAATAAAAAAACAGTTGAAAGGTATTGTTTGAGTTTTAAGGACAACTTTCTCTCTCTGCCTATTTAAGTTTAGCTTTACTATATAAGAAATTATATGACATAAAGAAAAGTCTAAGAGAGAGAAAATTAAAACCTTTATCAAAAGTTTATTTTAGTTGAAGTTTAAAAAGATTCTTCTATTTTCATCATGGATAAAGGTACATTATTTATTTTTAAAAATGTTAAATTCTAAAATTTAGGAAATTATTGATTTAAACTTACATCATCGTCATCTTCAACATTCAATTGGAATTTTGTTAAGGTGTGAAGTCTGGGGTGATTTAAACTTACAGCATTATATATATAAAGATTACAAGGAAGAAAGAGTGAACTATCAAAAATTAAGGAAGGACTAGCAAACAAGGGGCAAAAGGAGCAAAGAGACCAAATTAAAAGAGGTTTAAATACATAAGATACAATTGAGAAGAAGACTTCAAAAAGAGAAGAAAGGATAAAATGGTATGGACATTCCATTCTAATGGGACTTTCACCAATACTTCTGGTCACAGCTTACTAATGTAGCAACTGGAGGCAATCTCGTGGCCTAAGGTCGCTGGAAGCAAGTTTTGAGTCCCAAAGTTGCGGTATTCTCATGGCTAGTGATAAAGAACAAACTAAGAACCAATGACAAGTGGTTGGGGAGATTTGATCCTATATATGTATTATGCAAACAATTGAATAAAAATAGAGATCACTTGTTCTTTGAATGTAGCTATAGCAAATTAGTATGGAGCCAAATTTTGAATATGTTACAACTTCCAATCTTCAACTTTGTATGGCATGAGACGCTAAATACAATTATTAGGTGCACCAGGATAGGTAAGAGGAATAACATTCTCATCAAGACTTCATTTCATATGGTAATTTATTCCATTTGGAGAGAAAGGAATAGAAGACTATACAAGAATGAAGAACTGCATAAATATGAACTTACCGAGCAAATTGTTAATATGTTTAGAGCGGTTATGATTGCCAATGATAAGCAATGCACCGTTAGCCAAGATCTTAGAGCAAATTGATTAATTTGATGTATATTTTTATATTTTGATGTACATGCTGATTAGTTTAGCCTCTCTTGACTCTTATTGTAAGATGTTTATTTATGATCATGTAATAGCTTTTGCTATAAAATAAAATAATATATTCTATTTTATTTTTCAAAAAAAACTGAAGCTTTCCTCTCTAGTCATTTTCCTATAATCTTAAAAGGTAGTACTTTGATGTTTATTTTGTATCATCTATTTTTATTTTTTGGTAACCTAAGATAAAATAGTTGGACCGTTATGCAATTATTGATAAAGTTGTTTTTAGATTAAATTAATTCCTATAAGTGAACATTTTAATAGTTAGTTTTCAAGTAAATTAAGAAAATTTGTGATCTACAGCCAAATGCAGGACATTAATGCGAGATAATAATATGGTTATTGGATTTGCCAAACCAAGAATCAAGATGAATCGCAAGTGGCGACTATGTTATTACCGCGACAAACATGAACAAGTATTTTAAAATCCCGACACGCTGCATTGATGATAGGGACACACCCATGAAAATATTAAGTTATCATACCAACTAAAAAATAATGAACATGCAAACACAAAAGTTCAAAATAATTTGACCATTTGTTAGTACATTGAGCAACCTAATTAGCAGGACAAAGAAAAGGCAAAAAAATGGGGTTTCTAATCCACAGGATCAGTGACATTCGGCATTATCAAGATGAACCGTTTGCTTTTGGTTTTTCATGTAGTGTAGTGTAGGCCCTCTCCTCTTTGTTGGTTGCTATCACTATCCGTATATACTTTACGCATGCGCAAGTGCTACAGGATAGATGTATATTAAGGATGCACAACTGCATCTTATGGTCCAGCAAATAATTTCATTTCGCATTTGGCTTGCCGTGAAAATTTTTTAAAAAATAAAAATATTTAAACTTGCCGTGAAATTTGAGTTGGTGAATGGGGTTAAATTTATAGGCATCGAACAAAAAACTAGCCTTTCAGGTTGACGTCTTCAAATCCAAACGTTATGCTACCGCATTACGAAAACATTTTATATATCCTTATCGTTCGACTGTCACGATAATATATCTACCTGTCAAGATTTTAGATATATTATATCAAAACCGTGATTGCAGTAACCTTAATTTCTAAATCATGCTTTTCTTTCAAAGGTTAAGTACCAGAGTCTATTGAGGAGTTACTTTATGGTTTCAATTTAGTTACAAAAAAATTATTTTATATTTTGTTAATAACTAAGAAGATAAGTGTTTGAATGTCAGATATTAAAATATCAAAAATGATATATTCACTAATTATCAAAATACATCATCTTTAGCAGTAAATTCGGAAACCTTTTTGAAAAATAGCAACTTTGGAAAAGGCAAAATCTCACTGATGTTGACCTTATGTTGGAAATTCAAGACAGAATCCGATTCTAACCGTACTGAAATAATTACAAAACTTTTTGTATTTTATTTTTTAAAAAATCATGATCACTTTAATTATATAAAATGATTAATAATTAAATCATAATAAAATATGAATTTTAATTTATACCTTATTATGAAGTTATATCATATTCTTGTCGTATCTTTCGAATCGTTTTTAAAATCGATCTATTTTAACCACTGTAGTTGCATAAGTGTTCGGCTCTAACAGTATCTACAAAACAAGTTGAGAAAACTCTACAATTCTTATTGAGAGAGTTAAGAAAGAAGTGATAGCTCCATTAAGCTTAAGCCTATTTATAATAAGTTTATAACATTTTAATAATTTAATTTAAATTAAATTCTAATTTCAAAATGTAAATAGTCCTTTAGCTTAAAAATCTCTATCTCTTTCTCTCTTTTTTTTTGAAATTTCAAAATAATAACTAAAACTTTTTTACTATTGTTAAAAACATAACATGTGCTAGTCTTTTTGTTTTCTACTAATGTCTAATCTTAATGTAATAATGACTAAAAATAATTTAAGGATAATACGTAAATACAATATGAATCTCATAATCATAATTTCATTTTCAATGTGATTATCTTGTGGACTTTATCATATACATCGAAACATGTACAAGATAAAGAATGTCTTTAAATAATTGTCACTAAACTACAACCAAATCGATTGGCTATATAGTATAAAACAATAATCTCTCACTTGCACTAAGCCAATCATTTAAGTATCTTATACCATAGCACCATATAAGGATTATGCTACTATTAAGACAGTGGCTTTAAGTGCGAATTTTACAAGATTCTCTATAGTAAGAACTTGCTTAAATCTTACAACTTTCATCTTTATTATCATCATAATTAGAAAAATTACATGAATACATCCTTGAATCTTTGATAAGACCTTAGCTCCTTTTACATGCCCAGTGACTCTAATATTCCACAGTAAATTATTATCTTGTACAACACAAGGAATTATATCAAGTTCACTAAAGAACTTATTGATCTAATTAATTATTTCCACTAAATAAAAAAATATATTATGGCTAAATTAGCAACCACTGCTACATTGGAACCTTTACAATCTTGAAATGATATTATTCTAAGTAAAATAGACATTAATTAGGATTTACTTCTAAAGTAATATCCTTATCACCTTGAACTCAAAATCAACTCATGCTTAGAATAATGGATATCTTTAATACTTCAAAAGTATATGATATCTCAAATACTAAACATATTTAGTACATTATCTATGTACTTAGACTTAGAATAAGTAAACAACTTCCAATCTATCTATATAAATCTAATTCCTAAAATTAAATTGTTACCTTTCCATATCCAACAAGAGTTATTCTTGGACAATTATATTTTCAAAATTTGAAAATTACAATTATTGTTCTCTATAAACAATATGTATCTACATACTCGCACTAAAAAGGACAACTATATTCCTACTAACTTTCTTGTAGACATCATAAATTTACAATCATCTCCAAACAAACTCTTTGAATTCATTATGAAAGTTAATCTTTTAATGTCTCGTAACCGTTTAACTGTACATCAAATGTATCATCAAATGCACTAGTTCAGTTAGATGTATTGTCATTAGATTTGAACCTTTCAAATTTTATCTTACTCTTACTACTTATCTTGAGAACTATTCTTTTATAAGTATACATTGAACAAACAATTTGTTTAATAGATCTGTAAGATTATATTTTGGATATCTCATAACCTTTTATTATCTAGTTTAGTTCTAAACTTAATAGATAATGTATGCTTCAACCAAGCATCACATACTTAAACCATTAATTTTGACTCTTTCAAAGACTTAGCATTCATATCTAATATGAAATATTACTAATTGATTTAATTGGAATTATTAAAGGGAAGTCATTGTATTAGGAATAACTATAAAAGAAATAATATTGCATCATAGAATATCTCATTTTGTATTTTCCTCCTTACATAAATGAATACTCTTATGAAATTTTTATTATGAATATATTTACTAGAGAATCTCATTTCCTATAGATAATCGAAAACTTAATACTTACTACAATGATCTCATTAAAGTGCTTTGCAGTCTCATTGCTTAATTTCTACATAGATTTAAACAACTTGAACTTTTCAAAATATTAACTCATTAGATTTAAACAACTTGAACTTTTCAAAATATTAACTCATTATTTCATTTAATACATATGACTATATCACATAAATTCATTAGTAATCTAATGAAATATAATTATTATCCTTTTATGAATTATTATTTCATCCAATACATCACTTATATAAATTTTCATTATTTCATTTAATAATTATGAATATATCACATATGAATATATCACATAAATTCATTAGTAATCTAATGAAATATAAGTATTATCCTTTTATGAATTGTTATTTCATCCAATACATTACATGTATAAATTTAACAATTCAGTTTCATCATCATCCTTTCACCAAAGTTTGATTTGGTTATTCTTTAACTTGACAAGTTTCATATAATTTATAATCAAAAAAATACACATATTCTTCTACGTAACTTTATGATTCTCATTATGTTAATTTAACCAACATAGCATGAAAAGATAGTATTGGTTATCCAACTTTTATTCCTGCCACTTATGTTAAGCATAAGTCTCCTTTGATCAAAAAAATACAAATTATTTGTATAAGATTGGATCAAGTACTTTTACTCAACAATATATCTGTTATCATGCATTAAACATTATAATAATGTCAAATCTTAATTTAGTATCATATATTCAAAAGCATGAACTAGAAATACATATGATCTATATCATATTGACTGTAGGCAAGAAAAGTTATATAATCATTTTCTTCATATGACAACTATTATCATACTATAGCAAAGGCTTTAATTTTAGTCTCCAATTATGTTTTTAGTAGAGTAAAATGAATGAAACAATTTCATTAAGGTACTATATCTTTTAGCTTTACTCTATGCAACCTATTGCATATTGTTGTCATGGTGTTAACATACATCTTACATGTTACCATTAAATTTTATGAGACATTAATCATCTCAAAATGTCGATACATTTTGTCATCTATATGATTTTAACATATCTCTAATACTTTGTCACTAAATCCTCAATAGGGATTATGAAAAAATTATGTAATGGGCATAAAATTTTTGTTTTCTAACTTTGAGAACTCTTCTCAAACATAACCTATGTCCAAGAAATTTAGTTCATTAACTTAGTATCAATTATACTAAACATGGTAAATTCTACTCGAAAAAAAATATAAATGTAAGTAAAACAAGTATTTAATTATATTTTATGACTACCAAATGAGATTAGGACTTTAATTATGTATTTTGTTACTCCCATTATTTTATTAGAAAAAATAACCCTCACTATTATTCGAAAAGAATAGTCTATTCTTTCTTGTTGGCTAGGATCTTATTCAAATATGGTTAATCTTGAGTTTGCTCAATAAACCATCTAAACTTAAATTAGGTAGATAATAACTTTGTCGACAATATCTCATGTGACTCTTAGATCCGTTAGGTGACAACTTTTGTCAAAATACATCTTATATATTATTCCTATCTCTACCTCTAAATTTATGTAATCACGAGTTTGCTCAACCAAATCAAACAAATTTAGTTAAGTAGAACTCACCATCATAAGACTAAACATATTCGGATTAAAGTGGTCTTGAGTTTGCTCACCAAGCATAACAATAAACAGAATTTTCGTTTATTCTTATAACAATGGAAGGCAACAATATAAAATAATATTTCCATCTCTTTGAAAAAATTAAATTAGATTAAACTCATTGATTCCTAAAGAAACTAAATTCATATTCCAAATAGAAATTTAATTTGATTTGAAAACATCCTAGCCCAATTATACTTATTATAATTTAGAAAAACTCCTTCTTTAAAATTATATAAGTAACACTTTCTAATCCGCTTAGAAAACTATTTATAATCTCATTAG
>JANIHZ010000005.1:28890934-28907199 GCA_027478365.1 Erythroxylum rufum
TATTATATATTATTTATTTAGAGATTTATTTCTTGACTAATTAGAAAACCTTTCTTTAATAAGTTAGAAAACTATTTCCAAAATATTAAAGAAAACACAATTTTCTTAATTAATAAATGAAAACATTTTCAAAATTTAATCAAGAAAAATACTTTACCTAAAAGTCAAGAAACTTATTATTCATAAATAAAGAAACAATTTCTAAATAAATTAAACAATAATTCTCTAAACAAATAAAATTATAAGTTTAATTTATCTCAATCAAATTGAAATAAATAAATTTTATTAAGAAACAACTTTCTTAATAATTTAAGAAAACACTTTTCTTAATTTTAAGGAGTCTAATTAATTAATTTCAATCTAATTGAAAATAATTAATTCTAATTTTAGAAGCTACTTTTCTAAAATTAAATTAGGAATCAATCTAATTATTAATTGTAATCATATTAAAAAATAATTACTTTAATATTAAAATTAAGATCTCATCTTAATTAATATAATCTCAATATATTGATTATCTAATATAATCTAATTATGAAAGATAACTCTTTTAAATGTTTTCTTGATTCTAATTATTGATTTGATAATTAATTTAACTTAATAATTCAAATCCTTGAAAAATTGAACTAAATTCCAAAGTAATCCTAATAGAATAACCATTTGAAAATAATTAGGAAACACTTTTCTAAATTTATTAGGGATTTAAACTAATTTAATATGAATTAAACAAATTTAATTAAAATTAGTGCTTAAAACGTATAAAAAATCAAATTATAAAAGGTAGAGAGTGTTTGGCGTGTGCACTGCCACAAACCAGTCATTTCCATATTAGGGTTACTATTTTTATGGCACCCCACCACTGGTGCCCTTTCTCCAACCATCTCTTATGCAAATGCAGTACTTCGCGATGGCTCCACAGTGCTACTGGTTTACATCTTCTCCGATGACAACCACTAACAAAAGCAATTGCCCCAACCAATGCTGAAGTTTTTGCCTCCAATCTCGTGAAATCATTAGCAGTTCTAGTAAGGAGATAGTAACTTTTGGCAACACCTCTTGTCACTAACCTTCATAGGTTGTAATCTTATTACAGCTCACACAAAACCCTTATTTCTTGTTCCAGAATTCTAGCAACACCAACTAGAAATCCAATCCCCCAATAGACTTCAATAATAAACCAGAATACACATATGTTCAGTTTTTCCAGAACATAAATAACATAACCCCAACTTAAAGCCTTCTCTATCACTTAGCAAATTAAAAAACCTGAATGGTGTCTTAGAAGCCCTCTTTGATTGAACCTGGTATATTTCAATGCTACTATGGTCTGAGCACAAAGGAGGTCCAAATAATGTAAAAGCTTCAGGATATTGGAGAAGCCACAAGGACTCTATCCAGATTTTTCCTAATGTGCCAATCCTCTGATTGTTTGTTTTCCCAAGTGATAAGTTACCTATAAAAAAGAGATCAACCACCTCTAATTGATGAACCACCTATAGTAACTCCCTTTTTATTCCTTTAATTTTTATCCTTTGACCTTTTGTATTAAGAGGAGATAGGACACAATTTACCTACCAACATCTAAAGTAAGGAAATTGAAACAATAAGATTTCACAAATCCTCCCAAGGCTTAACCTTTTGAAATTGGAAATTATAGACATTGATAATGGTTAAAAAGAACCAACTAGAATGCCCTTCTATTATACACTTGAGGTGAATAAATTGATCTAAGGTACCTTTGATCATAACATTGATCTTCTTACTATCATAGGCCATAATAATTTTATCATTACAGTGATGAGATTGATTAGATAAAATGATCTAGTTTAAGCCCGAGTATCTAAACGAGTTGTTGAACTATTGTTCCTTTATTTTAGTTTCCAATAAAGCCACAAGCATGGGCTTTTTCTCCAAAATAATGTCTTTAATTGCTAATTCTTTAAGAGGAGTGTTCATACATTTTACATTCCATACCAAAAAGTTTATAAAGACTAAAAATAGGATAATAATGTAACCATTTCATCAGAGGGTACCCCTTAACTTTATTATGACCCTTCCTTCTACCTGATTTCCTTCTAGAATAAGGTCTTAAATCCTCTTAATAACTTTCACTTGACTGATTGACCATTTCCTCCGTTACTAAATAAGGTTCAGAATCATCCACATTGTTTGAAGATTCCTATAGTAGGGAAGCAGTCTCATAATGCTCAGGTTGCAATGTCATAGTATTAGGTTCAACAAGAACAATACTTTCTGGCAGCCCTCCAAAGTAGGTTCCATATTGTATTTAGGACTACTAACCCTCCCTTCTGTGGAGATGTTATCAATAATAAGGTTTAGGGTTTCTTTAGGGAATCTAGATACAAATGCTCCAATAACTCCTTTTTCCTTCATGTTTAGCAATTCCATATAGGAACTAGTAATGAATTCCTACTTTGTGGGCTTCCATTTTTGGTTTTTAAACTCCAACCTCCAGGAGTAAGAGAGATTAATTTTAGCTTTAATCATCTCGCCATCTTCATTTGGTTTCATAATCTCTAGAGTATCAAGGAGTTTGGTTTCTTTGTTTACTTCCACATAGATGCAAGCATAACATAATCTTTCCATTTTTGTTGTTAAAGAGTCAAAACATATAGGCTTATCCAAAGAGTTGGCTAGGAACCTTAACCTTTCCACTGTCTAATATTCCAAAGGGATGTTGGGAAAGTTAATCTAGATTGGAAACTCATCAATCCTATTTTTATCAAGTTTTAAATCAGGCTTCCATCTTCTAAAGAATATGGGTTACGGTCTTAACTCCAAAACTTTCTACAAATTATCCTTCAAGTTGAGCTTGAAGATGAAACTATCCTCCTTAGTGGGTAAAGGTTTCTCCAAGCCTCTTTTTCCCCAATTTAAAGCCATCCAAGTTTGGAATAGTTGGAAGGCAGGCGTCTTCCTATGAAAGAACCCTACTAGGGTAATAGACCATGTAGCCACTTCAGCTTGAAGAAGTTGTCTAGGTGGATTCATTATGCCACCCTCTAATTCTTGACATGTGGGGTGAGATTCTGCTACTCTATGATTTAGATGCTTTAGTATTATCTTTTTTATCACTTGCTTATAGAGGTGGGAAATCTTCCAATGAACCTGTACTGACGTCCTTCATTTTATTCTTTTGTAGGTTGTTAGGAGAGATTTTGTCTTTATCTCCATTGACCTTAGTAGGATAAGGGGATATGGGTCATGTTTGGTCTCCCCTAGGACCAACATTTTAAGGTCCTTTCAATGCTGTCAAAAGTGTTTTAAGGTCTGCCTTATAGACTAGATCCAATGTCCTTACCAGTTGTATTTGCCTCTCGAAATCACTAGTCGTCTGATGTAGTGATCATCATCATCATCATCATCACATCCAGTCTGAAATCCCGCAGCGAAGCGGTATCTGGGGAGGTCTGATAGTACGCAGCCTTACCCCTACAGAGTAGAGAGACTATTTCCGGTAGACCCACATGCAGATGTGACATGCAAAATAATGATGCAGGACACAGAAGAAATGAGCATAAGTAAAAACTAGCACGCTGAATATTTAAGTAAATAGAATGAAAATACAAGACAGAGACATACCTGATGTCTAACCCGATCTGTCAGTACCTGACACCTTGTAAAGACCGGCTCTTTTCGTCGCTAGTCGCTAGTCGCACGAGGGGTCTTCACTGAGCAGCCATAAGGATATGACAAACCTACGATTGAGGCGTCCATCGCAGGAATCTATCCCCAACATTGGGTTGAACTTCTTATGTGATACGTGTGTCGTTTACCCTTTATCTTATCACGCTAGACTTTCCTACTTCTAGCAACTGCCTCAGTGAGGGCCAACTCTGACATATCTTTCTTAATCACTTCCCTCCAGGTCTTGTAAGGCCTTCTCCTCCTCCTCTTGTAGCCACTCAGGTTTGATGTAGTGATGTGATATGAATAACTCTGATGGAAATTATTCGCAATCTTTTGTAGTTTGAAACAATTTTAATTTTTAAGAAAAGGCATTGACATTTTTCCTTTTAGCTTAAAAATTTTCTAATTAAAGATTTCTTGATTGTTCACGTATGAGAAATATCTATAATTTTATCCAACATAAAATATTATACAATTTTCTAATAATTTTAAAGTAAATTCTAACTTGTTAAACTTCATTACATGACATTAAAAATAGTTCAATTCTAATTCAATTTAATTGAGTGTTAAATTATAGTTTTTTTTCCTCTCCTGGTTTTAGCTACTTTTAAAGGCCCCCTTATAATTTAAAGTTAGTTTTATAATAAGTTAATTATGTCTTTTTAATGTGATTAGCAATTAAAAATAATTTAAATAAATTTTGGTATAATAGTAATATAGGATAGTGACATAATTACATAATCATGTAATAGAATATTAGGGATTGGATTTACCTTATTATTAATCAAATCGGATAGACTTTAAAGGATATGAATAAATCATTTCAACTTTAAACATCACAAAGATATTTAGAGGAAAAAAGTATCATTGATGCTCTTATTTTATGTGAAAAAAAAAGGAAAATGAACTAAAAGTGGGAACGAAACAGAAATGAAGAATGATCACAAGATGGATGGAGCAGTTGCAAGTTGGAAAACGTTTGTCAACTAGCCTGAATGCAAAACACTCGTGATTTACCTGTTCTCCTCCATTTTACAGCTGTATCTACAATTTGTTTGTTAAAAGGTCCCCACCAATACCAATCCCTTTCTATTTTATTCGTCTCAACAAATGTTAATTTTATCTTCGCGATTCAGTATTACTTTGGCAAGAAAAATGGGAACTTTTTAGTGAAGGACAAGGACGTGGCTTTTTGCTTGGTAATGGATTTTCTTTTTCTTGGTTTTAACCCAAAAAAGCGGAACTAATGATAATCAACCAATGAGGAGGCAGCTTTGTCAGGCACCGACTTATGAAGAGGCAGCTTTGTCAGGCACCGGATTACGAGTACCCAAAATCATCCAACAGTCAGTGGTGGACCCCACTTGTTTCTCACGCGGCTTCGCTTCAGCCGCCTTCTTCATCCAATCACGACGAATTCAATATTTTCTTTCTAATTAACTCAAACTTTTATTTATTGAATTAAGTCTATTTCTAGCATTCAATCAATCTCATCACGGCGTTTTAGAATGTCCCTCTTCCTTTTAATTGAAAGAACATTGTTGTTTTTCTCCTTCTTATTCACCTTATTCATGAACTTAATGAAATTTACCGCAAAATATATATTAAGTTGCTGAAGATTTGAAAGAAACATAAGTAATCAACGAAACTAACAAGACGCATTTTTGTCAAAAATATTAACCTTGAGTATAGCTTCTTTGTCACCAAAAATATTCAAAAAGATGTCTCTTGATTTATATTATTTCTTTGTAACATTATTTTAGTAGATACAATAAAAGAATGTGTCAATGTTAAGTTAGAACTTTGAAGGCATATGTTAGAGTTCAAAAGACTGAGTATTTAAAATGTAACTTTTTGAGCCATAGGGGTAATATCTGATGTGGATATAAAGATTTATTTAGAAGTAATATCATAGAAAGATTGTTTTAAGCACCTTGAATCCATCATCTAAAGCAATCGTAAGATAAATAAAGGTATAGTTCACTGCATCAAATCAAGGTGACTTAAATAAAGGGGTGTATTAGGAGTTTTATATCAAGAATGACTACTTATAACTATACTCCTATTTGATATAAGTACTCCATTGATACATAGCCTTATAAGAAGAGATAAGGGCAGAAATGTAATGGTTAGACATAAATTGAGAGTGACCAATATTTGTGGTAAATTAAGGAAGACAGGAAGATCATACTTAGATACTGGAAGCAAAAAAAAAAAAAGAATACCTAAGAAAAACTAGGAAGAGGTAATTAAGAAAGATATGTCTTTGTTAAATTTACTAAAGACTTGTTCCGCTATAGAAAACTTTGGTGAATTATGACACAAGTAAAATTTCCTACATAAAGAGATCCTTTTCCTTTTTTTCATATGTCTTTTAAACCTTTCGTTTGATTCTCGTGTCTTGTATTTAACCTGAACACCATTATCTATACTATTTTTCCTTTAATTTTTTTACTATTTTTTTAATTTTTAATTTATTATTTATCATTTATTAGTATTTTTACTATATTATTTATTTTTATTTGGATTTTCTTATTCTAATTTTATTCTATCAATTATTTTTAATAAAATTATTTGTTTAAATTTTGGTTTTTGTTTTCTTCAAATAATTATTTAACTTTTTTTTTATTTCTTCATGTGAGACTATTGGAAACAGTCTCTCAATTAGTTAGGATTAAGGCTAGGTATTACTGGACCTCTTCAGATCCTGCATCTTAGTGGGTTTTTTATTGAAATGTTGTTATTGTTGTTATTATTATTAGAGAGTTTTCTCATCTAATATGGAATCTTTAAGAGTATAAGAAAACTCTTGTCTAACAAAATTCTTCATTGGCTATCTAAAATTGCATGACTCTTATAAAGCTTTTTTTAAATTACAAGCTCACATCTATCCATGTAGACCTGGACCTCCAATGACTCTTATCCTTCAAGTTGAGAAACACAAACATCTTTCTTTTTATTTGTGCTTATTGTTTAGGATGTTGACAGACTCATTTTAGGGTTAGAGTTTAGGCTATATCACCTCAAATACTTCTCTAAATAACTAATTTAATGTATGTTTTTAAATAATATTGATAATGACTCCATGCCATATAGATAATTGGCCACCAAAAAGCAAGCTATAATTTCTTAGTAGTGAAGATATAGCTAAGTTAGGCAAAAGTGGTAGTCGCATCTCGTTTTTAAAGTTGTTATAATAGGAACTAATCTTAATAATTCCACTCTTAAGTAATAGATGCTTGATTATCATCAGTTCTCTTATTCTCAAATTTTTTTTCCTTAAATCAACATCTTTATTTACAAGATCAAAACGTATATGATATCTGGCCAATAATACTTATCTCATATCCCCTATTCTTGCTACTAAACTCACTCCTTTTCTTATATGTTAATCTCGCATTTTTGCCTTATCTAAAAATGATTGAATTATCTTCGAGTATTTATATTTGTTGCTTTCCTTTTAATCTCTCTTGCTTACTTTCATAAATCTTGCATTAATCTCTATAGACTTGCTTTGGTGATAATAGAGTAAGGGTAATTGATTTGCTATTTATGGTCAAGAAATATCTATTCTTATAACCATCATGTATAACTCACCTATTGAATTGCTAAGGATACTATAAAAAAATGTGACCTATTTGAATAAGAACCATATCATATTACACCTTATCCTTATAACTCCAAATTGAGAAAGAAATCAAAACTTGCTTTGTTACCCTAAACTTTTCACTTTCATCCAACCATTGCAATTATATAGTTTAAGGTGTTTTATGGTTTGTAATTCCAACTTCTTCACTAACTCCACACTAGATACATTAGCACATCCCCCTTAATATGATCATACTACAAACTTGATACTTGATTAAACGACTTACATAAAAGAGATTGTCCTATTGTTCATTCATATCATCCCCTCTCGTATACATACTTAATGCTCTCTTAGTGACCAATAATTTTCCCTCTTTGGGCCTGTCAATATACTTATTATCACTAGCTTCTTCCAAATTAGATATATCTCCATCTGCCTCCTCTTCACTCTTAGACATATACTCTTTAGTTTCCTTTAATATCATCACTCTCTTATTGGGATATTGTAAAGTTATAATATGTCCTCTCCTCAAGCATTTGAATCTATAGATATAGGTACCATATTGTACTGGTTAGAAAATAATGCGATACCTACTTGTTTAGTACTATTTTATAATACTAGATGGTATTGACCTATACCAATCGATATTGATTGATACTGAAATACTGGTCAATCACCATAATTGATTGAAAATTTGAAATCTTTAAGACTGAATTGAAATTTTTGAAAACTTGAACCATAAAACCTAATCATCTGCCATCTATTACTGTGTTGCTACCTCTCTCTGTCATTCTCCTCTCCCAATAGTCATCGTTGTTGCCACTCATCTGTCGTCCTCCATTTGTCCCAACTGTCATCTTGTCTATGTTGCATCACAAACATGTCACATTGTCATAGCTCGCACGCCACCTTTTGTTATTAAATGATGTTGGGCATTTGATTGTGGGACTATTATGATTTTTAAAGATAGAGTTAAATGTAAAATTATAAGTTATATGATTGTTGGACTATTTTTGTTATTTTAAAAAGTTCAGAGACTATTTTATAACTTTAAGAAATTACCCAAAATGGTACCTAATATTGATCAGTACTAGTACAATACTATATTAGAATTAAATTTGGTATTGGTACTATTATGATTTTCACTACATTGCTTAAAGCATTTGACATCTTGATTCTTAGTTATTGAAGAGCAATCAATCTTAACTTTCTCTCCACTTGGTTTTTGCACTTTTGGTGTAGTTACTTCATATTTAGACTTTGGAGCCTTGTCATCCTCTTTATCTATAGTTTACTCCATAATGAAGAACACATATTAGAAAGACCAGAGCAATTAATAGACCTTTTTTTGAGTTGTCTTTCTACCTTTATGGCCATGTAAATTTCATCCTCTAACTCCACATAATAGTATAGCTTGATAATATTAGTAATTTCTAGATTTAGTCTTCTAATGAAACAAGTCATTATTACTTCTCTATCTTTCTCTATATTTATTCTAACCATGATAATCTACATCTCCCTGTGATACTCCACACTCTTGGAGTCTTAAGTTAACATTTTTAACATTTGATAGAGATTCATATATAGGAACTTGGTACAAAATGCGTCCTCATCACCACTTTTATCCCCTCTCACATTTTAATAGTAGTTCTTAGTTCTTTCTCCTAATGAAATTTGTTGATCCCATTAATCCATAATATAATCACTAAACTTTATGACTGTCAGTTTAAACTTTTTCTCTTATAAAGATTTGTAACAATTAAATACTAACTTTATACATTTTTTGACTGCAATTAGGCATTAGGTTCTATCTTACTGACAAAAGGTGGTATCATCATCTTAATGCTACTCATCTTATTATCTATACTTTCTGTATACCCTCTTTTATAGCCTAATCTAAATCTAGCCCCTCTTTATCTCCTTGTTCTACCTCCTCTTACATCTCTTTATATGCTGTCACCCTGTAAGTTTAACTCTTCTAAGTATTGGCAACATTATCAACCTCATCATAAACTTTAAAGTCATATATCCTTGCCTTTATAAGTGAGTTACGTGTTAGACTAGTTATGATAGCTTCATATTTTCCCACGTATCCCTAACTTCACTAAATTGTCTAATGATTCGCTCATATTGATCCTAAAAAAGACTAATGTCAAACAACAAGATGTCACCAATGTCGATTACACTCTATAACCTTGATCCTTATCTTATTGCTTCACTTAAATCAATATTATAGGCTACAATTCATCATTTTGAAGTAGTAAAGTTTCACTCCTTACATAAATATCTACCTTAAATCACTGAGAGCTTCTTTAACCTTCTTTGTTCCATATAGAATTATTACTTAATTGTTACAAATTTTTATAAAAGCTTCGTGATTTATTAATGTCACTCATCAGACCTTAACGTAAAGAGGTATTTTATACTTGGCCAACAAATCTTTGTAATCAACAGGTCTAAGAATCCTATCATACTTCTTAGCTTTATACTTATCTATGCTCCTTGGGATTAACTCTATGGCCAAAGGTCAGTTATCCACATCCGTTACTCCAACATGTATTGCAATATCAACAAAGGATCCCCTAGACCTATTCTTAGAAGAAGACCTTAATGAACTAGTAGACTCGCTACCTTAGTCATTATTACTAGAGTGAGACATGGATGAATGTACCTTTTGACGTAGAATGAATAAAGTAAAGAGTGAGATGTAACTTTCAGGGAAAACACACTTTCAAGCCACTAATAGGATACCCTTAACTTGCGCATGTTGTAGGTTTGTCCCAATGGAGATTTAGAAACAAAACGTGATGTTTAAAGATGGAAATCCTCAGATATATATAGGAACAATCAATGATTCAGAACAAGGTGAAATAGAAGGTTAAGATCGTGAGACCATTCCACTCTTTGAGAACTCTAGCTAAGAGTTTCTCGTCCATAGTTAATATGAGGCAACTTGTCAATAAGGCCTCAATATTTAGGTGAGCATTTGATTATATGATAAACTCAAATGCCAATTGGTCTTAATTCAACTATAGATTTTATTAAGATATACGAGGACAAATAATACATGTAAGTTCAATTTATAGACTTTAGGAAGCTCATGTTTGGAAGGATGGATAATGGATCTACCTATTTACTAGGTCTTAAGAGACCTACGTATGTCTTCCATATCATATCTTATCCATGCTATTACATTTACTTGTGTATATCAAATAGCTATCGATATTCTGCCTTAACTATGTTTTGTCATGTTAGGTAAAGGTATCAGACCATGTATGTTTTCCCCTTCTCCATATATGTATCCTAATTATATCAAAGGAAATATTCACTTGGAAAGTTAATTATCTATGACAAAATCATCTTGTTCTTAACTAGACAACTTGAGGTTAACTTAAGCATCAAAGCTCATACGTCAAAAATACCCTCTTGTGTAGGTTTAAAATAATTGACCACATGTCACAAAAATAAGTTTAAATATGAAATTCTAATAATATTTCATTACTAGTTAAGTTTTAAACCAAATAGAATAATTTTTGTAAACTTAAATTATAATTGATATAAAAGTATACCTATTTAAATATTAAGTCAAATTCTATAAAATTTAATATGTCATGTCTAAAACATGTGTGGATTAAGACAATTGAAACCAATCTTTAATGAGTTTGTCTTTAAAGAAATCCTTCTTAAGTTTGGTTTAGCGAGGTTCTTAATCATCAGGTATAACTTAAAATAAATGAGATATAGATTGTCTCTTTTTAAAATAGAATTCTTTTTGATCACTTAAAGGCAGCGTCTTTACAAAATAGAACTCAAAATAATTTATCAATATTTTAATTGTTGTAGATGAGATCAAATTCTTAAAATCTTTGTAGTTTTTTTTTTGAATAAAAGGTAATATATTCAATTAGACAAGGTGAAACAAAAGTTCACAAAATTGGAGAATACAGATAAGAGGGTTTAACCCCTAAAAAGGGCGTAGCTAAGCAAGAGTATGCATTAACTGAACAGAGTTTTACATCTTCTTAAGGCTAATACAAGTTGGCTGGACTGAGGTGTGATAAGTAGGCCTTCATCTAAAATTGTCTCAGTTGAGTTAGTTTAACTACCACTGTGAGGTCATTCTTTGGTTGACTACATGCTTGTGCTTGTAAAGGAATAAGTGCTTCCTAATCTGATCTTGAATGATTAACGATAGCTACTGTGTAGTGTAAGTAATAGACTTGAATATACAGTTGTTTCTCTCGTTCCAAATGCCCAAGACAAAAATAAGCTAAAGTTGTAAGTATTAACCAGACATCACCTTTCTGGGGGAGCTTAAGTTGAATACTCCAATCCATGATATCATAATAGATTACAGGGGAGTTGGGGATATCACATTTCATCATGATGAATCTCCAATTCTAATTCGAAAATGTGCTGGAAAAGAAAAGATGATTATGAGATTAGGCAATATTCTTGCACAGGGTGCACCAGTTAGGGAAGCTTAGAAACCTACCAATTTGGTCTAGAGTAGCAAGTTTAATTTTAAATGCTTGCCAATGTAGGTGAGTAAAAGTCTAGGATTAAAGTTTTGAATCCGAACTACATGAAGCCATTGTACCTGGGGATACTTCATTTTGTATATGCTTCTAGCTAAAGACAGGGTGAATTGATCGGAAGAGGTTAGCCTCCACAAAATCTTGAAGTTATGCAGGTCCATTTTGTCATCTTTACACTTATGAAAATATGAAAATTTTTATATCATTCACCAACAATTTATTTGTTATTGATTGCTCTTCCTACTTTGATTAAGTGCGTCTATCGGAGATGTTAATAAAAATATTATGAAGATTGCTTGTGACTCTGATTCATGGAGAGAGGATGATACAAAAGTCTCGTGTTTAAGACTTTGGTGAACCTTTACCTTCACAAGTCACTCTGAATGTTTACAACACAGAGCAGTTCTACTCTCTCTGTCCTGTACAGTAATACATTTTGGCTTCGCTTGGCATAGGAATCAGGCAAAAAGCCGAAAGAGAGACAGAGGATGCAATCTCCGTATCCTTCACGTGGGTAACTGATGTGAAGCAGTGTCAACTAGGGCATCAAGCTACCCCATACAAGGAATAGTACTCCATTCCCCATATGTTGCTAAACTACTATTCACATATCAGTAAGTACACCAATAACTAATATCCAAAAAGGAAAAAGAGAAATAAAAATACTCTCATATAATGATAGAAAATCTTGTATATGAATACGATCATGTCACGGGACTTCTAGTTTTCTTCGTAACCCACTTAATTTCGAAAAAACAAACTCTTATCTACCTACAAATAATGCCTACAAACCTGTACCCCATCACGGGCCGCTAGAAAACAACGTGTGCTTCTTAAAATAAAAGCCTTCTTCCCCTATAAAACACACTACCACCACCTACGAAACTATTGCTTACCCAACAAAAATTACCATCTATTGGTTTTCCCAACTATTAACTACCACACGGTCTCGCTACTCTCAATGGCCTTTGCTTTCCAAAACAGAGTACCTAAGGTCTTTGTTTTCTTCTTCTATTGCTTTTTCTTCAACTGCAGCTCCGTTTCCGCACAATCTTCTCCTGTTTTTGCCTGTGATGTTTCCAAAAATGCCACCTTTGCGAGTTTTCCTTTTTGTGACAAGTCTTTGGGTTTCAGTGAGAGAGTTGCGGACCTAGTGAGTAGGCTTTCGTTGCAAGAGAAAATTTTGTTCTTGGTGGACGGTGCTGGTAGTGTGAGTAGACTTGGGATACCAAAGTATGAATGGTGGTCTGAGGCTTTACATGGAGTCTCTTACGTTGGTCCTGGTACGCGTTTCTCCAATGTAGTGCCTGGAGCCACCAGCTTTCCTCAGGTCATATTAACCGCGGCTTCATTCAATACTTCTCTCTTTGAAGCCATCGGAAAGGTAGCATGGTTCATTTCTGTTATTCTTGCTTCCTTTACAAATTGTCATAATCATTCACTTGACTGTGTCAAGTGATTTAATAAATGGAATGAAGGTCTCCTGTTCCTTCTTCTTCAGTCTCTAATATTGTCTCTGTGCTTGTAATATGCAAAGGGCTAGAAAAAAGCGTGAAGTTATTGAATTATTTGATGGAATGGGGTTATCTCTGCTAAAAACATCTAGTCCTCGTAAAAAAGTGTTATTATAAATATAAAAGGATTCCGGCTGGGAAAAGAGAGAATTAATTTGAAAATGATGCGGTGATTGATTAATTTATTCACAACGAACAGGCGGTTTCTACTGAGGCCAGAGCAATGTATAATGTGGGATTGGCAGGTTTGACATTTTGGTCACCAAATATAAACATTTTTCGAGACCCCAGATGGGGAAGAGGTCAGGAAACTCCAGGAGAGGATCCATTGCTATCAAGTAAATATGGTGCTGGTTACGTTAAAGGTCTGCAACAGAGAGATGATGGCGACCGTGATCGACTTAAGGTTGCTGCATGTTGTAAACATTATACGGCCTATGATCTTGATAACTGGAAAGGGACTGACAGATACCATTTCAACGCTGTGGTAAATGCTCTCTTCCGTTTAAGGTCTGCAAATTGCACGATTATAAATGTAGCCACCACTCATCTCATTTCTACCATATTGCTTTAAATGAGTTAGGTAACACAGCAAGACATGGATGATACCTTTCAGCCACCATTCAAGAGTTGCGTTATTGATGGGAATGTTGCAAGTGTCATGTGTTCTTATAATCAGGTTAATGGTAAGCCTACCTGTGCCGACCCAGATCTTCTTGCAGGGGTTATCAGAGGCCAATGGAAATTAAATGGGTATTCTTTAGAGTCTCAAATTGCAAATTGTTCTAATATGTTTCATCATTAATGTGTCACATTCTCAAATGTTAATTATGCTTGTATGCTGACTCTTACTGCAGGTACATTGTCTCCGATTGCGATTCTGTTGACACATTCTACAAGTCTCAACAGTATACCAAAACACCTGAAGAAGCTGCAGCTAAAGCCATATTGGCAGGTAATTCCACATCCTGATGTCAATTGTTGATTCATAAGCTTGATATCTTAAAAAATGGGTATGACAGGGTTGGATCTCAATTGTGGATCTTTCCTTGGCCAACACACTGAAGCTGCGGTAAAAGCAGGACTTCTCAATGAATCAGCGATTGATAATGCCGTCTCAAACAATTTTGCAACACTGATGCGACTTGGTTTCTTTGATGGTGATCCCAGCAAGCAGCTGTATGGAAATCTTGGGCCAAAAGATGTGTGCACACAAGAGCACCAGGAGCTGGCTCGTGAAGCTGCTAGGCAAGGGATTGTATTGCTCAAGAACACAGCGGGTTCTTTGCCGCTGTCTCCTACTGCCATCAAATCCTTGGCAGTAATTGGACCAAACGCTGATGTCACTAAAACGATGATTGGAAACTATGAAGGTATAGCCTAGGAAGTTAAGAGTTAAATACAAAATAGTTCTCACCTAAACAATGCTATGTACCAAATTTTCAGGTACCCCCTGCAAATACACATCACCTTTGCAAGGATTGACAGCTTCAGTTGCAACAAAATATGTGCCTGGATGCTCAAATGTAGCATGTGCAACGGCCCAGGTAGATGATGCTAAAAGTATAGCAGAAACAGCAGATGCTACTGTACTCGTAGTGGGGGCTGATCAATCTATCGAGACTGAGGGTCGTGATAGGGTTGACATTCTTCTTCCAGGACAACAGCAACTTTTGATAACAGAAGTTGCAAATGTTTCAAAAGGACCTGTAATTCTTGTTATAATGTCTGGTGGAGGCATGGACGTTTCGTTTGCAAAATCGAATGACAAGATTACAAGCATTCTTTGGGTTGGTTACCCTGGTGAAGCTGGAGGAGCTGCAATGGCTGATATTATTTTTGGCTATTATAATCCAAGTAAGTAATGACTGTTTTATCGTAGAAATGAATGCCCCTTTCTCAAATCAAATACGTCGTTGAAAATTTAAAAATCCACTAGATATGTAGTTGCATTACATCATAACTCATTGCAAAAATTCCTTCTTGATGATGGATATTTTGAGTTTCATTAAGCTGATGATTAATCGTGTTGAAGGTGGAAGACTGCCAATGACATGGTATCCACAGGCATACGTAGATAAAGTGCCAATGACAAACATGAACATGAGACCAGATCCTTCTAATGGCTACCCGGGTCGAACCTACAGATTTTATACAGGAGAAACTGTATTTAAATTTGGAGATGGACTAAGTTATACCCAGTTCCGCCACAAGCTGGTTACAGCACCTCAACTAGTATCTATCCCTTTAGAAGAACAACACATTTGTTACTCATCAAATTGCCAGTCAGTGAACGCAGTTGAAGAGACTTGTCAAAACTTAGAATTTGATGTTCATTTGAGAGTAAAAAATATGGGAAGAATGAGGGGAAGCCATACAGTGTTCTTGTTTTCTAGTCCACCATCAGTTCATAACTCTCCCCAGAAGCACTTAGTGGGTTTTAAGAAGGTGTATATGAATGGTCAAACAGATGATCTGGTAAGATTTAAAGTGGATATTTGCAAGGACTTGACCGTCGTTGATGAGGTTGGAGGCAGGAAAATTGCCTTGGGGAATCATACACTTCATGTTGGAAGCCTGACTCATTCATTTGTTGTGAGGATTTAAGTCTCCAATTCCTCTGATGCGTCAAGTGATTTGATTTCTTGTCATTCCTTCATTCTGACTTTTAAAAGGGTATTGTGAAATGGTCATGAATTGTGAATAGATTGAGAGATTGGAACGATTTTCTCAATTAATTCATGTCATCAAATTGTTCAGGAATAAACAAAAAATTGCTGAAGTAGATGCATTAAGAATTATCGGAATTTCGTTTAAGAATATTATAAAACCTTTTAATTTATAACTGGGGAAAGGTGTTAGCAATTTGAATTTGCAATAAGGGTTTACGGATTTTGGGTGCATGGAATAGTTTACACACTACTTACAAATTACATATTCCATATAAATTATTTTACCAACTAATTATTTAAA
>JANIHZ010000005.1:28912716-28926254 GCA_027478365.1 Erythroxylum rufum
TGTTTACACATAGGCAAGAATTTGCCCAATCACACAAAACTATAAACATATTACCCACCTAGTTAGCTTGCGAAAACTAGGTCAAGCTTGCCTTTCCCTTTGCTCTTGGGTAGGCTTCCCTTGGTCCTCTACAATAACCAAGGTTCCAATCAAATAACATTCCAAACAAATTTATAACTTAACAGTAAAGTCCTACTATTTCAACAGATGCAAAAAGATTGAACTCAAATCTAACCTACCCATAACCCATCTAGGTTAGAAAACCCTAGACCTAACTTAGAAACCCTAACATCAATTGGGTTCCTAAAATCCATCTTTTTCCAACACAAACCCTTTCCTTTAGTAGAGCAAAAGAAAAGATGGTTAACCCATCTTAACAAGTTGATCTCACTTCTTTCCTTCTTCCACCAAAACACTTCTCTTATCTCTCTAAATTTTATTTTCTCACTCTTCTCTCCCTTCAATTCACGTTTTTCACCTTTTAACAAGCAAAACAACACATCATTTTTTTGTTTCTACCCTTAATAAGCCCAAAAGTCCATCTTACCCTTCCTTATGGGCTTATGCCCTTTTATGTTCAAGTGATCTCCCATAATGTCCTTAAACATCCTTATTACATCAACACTTTATATTCATTTATCCATTCAACAAATCCTACCAACCTTAGCCCCATTATAGTTCCAAAAATTAAATCTATCTAATCTCCAAAATTATTTTGAAATCATGCTTACTTAAAGAAAAATTTTCTGGGGTCTAACAATTCTCCCCCCTTAAAGAATTTTGTCTTCGAAATTCTTACTTGAGGCATTGAAAAGGTGTGGATACTTCTCCTTAATGGCTTCCAAAGGCTCCCATGTTGCCTTCTCGGTTAAATGGTTTCTCCATAAGACTTTAACTAGTTTCACAACATTGTTTCTTAAAACCTTTTCCTTCGAATCTAGGATTTCCACTGGTTGCTCCTCATATGTCAAATCCTCCCTTAGCTGAACCTCGGAAGGTTGAACTATGTGCGAAGGATCTGACCTGTACCTCCTCAGCATTGATACATGAAAGACATTGTGAATCTTAGATAACTCCGGTGGCAAAGTTAACTTATAGGCCAAAGGCTCAATCTTCTCAATAATTTCATAAGGGCTTATATACCTCGGAATAAGCTTTCCCTTCTCACCAAATCTCAAGACTCCTTTCCATGGAGAAGCTCTAAGAAACACTTTGTCTCCAACGTCAAATTCCATCTCCTTTCTATGTGCATCCGCATAACTCTTCATTCTGTCCTGAGCTGCTTTAATTCTTTGCTTCACCAATTTAATCTTATCCATTGTGACTTGCACTAACTCAGGCCCTACAAGTTTCCTCTCACCTTCCTCATCCCAACAAATAGGAGTTCTGTACCTCCTACCATACGAGGCTTCATAAGGTGCCATTTGAATTCCTGAGTGGTACGAATTATTATAGGAAAATTCGATTAAAGGCAAATGATCATCCCATGCGCCTTTGAAATCCATTACACATGCTCTCAGCATTGCTTCCAAAGTCCGGATTGTTCTCTCCGATTGTCCATCAGTCTGTGGATGGAAAGTGGTGCTAAAATGAAACTTAGTTCTTAAAGTCTCCTGTAAGCTTTCCCAAAACCTGGAAGTGAACCTCGGATCTCTATCCGAAACTATAGAACTTAGAATCCCATGAAGTTTGATTATTTCATCCACATATTTCTTAGCCAACACACTCAACGAATCCGTCTGTTTAATTGGCAAGAAATGAGCAGACTTAGTTAGCCTATCCACAATCACCTATATTGCATCATACTTCCTACTGGTTCTTGGCAATCCCATCAAGAAATCTATAGTAATCTTTTCCCACTTCCATTCCGGAATGGGCAAGGGTTTAAGCTTGCCTGAAGGTGCCTGGTGCTCAGCCTTGACTTACTGACACACTAAGCATTTACTAACATACTCTGCAATTTCCTTCTTCATTCCCTTCCACCAAAAGTGTTCTTTTAAATCTCTATACATTCTCATACTCCCCGGGTACATTGCATAGGGAGCATTGTGCGCCTCGTCAAAAATCTCATCCTTCAACTCTAATAAATCTGGAACACACAATCTATTACCTACCACAATCAGCCCATCTTCTCTTATCCCTACTTCCGAAGGTTTACCATTCCTAATCTCTTCCCTAAGCTTGCTCAAGTACTCATCTTGTTCTTGCAATTCCTTAATCTTCTCATTCAATACTAGCTTTACTCTAAAGTTAGCCAGTATGCAATCCGATTCAGTCTGTGTCAATGTCACTCTGAGTTTAGCTAATTCCTTCAACAAAGGAAGGTACATTGTCTCCACATGTGCCATAGTCGATTTCCTACTCAGTGCATCCGTTACTACATTAGCTTTCCCCGGGTGGTAACCAATCATTAAATCATAATCCTTTAACAGCTCTAATCATCTTCTCTGTCTCAAATTCAACTCTTTCTGGTTCATTAAGTACTTAAGACTCTTGTGGTCTGTAAACACCTTGATGGTGACTCCATACAGGTAATGTCTTCAGATTTTCAATGCAAAAATTATGGTAGCTTACTTTAAGTCATGCGTCGAATAATTTATCTCATAAGGCTTCAATTGTCTAGAAACATAAGCAATCACCTTATCTTCCTGCATCAATACACAGTCCAATCCCCTCCTTGAGGCATCACTATAGACTACATATCCATCACTACCCGAAGGTAATGCCAAAACCGGTGCACTCGTCAATCGATGCTTAAGCTCCTCAAAGCTTTTCTGACATTCATCTGTCCACACAAATTTCTGGTTCTTCCTGGTCAACTTGGTAAGTGAAGCAGCTATTATAGAAAAGCCCTCCACGAACCTCCGATAATATCCAGCTAAACCCAAGAAACTCCTCACTTCTGCTATGTTCTTTGGTGCTTCCCATTTTACAACTGCTTCTATCTTCCTCGGATCTACATGTACCCTGTTCTCTGAAATCACATACCCAAGAAACACTACTTTCCTTAGCCAGAATTTGCATTTGTCGAATTTGGCATACAACTTGTTCTTCCTCAAAGTCTTCAGGGCAGTCCTCAAATGTTCCTCATCCTCCGTATCACTATTAGAATAAGCCAAGATGTTGTCAATGAAGACAATGATAAATTGGTCTAAGAAAGACTTAAAAGACTTGATTCATCAAGTCTATGAAGGCTGCAGGTGCATTTGTTAACCCAAAAGGCATAACCAAGAACTCAAAGTGACCATACCGCGTTCTAAAAGCGGTCTTTGACACATCGGATTCTTTTATCCTCAATTAATGATAACCCGATCTCAAATCTATCTTAGAAAAGACCCTTGCTCCTTGTAATTGATCAAACAAATCATCTATGCGTGGAAGCGAATATCTATTCTTGACAGTGGCATGATTAAGCTTCCTATAATCCACACACATCCTCAACGGTCCATCTTTCTTCTTTACAAAAAGGATCAGAGCTCCCCAAGGCGAAGAGCTCGGCCTTATGTACCCTTTCTCTAACAACTCTTCCAATTGCTCCTTAAGCTCCTTCAATATTGCCGGAGCCATTTGGTAAGGAGAAATTGAGATCGGCATTATGCCCGGAAGAAGTTCAATGGAAAATTCAAATTCCTTGACTACTGGCATATCGTCGAACTTCCCTCTATCTGCCTACGTGTCTATCACATAGGCTAAAAATGTTATTAGCATGATTTTAAGAGATTTTTTTTGGATAATTTTACTTAATTTGGGACTTAGTATAGCTTATATATTGTTTATATGCCTTAATTTAGCTCCTAATGAAGAAATAACGAATTTAGGCAAGTAGCCAAATTGGAGAATTTTTTATATGATTTTTAGATAAGCATAGGTTGAATATGGACCCATGTTTAAAGCATGGGTAAACACAAACGAGTGTTCTAACCTATGTTACTTCTTGCCCATTCTAGCTCTTTAATAACTTGCCATGTGAAGGAATAGGACCTAAACTTGAACCTGTGTTAGGCGATATGAAGGAATATGAACTAAACATATGAGCTAATAAACTAATATGAGTGCAATATAAATTCATGTTAGTGACTTATATTAGGCAAGATTTTTTGGTTTTTAGGGTTTCATAAGAATATAAGGAGCTTTGGGGCAATTATATATAGAGAGATCACGTAGCATTCATTAAAAGTTGAATTGGAGCATCTTGGAAGAAGAATGAAGCAATCTTGGTGCAAAGAAGAGATTTCCATCAAGATTCAACCTAAGAAAAGATCTAAATCATCAGCATAACACCCTTTTAGAACATCTTCAAAAATTCAATGTTAACCTCAAACTTAGGAACATTCACACCTCACTTTGATATAACTTAGTCTATGAGCAATCTAAAGGCATGAATGTAAGTTTATTAATTCCAAACACAAAGCATCTTAATAAGACTTGAATTAAGGTTTTCACTTACTTACTGAGCTCCTAGCACAAAAGGCATATTACTTATTGTGCTTAGCTCATCTTCTCACTTTATCTATCATCTTAAAAGACTACTTAGTCCCTTGTACTTAAGTGTTTCTGTGAGATCCCACATCAGTTGGAAAGGAAAACGAAGTATGCCTTATAAGGGTATAGATACCTCTCTCCCATAAGACGCGTCTTTCCGAGTGTGAGAAGAGCAAAACCGTGAGGGGTTTGGCTAGAGGGGTAACCTAAAGCAGACAATATCTGTGAGCGGGCAACCTAGGTTGTTACAAATGGTATCATAGCCGGTACCGGAATTGTTGTGCCAGCTAGGTTGGGCCCTAAGGGGGTGGAGAGTGTGAGATCCCACATCAGTTGAAAATGAGAATGAAGTATGTCTTATAAGGGTATAGATACCTCTCCCCCACAAGACGCGCCTTCTTGAGTGCGAAAAAAGCAAAACCGTGAGGGGTTTGGCCCGAGAGGTAACCCAAATCAGACAATATCTGTGGACGGATGACCTGGGCTGTTACAGTTTCCCTAGTGAACATATTTTGTCTCAAAAGGGCATTTGATCATTACATCATTAACTTAAATTAAACCGTAACATTTTAACAGATAATAAAATTTCAAGGTTGTGTCAAGTATTTCTCCAATATTCATAATTACGTGGGAATCACCAAGGATGCTACATACTAATTAGGCAGATTAAAAGTCTTTTGTTAGAGTCGTGCATCCATAATTAAAAATGTAAGACTTTTGATTACTCATAAACTAAGTTCGTCCAAAGAGGGTTAGCTCTTTTAAGTGGGAACCTAAAATTGAATAATAAAGGATCTTAAAACATGTTATGCCAAAGAAAGTAATCAATGCAAATTGCTAACATTCAAATATCATTCATTTTCAATCATAGTATTATAATATATTCTTTCTTTTCTTATTAATCTAATTAGTTCTTTAGAGATTAAGTGGTAATAAGAACTGAATGAATGCATATAAAACAACATAATGTAAAAAAAAAACAATATGAATATAACTAACTAGCTTCTATCAATAATGTCATTTTTGTACAAACATGTATGCATGCCACTTTTCACATTAATCAGATGTATTAAACCTTCTTGGACAACATCAGCTACATGCAATTTCATAAAATAACATATCAAAAATGTTAAATTCACCCTACTTTGCACAGGTTAGTTTTTAAAATTTTGAGATATTATTTTTGACCTATGCAAAATAAGGTGAAAACCTATACAAAACCTATACAAAATAGGGTGAATTTTTTCACCCTATTTTGCATAAGTTAATTTTAACATTTTGAGATGTTATTTTTGCATAAATTGCATATAGTTGATGTTGAACAAGAAGGTTTAATACATTTGATTAGTGAGAAAAGTTACATGTAAGTTTATATGACAATGACATTATTAATAGAACCGATTCAGTTTTATTCATATTATTTTGTTTTACATGCATTCATTTAGTTCTTATTGCCACTCAATTTCTTAAAGAACTAATTGGATTAATAACAAAAGAAATAATATATTCTAATACTATGACTAGAAATGAATGATATTTGAATGTTAGTAATTTGCATTGATTACTTTCTTTGGCATAACATGTTTTAAGAATTTATTTTTCAATTTTAGGTTCACACTTAGAAAAGCTAAACCTCCTTAGGCGAACTTAGTTTATGAGTAATAAAAAATCCTACACTATTAATGCAATTACTGAGTTATGTTGATACACCTACTAAGTCATGTTGATGCAACCACTCAATGTTATTAATTCAACTACCCAGCTAGATTGATGCAACTACTTAATTATAATGATGCAATTTTTAACCATCCTAATATAATTTTCCACCCATGTTATGGAACTACCTACCTAACTAATTCAACCCCTATAACCATATTGATGCATCTATTTAACTATAATGATGTCACTCCATCCATTTTAATGCAACTACTTAATTTTAGTGATGCAACCCTATAACCATATTGATCCAACCTTTCAACATAGTAATGTAATCACACAACAATGTTAATGCAATTTCATAATCATATTGATGTAACTATTTAACCATAATCATGTAACTCCAGTCATCTTTATATAATTACTTAACCATATTGATGCAATTACCTAAGAGAAAGGGATAAGAGGTTGCGTGAGTTTTTAGGAGTCAAACCAATAAGAAGGTGAAATCAAAGAGCCAAACTAAGAGATAAAGAGAAAGCTTAGGTCAGTTTTCTAGTGAAGTGCCAAAGAAGAGAGATAGAAAGCCAGAGAGCGGGGGGAAAAAGGAGAAAAAAGAGAGAGGCAGAGGTAAATGAAAATTTTTATAAATCAATATAGCTA
This sequence comes from Erythroxylum rufum, assembly GCA_027478365.1. Taxonomy (NCBI): domain Eukaryota; kingdom Viridiplantae; phylum Streptophyta; class Magnoliopsida; order Malpighiales; family Erythroxylaceae; genus Erythroxylum; species Erythroxylum rufum. The sequence goes on from JANIHZ010000005.1 coordinate 28,919,518, forward strand.
TTAAAAAGAAAAGAGGGACTTAATCCATATTAAGTGTATCCATAACCCTTTTTATATATTAAGTATGTCTTAATGAATTTAAAAGTTAATTTTTCTAACATTTTTAAGGAATTTATAAGTCTAGATCCATATTACTTTAAGTTAGTAATTATAAAAGTTAAACACTTTATAAAGGGTAAATTATTTCCAACAAATTAAGATTTTATAGGAAATATATCAATCTTCACCTTTTAACACTAAATAACACCATCTTTAAGAATCCATACACATTGATCCTAACGTTAATAGTATTATTACTGTAACATCCCATTTCCATACTAAGGGTTAAAACCCTAAAATACAGTATATGTGAGATCAAAGAGAGATTAAGAAAAATGCATTTTCATACTCATGAATAATGTCAGCATACACGCATGTGAATTTGAATTTTGCACACATTAAAATGACTGTACATGCATTCGTTGACATTTTCTGGGTATAATTGACCTATATGTGTGATAAGTGATATTATTTGAGAATTGTGGGTTTTATGTGTTAAAAATTTATTTGGAAAGTGTAGTTGTTAGATTAGAATTTTGGTTAATTTTAGGAGAAATTTCTGGAAAAATGTTTGGTATTACTGGACTAGAAAAAATGCCAAGTGGCAAATAAATTGATGAATGGAAATAGAAATGAGAGTCAAATGATAGTGAAAAATTGTATAGATGACTTTAGGATCTATTTACAAGTGTCATTGAAAATTGAGAGACAATTGGATTAGAAATTGAAGACAAATAGACTAGTTATGAATGAGGGTCCAAATGGGACCATAGGAAAGTGACAAGTGGCAGTGACAAGTGTCACTACCCCTCACCACTCACCTCTCACGTTGTTTCATTTTTGCAAGACACTCTCTTTAGTGTCTTTCATTTTAACGCTTGTTTTGTCTCTCACGAAATGCCTTAACCCTCTTCATCTCTTTCATTTGGTTCTATCCACGACATTTCACTTCTCACCTCACCAACGTTAGAGTTGTTCTCACCTCCATTTACTACTATCATTTTCCTATCTTCTTCACCTTGTCACTAAAGAACCTATCCCTACCACCTTGGAATGTGGATGATCAAGTGATATCAGAAAGCTAGAGTTCAAGTGATTTTGAAGAGTTAGGGTTTAAACAAGTAATTATCTTGTTAATCCTTTAAAGTTGTTGGTTTATAAACCAAAAATGGTGATTTATTGACATTTCATGAACATTAGAAAAATGGACATTTTTAATGAAAATCGTGAATATAGGATGAAAATATAGAAGTGTTGATTTTTCAGATTTGATGATCAATATGTTACAAAATAGTGTAGGAATGATTTTTGGAGTTGAAAGATCCATGAAAATGTGTATGAGATTAGTGCAGAAATTTATGAAAGATGATATTCATATATGCTATGTTTTTCTCTTCACTGTTTATATACATGAATATTTTGGTGACCTAAGGATGAATTAAAAAATGAATTTAGAGTTAAGGGATAGGTGAAAAGTGATGTCTGGAGATGAGTAAGAATGATTAAAGTGATAGTTGGAGGAAGAAAATGAAGAGTATGTAGAAAAGTGAAAGAAGAAAGGTAGCAGTGAAGGAACGCAGGAAATGAAGATGAGTGAATGATTTTTTTTTCTGTTTTTGGTGTTTGTGAAAAATGATAGATTTTGACTTGTTTATGATTATGTTGGGCTGAATAAGAGTCAAAAATGGGGATGAAATAAATTAAAGATGTTGGTTTAAGAAAAGAAAAGATAAAAGAAGATGAGAAAGTGTATCAGAAAAATAAAGAAGTGTAGAAGTTGGTTCCATACGTATATGAATTTTCTGTTTTGGTGTTTTTGATGGATTGTGATTTTGTTGGTGAATAAGTTGAGTTGAATGGGACTTGAAATGAAAATTAGAGAGGAAAATGGAGAATATAGGAAATGAAAATGCAGAGAAATGAAAACATACGTGGAGAATTTGAGAGAAGATAAGTTAGAGAAGTTGGTTTAGAATAAAAGAAAGAAAAGAAAAAAAGGGGTAAAAATGTGGTCTGAAACTTCTATGATTAAACTGTATTGATCTAGGAAGATTTTGACAAAATTGTCTTCATGAAAGTTGTAGATATTTCTTTTAGCTTTTTAATGATATAAAGTCTAAAATTTTTGGATTTCTAGATTGAAAGTTATGCGGGTTCGAAGTGAGGGTGTGCAACTGTAAGCACGATCGCGACCCCGCTATTGCTCACCAAATGTCGCAATCGTGACGAAGCACGATCGCAACTCTCTCTTTTTGTTTTTCTTCTCTCATGCCTGTGACTCCTCTCCCTCACGCCCGTGAGTGTTGATTGCTGGGCCAGTTGTGGTTTTTAATTGTCACGTTGTGACACTGTGCTCTCTAATAGTCCAACCTTCTTTGTCTATATCTGTCATAACCGTGACTTAATTTTTGTTTGTGCACAAGAGAGCATTTTGTAAACTGAACAGTTGCTTCTTTTTACCATAACTTCTTCTCTAGACCTCCAAATAACTTGATTCTTGAACCAATAGATTCCTAACATATTTTTCTACCTCTCAATAAAAATTGGTAGCCTTCTAAATTTATTTGAAAAAGATTTATTGAATAAAAGTGAGGGAATCTGTTGAAATAGTATAAACTGGAATATTTTACTGAACATACTTCTGTATTTTGATTATATATTGAGATGTGGTAATACAAATAAGATGATTCTTGAATTGGAGTAAACTAGAAACATAGGGCTACAAATTGTATGAAGATATTGAACTTTATTTTTGTCTCTAAGAATTTCAATTTTCTGCAATGAAGTTAAGTATAGAATACTGTTCCAGTTTAAGAACAATCTGAGATATTTGGAGTATAACTTTCGAAATACTGGACCAAATTGAATGATCTTGATTTCATTAGAAACTTAAGAGATAGGAGAACAATTTCTAGAAGAAAGTGTTGCTAAATAACTTCTTTATCGGGGTTAGATAGAACATGAAAAGTTGACCCAAAATGATGTTTCAAAAGAAAACCTGATTTGAACAAAAAGGTTATAGATTGTGATTATAATGGTTTTATTGAGTCATGAGCCCTAAGTATAAATGTTACTTAAGTAAGTTTGATATTGGATTGATAATGTGATGAGAAAAATGAAAAAATACCCAGAAATATCATTGAACGTGCATTGTACATTTTGGCATATACACATATGTGCATCTACGAATACTTATAATTGTGCAATTATTAATGTGTGTACTGCATAAGTTGGATGTGCAGGATAAACATCCGCATTCAGACGTTTCCAGATCATGGAAGCTAATGTTAATTTGAAGCGTATTGTGAGTAGACGCAGATGGTCTTACTTTATTGTTTGTTTTGTGTATGTTATGAATTGAGTGTTCTGAATGATGATATGAATGTGATTTGATTATGTTAATGTCGGACAATGAAGGTCTGAGATTTGATGCATGATTGTGATATTAAAGTACTACTTGTATGTGAAAATGATGAAATAAGTGCTTCTAAATGTGATATCTGAATGTCGGACTAAGGTCTAAAGATCAATGTTAATATGATAGATTGAGAATATGTGAATGTGAAGCATTCCAATACATGAATGCATGATCAGATAATGAGAGTTGTGACCTAAGTAGCTATCGAAAAAGGGCTTAAAGCTCAGATTGTGGAAAAAGAGCCTAGAGCTCAGAAAGTGTAAAATAACCAAAGGCTCGCTATGTAAAATAAGCCCGGTATCCCCAACGAATACGGGACAGTTATCAATGAGCCCGGTATCCAAAATAGATACGGGATAGTTATAAGAACTCAGTCACAACAAAGTAATAAATGAAAGTGAGTCTCACGTGCATTGCATTATAAGTGATATGTGTATTTTAAATGATTGAAATCATGTATATTTAAACAAATTCTGTTTTGTAATAGCTTTCCAAAAATGGAAAGGTTTGTAAATAAGATTGATCAAAGTGTAATAATAATTATATTTTTGAGTCTTATGAAATAAAAGTAAGGGCCCAATTGATTATTAATTTCCGCGTGTGAGATTTTGAAAATTTTGTATTGAATTTTGAGTGTCTCACTGACTAAGTGTGCTAACATGTCACCCTTGCGGGGCATGGACTCGGACATTACTCAAGATATCGGGTACGTGTCTTGCGAGAGTAGGGTGCTACAATTACACTCGTTAATTTTGTGATATATCATATCATATGGGACATACCTGTAACCAAGTGCTAATTTTTGTTTAAATTTGACAAAGTTACCTTTTCAGCCATCATACCTATTCTTTTGAAGTAAATTAAGGATTTGATAAATAAAATCACTCTCTCTTTCAAGTTCTCCTAAACAACACATCAAAGATAACTTGTTAAAAATTTCAAACAAATAACACATGCAATCTAAGGTTTTACTTATATTTTGTTATTATTTATGTCATTCATTAACTTCTTTTGCTTATTCTTTTTCTCTCTCTCTTTTTATTTTTTTTGTAAATGAGTTTAAGAATGAAGATATTAATAAATTTTGTGAATAAAAAATAAAAATTAGTGAAAATAACTTATTAAAAGTCCACCGTAGGAAAGACCTAGAAAGTTGACTATGCGAATGGTCGTTAGACTAGTTTGTTAGTAATTACTAGCAGAGTAACACTGCGCAATGCGCAGTAATAATGCCCAGTTAATTTAATCGGTTATAATGTAAAAAGTAGTTATTAAATAATATAAATTTTAAATATGAAAGGTAAATTTTATAAAGAAGATTTAAATATATTATATTGGAAATATAAAAGGTAGAATATGAAAAGAAAATAAGTTGACAATAAAGAAATACTTTGTAATTTAAAATTTCATTGCAAGATAATGAATATTTAGATTTATTAATTTATAATAAAAATATATAAATTTAATATAAAAAGGAAACAGGTAAATTTAGTTAGTAAAAAAATGAAGTGAAAAAAAAGCAAGAGATGAAATAAAGTTTTAAAAATGTAAAATGTTTTGTTACTAATTAAATATCATACTTAATGAAGGTCTAAAAAAGAGTGAGATGAGTGTTTAAATAGAAATTAAGAGGAAGAATAGTGATTGAGAGTGAAAATTGAAAATGCAAAAAAGTAATAGAGTATGAATAGAATGAATATAAACTTTTGACTTTTGATGGTTTTTTATTGAACTTTATATTTTAAAGTAGTATGAATTTATGGTAAATGAGTTGATTGAAATGGAGTGAAAAGACTTGAAATAAATTTTTTTTGAAATGTTGGTTTTTGAAAATTGGAAGTTTGAAAATTCTGGGAATGAATAGTAGGAGAGAGTTGAATTTTCAATCTAAACTTCCATGAATTTTCTGTGTTGATCTAAGCAGATTTTGATAAAATTGTCTTCATGAAAGTTGTAGATCCTTCTTTTATCTTTCCATCTATATAAAGTTTACAAATTTTAGAGTTTTGGATCAAAAGTTATAGAGTTTAGAAGTTGAGATGTTGGTGCAGAAGAAGAAGTGGAAAATGCACGACGGTGACTTTTAAGATTTTAGGCCAAAAGCACGATGGTGACATTAAAGGTTAGTCAAAAAGCACCGTTGTGCAAAAGCACGACGGTGACTTTGGAGGTTGGATATGCACGATAGCGACTTTGAAGTTTTGCGAGGCTAATGAACATCCAATAGGTTTTTGGCTATAACTTCGTCGTCCTACCTCGAAATGACTTAATTCTTGAACCATTAGATTCGTAAGACATTTTTCTATCTATCTGCAACAATTGATAGCATTATGAATTGATTTGGAAAAAGATTGATTGAACGAAAAAGAGTGAATCTGTTGGAATGGTATGAACTGGTGTTGTTTTACTGAACATACTTCGGTATTTTGATTATATCTGGATCTATAGGAATCTAAATGAGATTATTTTTGATTTGGAGTAAACTAGAGAAATAGAGCTACAAATCATATGAAAAAGTAGAATTATGATTCTGTCCCTAAGATTTTGAATTTTTCGATGGAAGTTGTGCATAATACACTATTTTTGAGTATGAACAACGCGATAGTGTTTAAGACATATCTTGCAAATTACTAAACCAAATTGAGTGATTTTGGTATCAATAGAAACTTAAGACATAGGAAAATAACTTTGTAGAAGGAAGTGTTGCCTAATTTGGCCATTTACTTTATTAGATTTATTATGTAAAGTTGATCCATATGTATATTGGACGAAAATCTGAAGTGGTCAATGAAGTTGTGTAATTGGTTTTCACATTGTTTTTTATTGGTCCAAATTATAAGTATACGTGGTATTAACTAGGGCTTTGATATCAAGTTAAGCAATAGGAAGGAAACAAAGAAAATATGTTCAAGTTATGCAATAGAAAGGAAACAAAGAAAATAAATATGGCTAACGAATGAGAAAGAAAATTGAAACGACGAGTATTAAATGTTTCTTAAATTTTATTACTAATAATCGAATAAAATTCATCGGGGTTTTAAATGAACGTATTTCTTAAATTTGCGACAGAATCAACGTATCTGTTAAATTGCGGTGGTAGAATCAGCATTTAACAGATACGTTGAGATATTAATTTCTTTTTAATAATTTCAACAACTACAATTCATCCGATGTAAATTTATACTTGTGAGAAGATGAATATAGGAAAATTATGAAACATCAAAGTGCAAAAACAAAAGGGTGTAACCGTGAGAATTGTGCGAGAAGATCATTCAATCAT
>JANIHZ010000005.1:28928606-28943599 GCA_027478365.1 Erythroxylum rufum
TATATATATATAAATATTGGACTTGTATGTTGGGGAATTCCACAACTGTTATGTAACCACAAGATCATGTAGCATAGATGTTACAAGATTCTTAAATTTGATGTAGAACTTCAGAAAGCTAACACTATCAACTAGGCTTTCTAACCACAAAGCTTTTGAAGGCAGCAGGACGCTGGTAAGTTTTGGGTAAAGTTCCAATTGAACTTATGTTGCCTGGTCAGGATTTGTGACATATTCACTTATTGTAGCTCTTTTAAACGACTATTTTAATAAATGCATCTTTTACCTTGTCTGTGTAGGTTATTTGCTATCAAATTGTGCCCGTGGAGGAACAAATCAAAGATTTGTTGAGAAGAAAGGACTTTAAGGAAGCCATCTCTTTGGTGGAGGAGCTTGAGTGTGAAGGTGAAATGTCAAAAGAAATGCTGTCCTTTGTTCATGCTCAAGTTGGGTTTCTATTGCTTTTTGACTTGCATTTTGAGGAAGCAGTGAATCACTTCTTACAGTCTGAGATAATGCAGCCTTCGGAGCTGTTTCCATTTATAATGCGAGATCCAAATCGCTGGTCACTATTGGTATATTTTATGATCTTGTGTCACATTTGCATTATTGATGTGATATATATCTTGTGTTTTTCTTTATAATATTTTGGAGCAACTGTTATCTTCAAATGGCATGCGCATCAATTTTGTCTTGATTTTGGAGAAAATAAAATCCCTGTTGATTAACCCCATCATTTAGGCATCTTAGATTGTGTTAGCCATGAACCGAAATCATTACTGGTTTATCATAGGAAGAAGAAGCGGAATGTTGAGGTGGAGAGAGAGAATGATGAGTTTGCAAGTGTTGCATGTATGCTTAATCGTTAGGGAGAATAAGGGAATGATTATGTGGGGTGTACTGGTACTATAGGAGGAGAATATAAGTTAGTTAGAAATGATGAGGAAATCACCGATTATTCTTGTTTTCAGTATATTGTACGGCCTTTGGCTGGGGAGCAATAGCTCTAAGGAGACTTATCAATACATACTGTCCATTTTCTGGAATTTCCCTATCCTTACTCTACCAAATTGGTGCGGTGAGCGTGGAACCTCATGACCAACACTAGAATGGAGAATAGGCTAGAAGTGGTAGAGAGGAGTCTGGGAGCGATGGAGCAACGACTAACAGGGCTTAATGGAGAGCTAAGTGAGATTAAATCGATGCTCGTTGTTGCGTTGAAAGGAAAAGCAACTGAAGAAGCACTGGGTGGGCAGCCGTCGATGACAGAGGGGGGCTCGGCCAATACCCCTGTTCCTGGGCAGTCATCAGCACGGGTAGTGACTCTTGACGATGTGCAGGTAGCTGCCAAATGTATTGAGCTGCCGAACTTCACCGGTGTAGACCCCATGGGCTGGGTTCGACGAGTAGATCAATATTTCCAGGTGCAAGAAACCTCGGAAGAAAAGGTCACGTTGGCTTTAGTGTGCATGGAGGGTCATGCTCTCCACTGGATAAGTTGGCTTCAAGATTGGAAGCCCCTAATGACCTGGGAGGACGTAAAGAAAGAAGTGCTCACTAGATTCGGAGGTGCGTTGGCGACTAACCCTTTTGAAGCTTTAGCGGCTGTTCGTCAAAATGGGGTAGTGGATGAATTCATCCAGGAATTCGTGGCCAAGGCAGTGCAAGTCAAGGGCTGTTCAGAAGAGCTTTTCATCGGACAGTTTTTGAATGGATTAAAGGAGGAGATCAGGGCACGAATTCGTTCACATGAGGCTGTAGATCTCTATCGGACAATGAACTTAGCTAGAGAAATCGAACATGAACAGGAGGTTTTGAGCAGGAAGAAGAGTGTGCAGTCATATTCTCATAGAGAGGGCTTTGGCTTAGGCGTGAAAGCAGGGTCAGTACTTGGGGACAAAGGGCCTCAGACCAACTTTCAAGTTACTGATGGAAGGAGGAGTGGGTTTGGAGCTGGGGGAACTCACCCAAATGCTGGATCGGCCCAATCTTGGAGTCATTGGAAGGTGACCACCGGACCAGCTCAGTCTGGAGGGAGTAGCATTGGGTCAAGTGGCCATATGGGTCCAGCCCCATCTAGAGGAGTCCGAAGATACACCCAAAAAGTGTTTCAAGAAATTAGGGCAAAGTGGCTGTGCTATCGTTGCCTCCAACCCTATCATCCTCTTCACCAATGCCAGGGAGCCACGCTACACAGTGATTTTGGCGGACGACGATTCGTCGGAGAACATAGGCGAGGGGACGACACCGGAGATGGAGCCGCAGGAGTTTCTGACCAACTAGCAGTTTACGAATCTCGAACTTCCCTATTTCGCTCTCGGTGGGTGCGGCAGTCACCAAACTATGAAGTTACGAGGATTGGTCTGTGGGGTAGCTGTTATTATTATGGTAGACAGTGGGGCGAGCCACTGCTTCATTACCAAAGGGGCAGCGGAGAAGATGGGACTTCCGATTGAACCAACAGTGAGGACTGGAGTGTGCTTGGGAGATGGGCGAAGAGAAGAGACTCAAGGTGTTTGCCGAAATGTCTCAGTAGAAGTGGGAGGTGCTAAGTTTAAGGTCGACTGTTTTGTGTTTCCGTTGGGTGGTGTCGATCTCATTTTGGGAATCTCGTGGCTGCAACAGTTGGGAGATGTTAAAGCAAATTGGGGTCGAATGTCTATGGAGTTTTAGTTTGGTGGGAGGACAATTAAAGTTAAGGGAGACCCTTCTCTGGTTAATACCCCAGCAACAGTTCGATTTTTGTAGAAGTCGAGTCCAACTAGTTGTGGCTTGGTGCTTTGGCAAGCTTCCTTGATAGAGTTGAATTCGGCTGAGGGGGAGCGTTCAACTGAACAGGAGTTCAACCTACAACAGTTACTTCAGAAGTTTGTAAGCTTGTTCCACGAGCCTTCGGGGCTACCGCCATGTCGCGCCATTGACCACAGTATACCCTTACAGCAAGGGGTGACTGCTGTGAGTGTGAAGCCGTATCGCTACGGTCACAGGCAGAAGGATGAGATAGAACGACAAGTGTCTGAAATGCTGGCAACTGGAATAATTCAGCCAAGTTTTGGGCCATTTTCCAGTCCCGTTCTGCTAGTGAGGAAGAAAGATGGAGGGTGGCGATTCTGTGTTGACTATAGGGAGCTGAACAAGGTAATCGTGGTAGATAAGTATCCGATTCCGGTGATATAGGAGCTACTGGATGAATTACATGTCGCTAGGTTCTATTCCAAGGTCGATCTACGATCTGAATACCACCAGATCAGAGTAAGGGCTGAAGATATTCCTAAGACGGCCTTTAGGACGCATTCCGGTCATTACGAGTTTAAGGTGATGCCTTTTGGGCTAAAAAACGACCCGGCTACGTTTCAAGCGACAATGAACGAGCTTTTCCGACCATATTTACGACGGTATGTACTGGTGTTCTTTGATGACATTCTCATTTATAGCAAGGATTGGGAAGAGCATATGGGTCACTTGTTGGTTGTTTGGGGGATATTGGAGGAGCAACAATTTGCTGTAAATGAGAAGAAGAGTCAATTCGGGCAGACCAAGATTGAGTATTTGGGGCACATAATCTCAGTGGGTGGTGTATCCATGGATCCGGCAAAGGTGGCAAGTATACTAACATGGCCGCAACCTCGATCGGTCAAAGGGGTGAGAGCCTTCCTTGGCTTAACAGGATATTATAGAAGGTTTATACAAAATTATGGGTACATAGCGCGTCCACTAACCGAGCTGCTGAAAAAGGAGTCTTCTCAAAAGTTTTCATGGACAGCTGAGGCACAAGCAGCTTTTACTGCACTTCAACAGGCTTTGACCACTGCACCCACACTAGCTATGCCCGATTTTCACCAACCTTTTGTTGTAGAATGTGACGCATCCGGGGGAGGGGTAGGAGCAGTTTTAATGCAAGGAGGACGACCAATAGCGTTTGACCCTCCTGCCACCCCTTGTCACCAGCTGTTGGTCAAATGGGCTGCCAAAGGACCCGATGAAGCTACCTGGATCAGCTGCTCTGATTTTAGGGGACAATTTCCTGAATCAGACCGTGTGGACAAGGTCTGTTTCCAGAGAGGGAGTATTGTTAGCCATGGACCGAAACCATTACTGGTTTATCATAGGAAGAAGAAGCGGAATGTTGAGGTGGAGAGAGAGAATGATGAGTTGGCAAGTGTTGCATGCATGCTTAACCGTTAGGGAGAATAAGGGAATGATTATGGGGGGTGTACGGGTACTATAGGAGGAGAATATAAGTTAGTTAGAAATGATGATGAAATCACCGATTATTCTTTTTATCAGTATATTGTATGGCCTTTGGCTGGGTAGCAATAGCTCTAAGGAGACTTATCAATACATACTGTCCATTTTCTGGAATTTCCCTATCCTTACTCTACCAGATTGTTTATGTTATGGCTGCTGAATATGACTGGTCTAATAGCACACTTGTTCGCTTAACAGATGCTTAAGCATGTCACTGTCTGCGTAACAATATTAATTGATCTTATTTTATCAGGTACCAAGGAATAGGTATTGGGGTTTGCATCCTCCTCCTGCCCCACTTGAGGACATTGTGGATGATGGATTGGTCACTATCCAAAGGGCCATTTTCCTCAAAAAGGCAGGTGTAGATACTGTAGTAGATGAACGTTTTCTGTTGAATCCACCTACTAGAGCTGATTTAATTGAGATGGCAGTAAAGAACTTCATCAGGTGCTAACATTGTTTTTTGTAGTGTGATCATTGCTTGTTTTTGTTGGCTTTTAACAAGTTACAGGAACTTGCTCTTTTCTGTTTATTCCTACAGATACCTAGAGGTGTCACGTGAGAAGGAGTTGACTTTGTCTGTTAGGGAGGGAGTTGATACACTTTTAATGTATCTGTATAGAGCCTTAGATCGTGTTAATGACATGGAGAAGCTTGCATCTTCAGCAAATAGTTGTATTGTGGTATGTTCTGTTTTCCTTTTTGCTCTGTCAAACATGGTATTTCTTTTTAAAAGAAAGTTGACGCTCCATACACATTATTGCCTTGTGAGATGGGTGTGACACTATGCTTCAGTCAATGTTCGTGTTCTTTAGGCTAAACTTATGATCAAAGTTATTGTTAAACAAGGTTCTAATTGGCTAGATGAAAGAAACTGAAAACAATCTGGTACATTCATTAGAAATGGGATTGGTTTTCCCATTCACCAGAAAAATGAAGAAAATGCTTAGGCAAGTCTATTTATCTGTAATTATAATGATGGGTAAGGTCAGGCTATGATTGAGAAAGAAAGACTTTACAAGTTGATTGTAACTCTTCAATATTTGGTGACAATATTAGATTTTTTTTGTTATCTATTGCATATTATTCTCATGGTTAACATGCTCTTAGTTTTTGCATTTTATGAGTTGTCGTTAAACAAACATTTAATGCCGCTGATAGAAACGAATGAGGAAAAGGTAGTGGAAAATAGTGATAAAAAGTAGGGATATCAAGGAGCAAACTGGTTTAAATGATTCTTTCTTGTCTATTTTAATTATTTAGGCAGCGCCATTGTTGTCCAACCAATGTTGGTGGTTGTAGAATGTAGGTCATCGGTTATTCCGGTAGAAATACTTTTATCTCCTCACTTTTGTCTGTAATAGAATATTCATCTTATGTTTTTGCTTGCATCAATGGATTTTATTTATTTCTTACACTGCTGCACTAGTAGGGTTTTATGGATTTAGCTGCAGTCAGATGGATAGGAAAAGGAAAACCGAATGAAAGAGGAGAAATTGATAGGATGGAATCTTTATTCTCAACAAATTCTGTTGAATTCTTCAAAAATTGATAGTTCTAGTCTTGCATTATCTTGTGTATAATAGACAATGCATTCAAGGAACTTGAATGGGGCCATCTGATGGTGGTGACAATTTAGCAGCATTAAGTTTTCTTGTGATATGATGTTATTCATTAGACATAGGTTTATAGTCAGTAAATGTAAAGCGTGGAATCTTAGTATTCCAATGCATTGCAAGACAGAGGGGCTGTTGTCAGGAGCTTGCTTGAAGGATGACTGTGCAACTTGCATGGGCAGTGCAGGAGGAGTTGGAGACTCTGTTAGATGACTCTGGGCATTTAAGGACACTTGCCTTCTTATATGCAAGTAAAGGGATGAGCTCGAAGGCTCTTGGCGTTTGGCGTATTTTGGCAAGGAATTATTCTTCTGGGCTGTGGAAGGACCCTTCTCTACAGGATGATTTACAGGATTGCAGCATGAATATTCTTTCTGGTAGAGAGATTGTTGCAACTGAGGCAACAAAAATTCTTGAGGTCTCTTCAGATCAGGAGTTAGTCCTGCAACATCTTGGATGGGTACGTATTATTTGATTTACATTTTTGCACCAGAATGTTGCTAAATGCTGATTTGTATTAATGTGTCCTACTAGATCGCAGATATTAACCCAGTGCTTGCGGTCCAGATTTTGACATCAGATAAAAGAATAAATCAGCTTTCGCCTGGTAGGCCAAATTTTGGAGATACTTTAAAAGTGCATGAATTTTGATTCGTTTGGTGATACTTTTTAAGTTATTTCATGTTTGCTTTGCCTTTTGGTGTATTTCTTGTCTTCCATTATCTCAGTTTTCACAATAATGATATTGAATCAATTACAGTGTTCCATGAGGGATATATTGCTTTCTCTAACTCTTGTGTATTAGTTTCCATTGTTGAAATTTTTTTTCTGTTGATAAATTTTGTGCCATTGTTTTGGCTACTAATTATTACTTAAATCTCGAAGCATGCAGTCCTGTTGTGTTGGTTGAATGATTGATCAGGATATAGATTATTAGCGTGATTGTCTTATTTATTTATGTTGAAGATCTTATGCATTCAAATATTTGAAATTGGAACTATTATATATATCTTGTTATAATTGATGATTGTAGATATCCTTCTTAAAAATAGTTTGACTGTGTATGTCCTATCCTTGTAAATATAGGCTTTTTATATTCTGTAAGGCAGACAAAATCGTAATAAGATGTAGCCCTAGCGACGTTGCATTCGTAAATGTAGAATTTATAGCTGAACCATGTAAAAATAATTATTTTCTTGTTTTTCTTTCTACTTACCGCATGGTTTACTAGATCCTCGTGTGACAAAGAGGTCTTAAGTTCAGATTATGCCACTTTGATATTTGGTGGATTTATGATGTGCTGTATTTGTTCACACTTCAGTTGAGGAGGCATGCTAGAATAATTTAATGATCTATTCAGGAGCCTACCCATCATCTTAAACTTTTGGGTACGAGATTGCTTATGTGGATCAGAGCCATTCTGATCATGTACTTACCCACTTACTAGGTCTTTACTGCACTAGTTACCCCTCCTGTTCTCTTGAACTCTTCTTTTCAGCATCTATCTTCCAACAATACTCGCCGTTGAATCTCTCCATTTTTTACGAGCCCCTTATTTCTCCTTCATTCTTTTCAGGAAAAGTCAATGCCATTTCTCCTCTTTGTTTTTAACTGGCAATGCTGTCAAGTATCTCTTCTTTTTTTCTGGCAAGCCCATCCTCCCTTTCTGATGGCCTGAATTTTGTCTCTGCTTTGCTTTCCTTTGCCACAATCTTATCCTAGCCAGCTGTTTCTGCAGCACTCACCTGCCCTTTTCCTCTTATCCATGCTTGCCAGACTACTCTATGCTTTAACCTCTGCTTTTCTCCACTGGTAGTCGATAACTATCTTAAGCTCCGCTTTTCTCCACCAGTAGTTGACTAAGTTGGCCAACTTTCCCTGATTCACTGATGCCCTCCGTCATTTCCAGCCTCATTAGATTTTGTCTTAGGAAGTTTCTGTTTCAGTTTGTCTTGTGTTTGTTCTTGTCACAGGCTCCTTGCTTTGACAGTGGCTTGGCTGCACACAAAAGAAATTTCGATGTTGTGTGGTTTATTGTAGTGTGATAAAAACAACAAAGAATGTCTTCTTAAATACAAAAGAGAAAAAAAAAGAAAAAAAATCTTCATTTTAAAAAAGTCTTCCTGTTCAAAAAAGACTTCAACTGTTCCAATAATTCATATGCATTTTTTAAAAAATACCCACTTATCAACTTCAGGGGGAGTGTTGAAATTTTAGACATTCAATGTTTCACATTGAAAATATTGTGTGCATATTCTTGTGATGGAATGCAATAGATGTCCTACTTAGAAGTATTATTAATATTCTATATGTACTATCCCAATAAATAGGGACTCTTTATGCTAGTGCTTTTGCTTGTGAACTTAGGCCTATAACTGAACATAAAGATTTCTCGTAGATTTTGGGGCTTGAGTGGTTTGACTACTTTTTAGAGAGTTCCAATTCTTTTGACTTTATTTTTTGGTAGTTTAAGCATCTCAATTTTTATTGTCAACTGTATGTTTAATATCTTTAAATGTTGCTTTGGCATGGACGCAGTTTAACTAGATTCTCAACCTGGTAAAGTTATGCCTATTCTTTATTATAATTTGTTATTCTAGGAATACTTAATTTAAGTTCACAGTGGTCTTCCAATTTTCTCATTGCAGATGAAGTAATTGCTACCATCGACCGGAAAAAAGTTGAAATTCTCCAAAGGTCACATCTTTTACTGTGGCTTTATGCATTTTTGGTTGCGTCTGCTATTCATTTGACTTGCAATCCACATTGTTTATTATGAAGAAAGTGGTTGAAACTGATAGCATGGTTGAAGTTTTACATTAGGCATTTTGCAAATGTTCTCTGTATGCTTTTCTAACCATCCTGCAGTGGTTTATGAATCTAAAAGTTCTCGCTGAAATTGTTTTATATGGTGATTTTGACTTTGAAAATGTAGTGGTGTTGCTAAGACAATAGAGCTCATTTTCTGAGCTGTGTAAACATTCAAATGGAGAAGATTTATGTTTTCTTTGCAGCTCATGGTCATATCATAGACTACAAAGAATGTGGAGAAGAAACATATTATCAGAATATAGCTTCCTGGATTCCTTCTGAATATTTTTAATGTGAATAACTATGGTACCTCTCTATCATGTGAACCAATTTTGTTACCTGAAAACTTTTTAACTTCCAAGGTACAAATAACTTTTTAGTGGCCCATTGGATGTGTGGAGAGCATTCCTTTTGTTGAGGAATCATGCATCAATTATCTTTCTACTACCCTTGAATTTGTAAAAAGCAAAATTTCTGCTTTGGTGGGCTATGCTTAATACTGCTCTCCCATGCTTTAAATTAGTATAGGTGGGTGCTTGGTTAATAGCTTTACTAGGTTCATAATAGCAGATTGGATTGATATGCTCTAATTATCCAAAGGAATATACTGGTTCATCGATTGTTTTCTTTGTAGCTATTTTCTTTCCATTTGCCTTTGTCCAAATGTGTATTGGGATGCATGATTCTTGATTCCAATTGCACATCTTTCCTTGGTTCTCTAAAGTCTGAAAAACTCTGCTGCATATTAAAATATTGACTTTGACAATGTCTCCATTGTTGCTACAGGAAATCTATTTTGTTAATCTTCTTACTTGCTAACAAAGTCTAAATTTTTACTTCATAATCATTGCGAAGTAAGGGTTTACTGCAGGTCTGCATAATCTTGACTTGTCTCAAGTCTTCAGAGGAATCTTGCTGGCTGTTTCCATATTTTTAAAGGTTCTGCATGATATGAAATCACTTGTTATTTCTGCACAGATCCATTCAGCTCAAATACAGCTTCTTGCATTTTACCAGGAAGCTTCATTTAACTTATGAGATCAGCATAATAAACAAAATAAAGCATATCAATCGTTGACTTTATTGATAGTAGTTCCATGAACAATCCTTTGCGGGATTGGATCATTTCTATCATTGGTCTCATGAGACCTTCACGGCTGCCGGTTATATGTAAACTTTGTTTTTGATCTATTATGATGAAGTTGTTAATTTGTACTTTTCAGGTACAACCTTTTGATGTAGATGTCTTTATATTTGCTAAACTTATCTCTTTTGTCATATTTTTATTTTTAATCCTGTTCTTCATAGCAATGTTATTAGCTCAGGATTCTCTTGCAGGTATCTCCAGTGGTTGATTGAAGATCAAGATTGTGCTGATACTGAGTTACATACACAATATGCTCTCTTGCTTGCAAAGTCATCATTAGGAACATTTGAAGAGGATAGCACGTTACTGAATCCTGAAAGTGGAAGGCTAGAGGAAGAACATTATATTGGTTCTGAAAAAAATTCAATCTTCCAAAGTCCTGTACGAGAAAGGCTGCAGATATTTTTACTTTCATCAGATTTATATGATGCCGAAGAGGTGCTTGAATTGATTGAGGAGTCAGAATTGTGGTTGGAAAAGGTGAATCATAGCTATCATTTCTGATGGTTTTGTTATCCTGCTTGTAAATAGCATAGAGCTACTGTTTAGGTCCTTGATACTGCATATTTGTGAATTTCATATGTTCTGCATCAGTAACTCTTATGGAGGTTTTGAAACTTTCACAGGCTATTCTTTACAGGAAGTTAGGGCGAGAGACATTGGTGCTCCAAATTTTGGCCCTGTAAGCTTCATGTTATTTTTGGAATAATCAGCACTAACCAGTTAACATTTCATGTGGACGTTCCTTAAAATACTTTTCTGTTCATGCTGGAATTTTTATTAGTCATACTGGACCGAGAAAGTATTAGTCTCTTATGTCCAACTCTGTAATTTGACATGTTTAATAAGTATGCCTGTTACTCTTTCATATACTTTTTTTTTTTTTGTGACAAACATGAAGTTACTATTTATTGCATCTCATCCCTTCGTCACACCCCCCTCCCAATCTCCTATCTTCTCCACACTCCCTCCCACACCACTGTCTTCCTTGGCACATGAAATAGAAGTAAACCTTAGGGTTTTAGCAGTTATCAATATGAGATTTTGGAGTAATGCATGATAGACTCTCAGGAAGCTGGAGGATAGTGAAGCAGCAGAGCAATATTGTGCTGAGCTTGGCAGACCAGATGCTTATATGAGGTTAGTGTTATCCACTTTCCTCTTTAAACTTTTATTTTTGCGTTTGTTATTAAATCTAACTTACTTAATGGGACCAAGGATGCTGACTTGTAGGCATTCTCTGTCTAATGTTTTCTTGTATGAATATGGGTTATAATCTCTTCAGATTACTTGATATGTATCTGGATCCTCAAAACGGGAAGGAACCCATGTTTAAAGCTGCTGTTCGTCTTCTCCATAACCATGGAGAAATGCTTGATCCCTTGCAAGTTTTAGAGGTATTAAATTGGCCCAATCTCTCTTTCTCTTTGTTTCATGCATATGGGCATCCTAGTTTGTTCAAATAATTGTAAAATTGGAGACTTTAAAAAGGAAAGTTGAGATGGAAAGTAAAAGAAAATGTTATTTTGCAACGTTAGATGCCCATATTCTAACTTTGAGAAGTTTTTATTTTTCAAGCTCTGAATGCCCCTTTTTCAACTAGATGAATTTTTTATTTCACTCCCTGTGGATTAACATGCTCTTTTTTATTTTGTTAAAGGGCAATTACTTGGAGATGTAAAGTAAAGTCGAGATGTAAAATAAAGTAAATTCCCCTAAGTGATGCTTGTTGTTTGAAGTCCTCTTGGTTGAAAGAACGTCAAAAGAATTTTAGATTTGGATTGAGGAATTTCCAACTTGTACTTTATCTTCATGTCCTGCAAATGTTTTTAGAAGAATTTTAGATTTGGATTGAGGAATTTCCAACTTGGTACTTTATCGTCATGTCCTGCAAATGTTTTTGTAGTTTCGTTATTTTGCTTTTGTTACATTTATATGATCAAATAAGTTTAGGAAGTGGGGTTTCTGAATTGGTTTATCTGGTCAATTTTTTAGTTTCACCTAATGTTTCTTCTATTACAATTATTTTGTTGTCTATATTTAGGAAGTAGGGTTTCTGAATTTGTTCATCTGGTCATGTGCTGGGGACATCTTAGGTACACAACATAACTATTGCTGCTGTGCTTTACAGAATATTCTTCCGGGATAAGATAGGGGTGTTTGTTTTTTAAATATTCCTTCTCTTCTAATCCTTTCATCTTTTCGAGTGAGGCGTTGAGAAGAGGTGTGGTTGGGAAAGGGTCATTGCTGTAGTTGAAACATGGCTATGTGTAATTTCTGTAATGTAAATGGGTGTAATCAAATTATCCTCGTAAAATTGTATAGATGGTTGTTTCCTTATGGCGCTGCACTCTTTTTACTTCAAGAGTTCTTGTTCGGACTTTTCTTGTCAGACATTGTCTCCAGATATGCCCCTCCAACTTGCTTCAGATACAATATTAAGAATGTTGAGAGCTCGACTTCACCACTACCGACAAGGACAAGTAAGTTCTTTGACTTGGAATTGTAAAATCTACATGGAGGTTCTTCCTATACCTATCATCTGTGGTAATGCTCATTTAAATGTTGTGGATAAATAAACAAGAAATCAATATCGATTACAGTTATTACCAAAATGAAATATTGAAACTGTAGAGAACCTTCTGAGGATAGAGTTTTAGAGTGTCATTTCTCGGCAGCATCAAGAATCAGTCATACTTAAATGCAGAAGTCTGTATGTGTCTTTCTTCATATATCTGAGGGATCCCGTGAAGGAAAAATAAAATCTCAATATGATATCCTCTTGGTGTGTAGTCTGATACTTCAAGAACTGTATCATTGTTAGATTGACAGTGTTTTGGAGAATTAGAGTGCTTGCCAATACATCTTACAGTTAATTATCCATAAATGAAACATAATAATCTTTTTTGTTTCCTCTTTTATAGTACTTCATACCTTCCTCTCTTTAATGGTGGAATTACAAAGACCAATTTCTGTGCCAATATCAATTTCTGTCCTTTATTCTCTTCATGTCATAATCAATATTGGTTTATGATCTTGAAGAGAACGGATATCTGGTGATTTTGTTCACCTAATTGGACAGTATACCCTTGCATCCTTCAAGGGAAAATCATCTCTGTCCCGGCCTTGTCTTTAGCCCTTGATTGCATTTTTGAGCTGTTAGTGCTTCTTGTTTTGGCCTTACCACACTGCAATTGCAATATTGACCTGTATTTTAACATTTTCAGATTGTACGTAATTTATCCCAAGCTATTGACATCGATGCAAGACTTGCAAGATTGGAGGAAAGGTCTAGGCACGTGCAGATAAATGATGAAAGCCTCTGTGACTCATGTCATGCCCGCCTTGGCACAAAACTGTTTGCAATGTATCCAGACGATACTGTTGTCTGCTATAAGGTTGGTTGTTATTAAAGTTCCTTATAATTCTTCTTGTAGTTCTTAAATTCCTATCATAGAGAATTTTCAAGAAATATTACTCAGCTCTGTTTGTTTAGTATGCCATACTGCTGTCCTTGTCCAGAAACTCTTTTTGGGACATGTAAACCATTGGGGCAAATGGACAAGTGAGGTCTCGATATTGGCTTTTCGTCACTTTATAAAAAAGTAGATTTTGGAGCAGCAGTAACATCCTCAGCCGATTGTGCAGAAAGATGATTATGAAAATAAAGATTTACATTATTCTTCTTTTGTGGTAAAAGGATCCTATAACCTTACCAGCACTCGATCCTGACATTAGAGTTGAATATGAGATTTTAGTGCCTCGAGTTATTTTCAATTTTAATATCTTAAGGAGTCCTCGTGCAATAATGTGAAAACCTACCAAATTGACAAACTAATTAATGCAACTTGAATAAACCGGACTATAAGAGTTTCTTTAGTGGAAGACTTGGTTTTGGCTTAGGAATTTCCTAAACCAGAAGTAGTTCGGTGATATGGTTGCACCTCTATTATTTACTTGTGAAAAATAGTATAATTTAATGGTGGAATTTGTTTAGTGGAACCTTTAAGTTCGTTTTGTATGTGTTTCTTTGCTTTAGATTGTGAACAGTTAATTTTCAAACAACGTTAATCAATGCTAATGGTTTCAATTTTGACAATTGATTTCTTTTAATTGTCGAGAAGGAATTTGGGGTTGTATGTTAGGGGTAAACCTCCTGTATCCCCGATCCAATTCTATGTGGGATTAAAACCCAAGACCAAGACCTAGTGTAATGGCTACTCCGTCACTCATATATGAGTGAATTTCTAAATTTCTTCGTCATATGTGGCTAGATGTAATTAAAATTCCAAATTTGTTGAAAGTGGTTCTATCACTTGTTAACTACTGATTTCAAGCTTATTTCTTATGTTACTTCTCTTTTAACTCAAAATATGTATTCAAACTTGTATATATGGTAGGATTCATCAATTTTTTTTTTCAACTTTTGTGCGTTCAAGGTCCTAACCATTTTGAAGGTGCCTAAACCAAGCCAAAAATGCCAGTTTGGTTGGTTTTCAAGGTTGAGTTGGTTTAGTGTGTGGTTTTGAATAAAATTTAATTATATGGTTTGGTTTGATTGGATATTTTGAGTTCAATAAGCTGGACCATGTTGACCATTTGTCAATTTCTATCCTACCATAGTGCAAATTGTTAGGATTTTTGTTTATTGTTGCTGAAGTGTAGTCAAAGGTGTTCTATGATAGCACTAACAGAGATCTCATCCCATAGGCTCTATCCATTTGGACAAATGTTTGTTTCTCAAACATGTTTTTTTTTTTCCTGTTTCTGCAGTGCTTCCGTCGCCTGGGTGAGTCTACTTCCATTACTGGCCGTGACTTCAACGAAGATGCTTTATTCAAACCAGGTTGGCTTGTTAGCCGATAAAGCTACAAACAGTGCGTATATATAAATTGTACAAGTAAACCATCTGACTTCGTACTGGGATGAATGAATTACTGGTACCGTGGAAGTCCTTTGTTAGAGGATACGTATAGAATACATGAGGAGTATTTGTGACATAATAAGCCCTTTTGTCCTTGGACAGCATGTCAGGACTCGTAAGCTATCGTTGTTGTAATATGAAATTGCATTTTCTTTTAATCTTTTAATAGTAACCATTTTTACCCACGCTTCCATATTCTGACACTTTTTTGGCGGACATCATTCTGATATATTTTACTTTTTTA
>JANIHZ010000005.1:28951253-28971230 GCA_027478365.1 Erythroxylum rufum
CAAACAATATTATTGGTATTAATACAGAAACCCAAGTTACAAACCAAACATCATTTTTTAATTTTTCATACCCATTCTCATTCCCTTATACTATTATACCTATATCCATACCCAACCCCGTACTCAAACCAAACGCCCCCTAATTTTCTTTAAAAGGGCTAGCAGAATAAGAATTTAACACATTTTTTTTGTTTTTTGTTTTAGTTTCTTAGCCTACATCATTTCTTCTTAGTTAATTATTCTCATACAAAGGTTACAAATGATGCCTACCAATTTAAATGAGTGTAATTATAATTGTATCCAAACAATTGTTATGAAGTGAAAGAAAAGGTGTATATCCTAATTAACGTGAATATTCGTCCTAAAGAAACTTAAAACACAAAATTCACAAGTTAATATGCCTTTATAATTTAAATGACCATGTTTTAAAGTAAGACAATTTCATTCAATTCATGCCATTCACACATTCACACAATGCACACATCATACAACAAAATGTTCACACTACGCCAACCTAATCAAAACTAACATAATGTAAATGCAAATTTCACACACAAATGGTATGCCAATGCATAAACATCTCCATTCTTGAGCAACGCATTATCCTCAACATGGAAAAACAAAACAATACAAATAAAAAAATAACAATAAAGGGAAAGTAAGAGCAATAAAACTTATGGTGATTTAGGTGGTGATGTTGTTAAAAAGGGAATTTGAAGACACTTCATTCTATAAAGATCCATCAATTCAACTCCCTACAAAAAATGAAAATGAAAATGAAAATAAAACTACCCTAATTCTTGGGTTACCTCCCACGTAATGCTATTTTAACATCATTAGCTTGACGTACCATTCATGTCTACCATCAACCTGAATCTATAATTAGTTTCTTACTTCTACTCGTTTCTTACCATGATAGTTTAGAAGCTTGTAAATAAGCCACATATTTTAAGATAATAAGAAGGAAATAATTTAACAAATTAAGAAACCCAATTGCCTCCATTATTGCCTTTTTCTATAACAAACTGTCAATAAAATACAGGATGATGAAACTTCCTAAATCATCAATTAAATCTAACAGTTTTTCCTGTAAGAAGCTGAACTACTCTTCTTCTTCTGCAATCAACCTTGTCCACTTTTTTTGGTCCTCTTCTTGAATAGAGAATTCCTTTGCTTCTTCAACTTCTATCTCCTCTATCCCATGTTCTTCCTTCTCTTCTTAAACTACAACTTCATTGTGAATTCTACCTTTGTCTCCTCTGGTGTATTCAAAGGCCAACTTTGTATGTAATATGGATTCTTTCAAATATAATCTAGTGGATTCTCTCAAATATAATCTGGTGCCTATCATTGATGATTATAATGGTTACCCTCACAAATGTCAAAACATAGCAAGGATATCGGTTGTGATTCCATCGTACTTGGAAGACTCCCCATATTTCTCATTAACAATGCATTGAAAAGTTGCTCCATTTAAACCTCTAAGTTATGAATGGAAAAGGAATTATTCTTCATTATTTGATCCAAAAAAAAAAATCCATCCTCCTCTGACTTTCATCTTGCTATTAAACTTGAAGCTTAACATGTCCATTATCTTTTCAAACTTTGACTCTAAGGATCCCTACTGGAAACTTAGTGGACTTTGTGTTCTTATGTTGTTTCGTACATTTTTGTTCCAAAATTACTTTGGATAGTTTTACCACCACAGATTATATGATTTTAAGTAACTCCCACTAATATTGTAATGCTTTAACTAGGTTGGAAGAAAAGGTCTACAAATTGTTCAGTTGCTCTTTGTTTTTTTTGTTAATGTATCTAAAATCACACAAGAAAAGTAGTAAAGTCCTTAAATCAAAAGAGTTCAAATTATATGAGATGCTAAATTAATCCCCGACAACGACGTTAAAAACTTGTTGACAAGTTATATATAAAAACTTTCAATACTGCAACTAAATAGATCGTAACTCGTAATATAAAAGGTATTGCTCCCATGATGATTGATTAGTCACCTAACAAATTGAATGCACTTTGTATAATGTAATAAAAGATTGATTGAATTAAAATAAATTATTGAACTTGAAATAAATAATCAAACAAAACACTTGAATAAATAAGCTAGCAATAAGAATAAAGTTAATCGAAGTTGGAAATTTATGAATTATTTTATCCTTGTTTTATCTTTCCTTTATCTTGTTAATCCAATTATGCTTGATCTAATCAAGTAATCCCAATTGAAATCATTAATAATATAATTGTAACCTTTCTATTCACAAAACAACTCTTAACTATTTAATTGGATTTGAAGCAACCCTAAGGATAATTAATTCACAGTTAAGATCTCTCTTCAATTGTTAATTAATCTAATATTTGTAAGTATATTAAGCTACCAACTCTTATTGCACACCTTAAAACAAATAACTTAATTCACTCTCTTGATTTATTACCAAGTATAAGCATAAAAAAATATCACAAAGCATTCATATGTATTGAATTTAATAAGAATAAGGTTAACAAAACATATCAAGAACAATCCCTAATATGAATTTAGAAACTGATAATCATGTTGAACACCCTGATAATCTAAATCAACATCTAAGACAATGAAATAGATGGAGAGAAAGGAAAGAAAGTCGTGTTGTGTCTTGATTTGGAAATCCAGAAAATTTGGAGTTGCCCTTGATGTCTCCTCTTTGATATCTTTAAATCTGATATGCATCCTCCTTTTTTTAGTTTTTCATTTCCTTTAACTACTTTTTGAGGCTTCTAGGGATGTTTCTAAGATTTATCACACTTAATTTGATTTCAAAAATATCCCCAAAATGTCAAAACTATAAAAAAGCTTACATGCTAGAAAACACATTACCGTGATCATGGGAGGTGCCATAATCATAACACAGAGGTTGCACTATCGCATGCCATAAAACTCTCAATGTTCTGCAAGTGCACATGTCGTAAGCGTAGTAGTTGAGGTGTCGATCCCACGAGGAATTAGTAAACTAATTGAATCCTAACTTTGTCTAAGGTTGTAAAAATGTGATTTAAATGAAAATAAAGATAAACAGAAAATTAAACAATCAAGTAATGGTTGAATGAAAATAAAATTCCTAAATTAACGAAAGTAGATCAAAATGAAGCTCAGTCACTTAACAATTGGGATGTCATAATAAGACAAGATCAAAGAATTATGAGTAGTGGGATTTATCCTATCATCAAATGCTATCACGATTACTTTAGAGTTAATTCAGTATCGGTCCTAGATTTTTGAAGGGTGGATTACACTCTGTGGAGTTAAAATCATTAAACCCTAAATCATAAACCCTAATTGAATTATGGTATTTGCAATCTCTAAATTAACAAAAAAACCACACATCCAATTAGATCTTAAGCCCTCTAATAGACTATCGAGTCCTCAATCGAGATCCCTTTTCATATAAATTACCGATTTGATTATTGTTATTAAGTTTTTAACTCTCATTACCCAACTTAATCGGATTACTATCGACTCATTCTCTCGATTTATTGTCGACTTATATGCAAACACAACTATCATAATACCCAAATAATTTCATTAACATCAAAAGCAAATAGGTAACAAAATGATTCAAGATTCAATCCCAAAATGAAATTAAAACATCATTAACAACACTTTCAACATTCTCAAACCCAAGTCATACATCAAGATGAAGTAAATAAGCAAGAGAAAGTAGAAAAGATCTTGAAATGGCTAGGTTGGAGTGGCTGGATAGCACTTGTAGATGCTCCTCTTCCCTTCTCTCCTTCTTCTCTTTTCCTTATGTTCTTTCTTAAGATGGCAAATGGAGGCACAAAAATTAGGGTTCTATTCTTTTCCTTTTATAGTATTTTCTAATTAGGGCAAACTCTGGGGTTTTTTTGGGTTCTAAAAGTGTGAAATGTCCTCAAAAAATGAAGTTTGGTAAGTTGATGTGCATCGTCTGTTGCACAGGCCACGATCGTGGCCCTAACATGATCTTGGCTCCTTCATCTTATCTCTGTCATGATCGTGGCACCCTTAGTTTTGCTTTGGGTTTCCTCCGATTCTCCTCTGTTCTTCCATAATTAATTTGAAACACTAACAAACACATCAAGGCACCTCAAATAGACAAAATTTAAGCTCAATGGCATATTCTAACCCATAAAATACTCAAAACAAAAATTTATAACTAAACAACACAATCCTAACATAAAATGCACTAATTATTCAATTTAACAACTAAACACATGCTAAACTACCTACTAAAACATTATGCAATCTACCATTATCAACATCACCCCATTTAAACTTTTTCTTGTCCTTAAGCAAAGACAAAACAAGTAAAATACAACACACCAAACACAATTAACAATAAAACACACACATATGAAATAATGGGTGAATGGCATTAAACTTCACGAAATAAATTTAACTACAAACATGATCCCTTAAGTTGTTCTAACTTATTAACTTGTGAAGTCTGTGTCTAAATACTTCAGATTAAATATACACACTAATCAAGACCTTAATGTCAAGTTTATTCAGCCCCATCACTTGGACATACATATTGATAATTATTCTCTCAATCAAAATTGTAACTATCCCTAAGTAGGTATTCATGAAAATTCAACTTATTCACAAAGATCAGTAGGCTTATTTGACAAAACACTATTTTTTTTTATTGACATCAACCTAGCCTTTCTACATGAAGGCAAACATTTGTAATGAATATTAATCTGGTTACTCAACTAGGTCATGTTTTTATTAAGCGACTTAGTTGGAATGTCATTATATCCTTCTTACACGAAGGCAAATATTTGTGATAAATGTCCCTCGATTACTCAGCTATATCACATTTTCAATTGGCTACTAGCTCTATTCATAATTCAAAGGCCATTGGAATAGTTATTTAATTAAGATTTAAACTTTTTTTGTTGCCTACTTCACTTCTTTTAGCTAGTAATTCTCATGAAAAGATACTAACAATGCTACTTATTTTATTGACCTAAAATCATAAATGTATGTGACAAATTCCTAAGGTGAATAAAATAACATCATATCCTAATTAACATGTATATTTAACCAAAGTAACCTAGGTTAATAATTTCACAAACTAATAAATAACCTAAAAGACTATGTTCAAAGCTAAATTAATTTTGTTAAGTCCTGGCGATTAACACATTCACACAAATCACAACATGCAATCCTAAACAAAACTAACATGTAAAATTTGCATTCAAATAAAAAAAACATATAATGCATACAACCCTCCCCACATTTGGATAACATATTATCCTCAATGTGAGAAGAACAAACAAACAATACATAATGTGGGAATAAAATTAACGAAACAAGAGAAACATGAGAACAATTGAAAATAACAATAAGCTAAAAGAAATGGGTTAGAGTGTAGAACTCGTCATGGTGATAAAGGTGGGGATGGTGATGGTGTTGAGACCAAATTCTCTTAACACCGAGATTGCTTTCCTTTCTTATAATTTATTGAAAAGAGTAAGAGAATTAGTGATCCAACCCATTCTAGCTCATTATAGTATTGAAAACAAATCTAATTGCACAATAATTTACATCTAACTACTAAACGTGCTAATTTAAGGTCATTAGCTTGAACTTGCATCCTTTAAAACTTATCCAGGATCAATTATGAGTAGCTTGCTTCCGCTGGTGTTGCCCAATTTTAGCTTCGTAGTTTGTAAATAAGCTACAAATTGCAAAATAGTTAGAAGGAAAATATTGACAAAATTAAGGAAATCAATTAAGTTTAGAAATGTCCTTTTTACTAACAAATCGTCAATAAAATAGGGAATAACAGAACTCCCTAAATCTTCTATTGAATCTAGCAGTTTTTCCTATAAGAGGGTGATATGTTCTTATTCTTCTTCAGTCACCCTCATCTCTTCTTCTTTCACTTTATGAATAGAGACCTTCATATCTGCTTCAAGCTCTATGTCTATTTTCATCTTTTTTTCTTCTTCTTGCTCCTTTAAAGATTTGACGAAATAAATTTTCCTGAATGAGTCACCCTCCATCTTCTTCTCTTAGTATTCTCCAAGGTGGGCTTCAGCTTGTTTTTCCACTGGTGCTTCTAGCTCTTTCCCGCTCCTAATTGTTATAACCTTACAATGCTCTCTTGGATGTACTTCCATTTTGTTCAGAAAGTTTTCCACACGTCTCTTACAAAAGATGCTAAAATTCTGTCTTATTTGAACCTCTAAGTTATGAATAGAAGAGACATGGTCTTCCACTACTTGCTCAAACTTCCTTTCTAGCCTCTTATACTCATCCATGTTTATGAGCTCATCAATTATCTTGTCCAACTTAGAATCCCATAAACTGGACTCATCTTGCTGAAATCGTAATAGGTCTTGATTTCCCAATTGAGTACTTGTATTGTGAGACCAACAGAAATTTGGGTGGTTCTACCACGCCGGATTGTACTTGTTCAAATAAGAATGATGACTTCCCCGACCAACTTGTTCTTCGTTGAATTTGAATTGCCCCATGTTGTTGTTTTCCACTAGGAAGCAATCAGTTGTGAATATGACTCTCTTGTTTGCATAACGTGCACCCTTACTAAATTGCTTTGAATGGATAGGAAGGGGTGGCCTTCAGGCTATTTAATTGCTTGGTTAGGTTGTCAATCTTAACCTGCAACATTGTCACTAAATCTGCAGTAATCATTCCTTTTGGGACCCAAAAGGTTGACTGCTGTCTACTTCGTTCTGATAT
Organism: Erythroxylum rufum; assembly: GCA_027478365.1. Classification (NCBI taxonomy): domain Eukaryota; kingdom Viridiplantae; phylum Streptophyta; class Magnoliopsida; order Malpighiales; family Erythroxylaceae; genus Erythroxylum; species Erythroxylum rufum. The sequence goes on from JANIHZ010000005.1 coordinate 28,957,993, forward strand.
CCAAAAACAACTATTGTATGCCATCTCCCAAAAGGTTGACTGTTGTCTACTTCATTTTGATATCTAAAGATAGCTATTGTACGTCATCTCTTCTAACAGATTATAGGCCACTTCAACTATTTTCTTCATTAATGATCCTCCAACAGCTGCATCTATGGTGCCCCTCATGGGTGGATTAACTCCATTATAGAAGTTTTGCAAAAGAAATTTGTTGGGTAGCTTATAATGACAACGACACCTTTGCAACTCCTTATATCGCTCTCACACTTTATATAAAGACTCCCCATTGTAAATTGATAATTTCCTTTATCAATTTTGTTGTCTTCTTTAGAGGGAAGTACTTATCTAGAAAAGCTCGCACCAACTGCTCCCAAGTCGCGACGTTGATTAGGTTGAGAGAATTCAACCACGCCTTAGCTCTATCCTTGAGTGTAAAGGGAAAGAGCCTTATCCTAATAGCATCTTTCGACATCCCAATATATCAGAAGGTTTCATAAATGTCTAAGAAATTAGCCAAATGAGCATTGGGATCCTACCTATAAAATTGTACGTCAGTTTCATCATGTTCAATAGTGCTGGTTTGATTTTAAACATACTCGTTTGCACTGGTGGTCATGTAATTCCGTGATGATAGGCATTGAACCCTGGCCTCATGAAATCTATAAAGGTCCTTTGCTCTCCATAATGTATTTCCTCTAGCATCATTCCTTCTATCTCTTCTTGGCATTTAATTTTTTGGATTCCTTATTGTTGTCTTGTGATGTCCAAATTCATGTGTCTTCTACTTTGTTCCCCAAAGTTCCTTCTCTCTCTCTCTCTCTCTCTCTCTCTCTCTCTTTTTAAATTCTTGTGATTAGGTACCACAATCACAAGAGTTGGAGAAAATTCCTTAGACTAGATGAATTAAACTAATCTTACTAATTCTTTGGCAACGGCGACAAAAAGACTTGTTGAGCTAAGTTTTACAATTTATAAAACCCTTAATGTTTCGCAAGTTTACAGGCCATAAGAGTAGTAGTTGAGGTGTCGATCCCATGAGTAATTAGTGAACTAATTGAATCCTAACTTTGTCTAAGGTTGTAAAAATGTGATTTAAATGAAAATAAAGATAAACAAAAAATAAACAATCAAGCAGTAGTTAAATGAAAATAAAATTATGAAATTAACAAAAGTAGACCAAAATGAAGCATAACCACTTAACAATTGAGATATCACAACAAGAAAAAATCAAAGAAATATGAGAAGACTGATTTATCCTACCATCAAATGTTAACACGATTACTTTTGAGTTAATTCAGTATTGGTCCTAGACTTTCGAAGGGTGGATTACTCTCTTTCGAGTTATAATCACTAAACCCTAAATCATAAACTCTAATTGAATTATGGAATTTTCAATCTCTCAATTAACAAAAACCCACACATCCAGTTAGATCTTAAGCCCTCTAATAGACTATCGGGTCCTCACATGAGATCTCTCTTCGTATAAATTACTGATGTGATTATTGCGTGACTTATTAGGTTGTTAACTCTCATTACCCAGCTTAATCGGATTACTATCGACTCACTCTCTTGATTTATTGTCGACATATATGTAAACATAAATATCACAATACCCAAACAATTTCATTAACATCAAAAGCAAATAGGTCAAAAAATGATTCAAGATTCAATCCCAAAATGAAATTAGAACATCATTAAAAACATTTTCAACATTCTCAAACCCAAGTTATACATCAAGATGAAGTAAATAAACAAGATAAAGTAGAAAATAACTTGAAATGGCTGGATTGGAGTGGCTGGACAGTAGCTGTAGATGCTCTTCTTCCCTTCTCTCCTTCTCTCTTCCTTGTGTTCTTTCTCAAGATGGCAATAGAGGCACAAAAATTAGGGTTTTGTTAGTTTCCTTTTATAGTATTTTCCAATTAGGGAAAACTCTGGGGTTTTTTCGGGCTCCAAAAGTCCAAAATGTTCTCGAAAAAACCCCAGAGTTTTTGGTTTGTGACTTTGATTTTGATGATTTACCTGAGGACAGTAAAAAGCTCGGTATGGGAGAACTTGATATGTGCTTAAATGTTGATACATTTAAATCCATTACACTTAGTGCTTAATGCCTTATAATGCTTAGGACACTCTCTTTAGCTCATATTTGATTTTAGGTACATTTCAGAAGTTAAGGAGATAAAGTGACCTAAAAGCATACTCATTGAGCCATCTTCTCAATTTTCACTCATTGAGCCATCTTCTCAATTATCATACTCTATTATCTTCATGGAGTAAGAATAAGAAGACGATATATGAAGAAGAGACAAAATAAAGCATAACAATGAAGAGTGAGAGATGGAAAGCTCATGGCCACACTAAAAAAAATGTCACAGTCGTAAGTAGTCTCATGGTTATGACACTAACTGCATGGGTGTGAGACCACTCTCAGGCCTATGCAAGGGTGAATCACGATCACAGTGGTGAGAAAGCCAGTTGTCTACTTTTAAACCTAGTTTTTACTATATAAAGCAATGGGTTGTGACGACTGTGGGAGAACTCGAGCAGAAGCCACCAAACCTACGATTTTCTTCATTTCTTTTCGATTTTCAATGGAGATAAAGGCGTTCATGGATGATGCTTCGAGATTGATGGAGAAGATGGAGAGATAACCATCCCGATATCGGTTCGAAGGTGAAATTGATGCCTAGGATGCACGATTAAGCTTATCTTATCTTTGTTTAATGTTGGATCTCTCTCTTGAAATTGTTTACGTTATCCTTTGTTTAATCGATTTGGGTATTCATGTAAGGATAATCATTTTATTATTATCGTTAGATTATTTATATTGTGAACCCATTCCTCGAATTGTTAATATAATCCATAATTGTTGTATTTGGATTCGTATGTAACAACTAATGGTTTTTAATCATTAAGGATAACGTAGCCTAGGTTAAATGACCCGAGCTTGTGTGGTTGGTTAGATTGGTCCATTTTTCATTTCATAATATGGCTACCCAATTGAATCTAAAGATCATATCCTAGGTTATTCTGTGGTTAGGTTTAATTAACTAGCTTCTCTTACTTAAACACAACTTAAGGGAAAATCGAGATTAGCATAGTGTATTATTAGTCCACAATCAATAGTTCTAGGAGAGGTGTGAAATCATTATAACAATGAAAGATGTTTAATCGTGTGTAGGTCGAGATTGATCCGAGAATCGAGTTTCACACAAATTCATCAGTTTTATCATTTTCAACTATTTTCTATAATTTGTTTTCGCTAGTTTAATTTTACTTTATTTTCTCAATTGCATTAAACTCAAAACCTACTTTTATTTCCTTTACATCAATTATTTTCATTACGAGAATTAACTAAATATTCCCTGTGGATACGATCCCGACTCACCACATCTACAAGTTTTCAATATGCAAAATTAGGCAAATTTTGCAGTGTACTCAATACGTGCTATCACCTACAACTAATGAAAATGAAGATCAAAATAAGAATAAAAGAAGATCAAGGCTCATTAAGGTCATTTCATATTTTTTATTATTATTTGTAAGCTCACTTTGTTAATTTGATGATCTAAAAGACTCACCATGCATAATCATTCATGTTATTTCACTGCATGAGTCTTTACATCCATCAAGAGGTATTGAAGCTTTTGATTTTAATATAAAAGCCTCTTGATCTTTCAAATGATCTTTGGGGAATATTTTGGGAAGTTTTTTAATCATAATTTATTTAAATAAATTGGTTTTGAATATTTAGAGATGTTAAAATCATATTTTTGAGGTGATTGGTCAACCTATATGAACTAGTATCGACCAATGAAGGTTAAAGTTGTTAAATTTAATGTAGCGTAAGTTTGTGGCAACATTGATTGATGTATTAGTCAACCATTGAACCATATTGATTGACCAACAAGTGTACTAGTCAACTAATGTTCCAACAACTAGTGAATTTGGAGCTTTTAATGTATAGTAGTCTAATAGTATGTTATACTAATCGACCAGTGCATTAGATATAATCATTGTAACAACTAGTTCCAGTTCCAATGGCTATTTTGGGTCCCAAAACATTATAAATAGGTATTTTATCATTATTTTTAATATCAAGAAGATTTTGGGTGTTGTATACACATATTTTAAAGAGTTTTTCAATTAATTGAGAGCATTGATGTGTCATATTTGTATGAATGAGCCATTTTGGAGTTTTCAAGTGCATAAATGAGATATTTTTTAGTTATAATACTTCGTTGGGATATTGAATATTGTACTTGTGGGCGATCTAAGTGGTATTGAGGTGCCTCTTCACCTTGGAAGAAGATTGTAAGAATAGTCCTCTTTATCGAAAAAGATTATACAATGGTTATTTTTGACCTTAAAAGAATAATTATAGTGGAATTTTAAGAAGAGTCTTGGGAGTGGATGTAGGCAAGGATTGTTTGCTAAATCACTATAAATCGATTTGCATTCTCTCCTCCCTATTCTTTTTAAATTATTATTCAATTATTTGATTAAATTATATTAAGCAATTTCCTCATACTTATTTATATTGATTATTGTTAATTGAATGTATTGTTTGAAAATTTGTTGAATTTTGTAAACACCCAATTAAGCCCCCTTTTGGCTTCCATTAGGGACTAACGAACTTGATAAAGTTCTTTGCTTTGTTGAAACAATAATGTATTGTGGAACATTAAAGTCATTAGGCATACAAGATAGGCTAACATCTCATAAACAATTGAAGCATATATTTTGTCATTTTCTTTATTACGATGATAATTAGGATGAAAGTTGAAAGATTTAAGAGAATATTCACTAAAGAGAATCTTATAAAATTCTCTCACTAAACCATTATCTCAATAATAACGTAATCGTCATATGGTGATATAACATAAGATACTTAAGTGATTGACTTAGTATCAGTGAGAAATTGTTAGTATATATCCTATAACCAATCAATTAATTGTAGATTTTTGTAACATAATTAATTAAAGACATACTTTTTTATGTTTATTTGTTTAATTAATTAATGTATAAGATAAAGTTTATACGATAAATATATTTTACAGATAAAATTATGATTGATAATTATGAGATTCATATTATATTTTTTTACTATCCCTAAATTATTCTTAATTATTACTCTATTAAGACTAGATATTAATAGAGCATAAAGATTATCATACATAATATTTCTTCCTTGTGCAGGAAGTAGTTGATCTCATAAACTAAATAATAAAGATGCTTAAACAAATATGTAGATGCTTATTAAAGAATAAGTTCACTAAATTGGCCTGATCATGAGGATCTCAAATAGAACATTACTTGTGTGTTTGTTAATTTCCTTATTTATGATAGTTATATAATTGATTATTTGACTAGAGATTACCAATATATCTCATGTAGGAATTATTATATTTTAATGCTTATGTTATAAAAGATAGAAATAATATGGTATGCCACTAATTGTTAATGCACCACTTAATTGTTAGTGCACCAAATGCACCACTTTATAGTTAGTGTACCACTTTTATTATCATAATAGTATTTTATTAGAAATTTTGTACTATAAATAGAAGGGTTAACTTGATGTAAGTTATACCAAAATTATAAGAAGAATTCTCCTCTCCCAAATATTCTTAAGTTTTAGTTTCGGTTTTATAACAAGAATAAGTAATTATCAGGAACATCTATTCTTAAACTTGGGGGAATAGATAAAACTAGTCCCAGCCTATTTTTATCTATTCCACGAATAACTATTTTTCTTCAAGAAAAATTTATCCTTCTCACATTTAAGTCTCTCGAAACTTCTTATCCTTCTTCGATGTTTGAAACTTCTTCGAGCCTCCCTCCTGAAACTTCTTCCACTTCTTCAAGTTCATGATTCTCTTCTCCAGTTCATGATTCTAGCGTTCTACCATTTCCAGACTCTAAGTAAGTTATTCCTGTTGTTTCAATTGGGTGACGGGTTTTGATGATGGAGTTTTGTTTGTGTTTTGTGTCGATTGGTAGGTTTTTTCATTGATTTATGTCTCATGTATTTTCTGTGAGTTTCTTAGTTTTGAACATTTTTATGACAATGGGGGTAGACCCAGGGCCAAGCTCCAATGCGGCCACAAATTTCATCTGGGTTTTTGTCGATTGGTAGGATTTTTCATTGTTATTTTTCTCATGTATTTTCCGTGAGTTTCTTAGTTTTGAACATTTTTATGACAATGGGGGTAGATCCAGGGCCAAGCTCCAATGCGGCCATGAATTTTATTTGGGTTTTTGTCGATTGGTAGGATTTTTCATTGATATTTGTCTCATGTATTTTCTGTGAGTTTCTTGGTTTTGAACATTTTTACGACAATGGGGGTAGATCAAGGGCTAAGCTCCAATGCGACCACGAATTTCATTTGTTTTTTTTTTTTGTCTATCCTTTTCTTTCGGCTTTTCCATATGGTGTTTAAAATGGGAAATGGAAAAATGCTAGCTTGAGCTTGGATTGTTTGAGTTGACCCTATGAACCCATTTCTTATATGGTTTAGTAGTTGCATTTGGCTATTGAGTTTCCCAAACGAAGAGAAAGAAGACGAAATTTCTCTGTTGGGACGTTTGTCTTCGTATGACTATTATACTAGTTGTCAGGATGAAACATACTTAGACCCATGAATCTGTCAAAACAAAAATCACCTTTCGACTATTTATCCATAAAGGTGAAATGGGTAATTGGTAGAAATAAAGAGAGATAATCGACCAAGTGTGGCCACCGAATGATTCAAGACTATAGCATGGTTTTGCTTTTTCCAGAGAATAAGTCAAAAGAACACTAGAATTCTACATTTGTTGATGTTCGTTGGAGACTAAAAACATGTAATGTACCGAATAACAAACAAAAACCAATAGTAAAACCCACCAAACCAATCCAAAAACTTTCATCTTCCCCCATAAATTGAAAAGGTACAGAACAGAGTAGAACAATAAGAAGTAAAGATCAAACCTTTGCTAATCTCATGGGAAGTCGTTGGAACTTCAATGAACTGCTGGTCATGAAATGAAGTTGAAGCCACAGAGTTCCCTACGCCGTCTTCACTAGTTGGCGGGTACTCTTCGAACTCCTGCTCTTCTCCTCTTTCATCAACCAAAAGAGGAACTTTCTATATTTCTTGGTCTAAATTTCCTGTGGCAGTCGTTTCAGGATCCTCCAACGCCCTATTTTCGTGTCATTGACTTGTTCTTGCTCTAGAGGTCGATTAGTAATCAAACACTCCTTTGAGTATAGAGTATCTACTCTTTTCAGACTATGGATCACTCAGCAACTAAGCCGTGTACTTGTAGCCATTGGTTTTCCTGTTGTGTTTTTATTTGTCGAAAAGTTAAGATTAGAAATATAAATTCACGTTGGTAATTACTAATACTAACTACTTGTTTCTTGGAAATATTCGGACAAATGTTTAATCTTTATCTCTGCTTCATGTAATGTCCCAGATTTTACCATACATGGCGTTGCTTAATGACACTTTAGTTAGTTAGAGGGTGTTTTTGGGTTTCAGGAGTTATAAAAAAACATATGGAGTTGCTCCTGTAAAATTTTTTCATATCAGTAAAAACTGTTAATCAGATATAGTGTTTCCGATGAATGAATCCAAAATTATAAAGTTAAATGACAGATTTTACAAGTGGGAAGCTCTATAATTATGTTGCTTATGAAATGAGTTTGGATCTCTAGATTTGCTTTCCCAGCAGGGAAAAGTGGTCCCTTTTATTTATGCAGTAGTATTTCATTAAAGTTTATTAGGAGACCCAAAAAGAAAAAAAACGTCTATTTATAATGCTTATCTTCTAGGAATCACTCACTCCTGTTTTGAAGTTGCTCACAAATGGTGCTCAATCAGATATTGTAGGATACACATGTTGCCTACACGAAAATCAGCTATAAGATGAATTGTCTGAAAGTAGAGGTGATCATTCCTCCAATTCGTTAGATACAAAAAGCAATTCTATGGAAAAGCAATTCTATTCCTAGCATATTCCTAGTATATTATTAAACCCGTGTTTGGCTAGAAACAAACACATTTAATCATATCAACTTGAGACTATAGTGATGATATTTCAGTATTAGGTTCTTTCCTGCTGTCATTAAAAGTTGACTCATTTCTTGTGATGTTCTCACTAGAGTTCTTTCTACATGGAGCTCTGTCTCTCAGATATAATCATACCAGCATTCATAATTTTACTCTTCATGTCAACTTACTTTCTACAGACTTTCTGATTTCTTTATACCATTTCAACTCGTCCTCTAGCTTTTGGTTGACATTTATAGTTTCAAGTTTTATTGTGCTTGCTATGAAAAAAACTTGACCTCAAACTCCCAGTGGTTTTGGTGCTGAGATCAGATAGTGTGGTTTATAGGGCTTCTAGTCGTAAGGAAGTTATTTGTGTGCTCACCAATTATTTTTCACTGCTTGCCTTTTGGTAAGAGGCGTTTCCCATTCTAAGGAAGCTCTATTAATTCTGTGTATTCTGTTGAAGTTAGCTCTTAAAAGCATTTTGGCGTACATTTATCTCTGAACTTATGTGGAAGTTCCTGACTCTTTTTAAGCTTTCCTTTGCAAATTTCATGGATTGTTTTTCCTCGACCTCCTAGATTTTGACGTTGGACTGATTTTTCAATTCTGGCACTGCCCGATATAGTTTTTAACTTCCAAGTTTCTTGGGATGAACTGTATGAAACAATTATAAAAGTTTCAGTAGTTTGACTGAGCTTTCTGCTTTCAAAGTAGCAAGAAACATGGAGATGTAACAAGAGCTTTTGGAGAACGGGAAAAGGAGAATATCTTGGTTAGAAAAGAAAATAAGAGAAACATCATTCTCGAGAGTCATTTAGAGTATGATTAACGTAACTCCTTTGTCAGTTATCGTGCTTATGACTATGTTTCACTGCATCTCATGTGGTTATTATGTGCACTGTTTAGTACTGATGCACCCTCTATAATAATAAGTAATGCGTTCTGCTTAGTTGACTAATTTTAGATGCGTAATTCTGTTAAGGTACGTGTGAATGGGTCAAATGCAGCACCTATTTACCAGTTTCTCAAGGCAAATAAAGGTGGATGGTTTGGTGCTAGGATAAAATGGAATTTCACCAAGTTCTTGATCGACAAGGAAGGACACGTCATTGGTCGCTATGCCCCCACAACTAGTCCTTTGTCCATTGAGGTTTGTCTCTTTATTTATCTATGTGTATAGTCTGCGCTTCTGTATTCATGCTTCTGAACAAGCTTTCATGTTCACTTGAATTCTCATTCTTGTCTTGCTTCCTTCTTTGTGGGCACAGACCGATGTCAAGAAAGCTCTAGGAGAGGCATGAATCAGAAAACTAAGCACATAAAACCTACAAAAATAGCAGTCCGCTTCATGTCAAGCTACTGACGTGTGAAATGTCATATTGATAGCTTAGAGATTAAGAGAAGTTGAAGTACTGTATTATACATAATTTTCATGTCTTGGAGTTCTTTTTATGAATATTTCTGAGTGCAAGTTTCAGTTATCTTTATTTTATTAGGGTATTGCCTGATTGGTTGTTGGCTATTTATCTTAGCGGAACAGGATTTTCATGTCTATGATGAATGAAAGTAAATAGCAAGAACGCTATGATGACAATTTACAGGCTTCAAAATAGAAGAAAAAGAAGGGATGAGGTACTATGTTTTGAGTTGACTGTTTATCTTTTGGTTAAAGTTTTCTTTGGATATGGCAATGGTTGTAATTAACTCGATTAATTGAACACTTAATAGTTTTTGATTTCTTTACAATTTTGAAGTATGGTGTACAAATCGAATTGAAAATTAAATAGATAAGAAAAAGCAGAGATGAGATACCATGTTAAAATTGATATACAGTAAATATTGAATAAAATTAAAAAAAATGTAAAATAAGATTAAAAAACTTGTCTATGTAGGTGGACTTCAAAGGACGATAACTGTCTACAAATGTCTTGAACTTTTGCCGAAGAATGTTGTGAGCTGCTTGTAAATGGAGAGACTAATAAGGCATTGTTGGAAGTGGAGACCACTTCATATTCTGATTTTGATGGCGCCACGTTTCATTAAATTTTGTTGCTTATTTCTGTTGATTTACTAAATGGTTGAGGCCCACCTGTCTCTTCTGGAGCTTTCACTTCTCAAAATAAAGTTACTAGCACTGTCTGTTACAGTTAAAATCACTTGTTACTGTTATTTTTTAATAATAATTTATTTATTAAATAGATAAATGCTCGTGAAATAAAGTAAGTATAAAATAATGAGAATAAATGATCATTGGATGGTTCTACTCATTGTAAGAATTTTTAATCAAACATGTGAGCTTGTATGTGTATAATTGTTTATAAAGACTATCATATAAAGTTAAGCTCAATTAATTAAAGTGGTCTAATATGATTATGATATTTTGAGTTTTAAACATTTATTTTAAGTGTGGGTTTTATATATGTAAAGACTGGGTATATAATTTTTAGTTTTATGATGGACCAAACTAAAAATTAGATTAAGGTTTTATCCTAATAAAAGTGGTTATAATCTCTAAATTAAACATACGCACAATTCCTTCTGACATCCCATTATCAGAGAGAAAGCAGAGAGTTAGGGAAAAACTTTGAAAAGATTACGTTCTAATTTGGAAGACAAACTGCAAGACTCCAGTACATATTTTACAATAAATTCAAGTATGCTTACACTTTTATTTAATTCTTGATAATTTGATATAAACGAACCATATTTTTAAAGGGATTAAATCTCAACAAGTGGTATAAGAGTAAGTTCATAATTGGGTTATCAAGAATGGTTGTTTTCTTTTTTGTCTTCCGTAATCTTGAAATCATTTATATATATAGATTTGACTGGTTTTATGGATCTGGTTAAAAAAATCAAGCTTTATTTTTTTACGGTATTAAAAAAAGGAAACATGACGGTATTAAAAAGTAAGTGGATTGATCAACCTAATCCACTTACTAGTGAGAGTACCTCTAATCAAAAGAGGGAGATGGAAAAGTGGGAAAAGTCGAATTGTATGAGCTTGATGATCATGAAAGGTGCCATTCCAGAAGCTTTTCGAGACACAATGTCTGATCAGATTACTACAGCTAAGGGTTTCCTTGAGGATCTTGAGAGAAGATTTGCTAAAAATGAAAAGGCTGAAACAAGTACACTTTTGGCAAAGCTCATCTCCAAGAGGTAAGTAGGAAAAGGAAACATAAGAGAGTACATTACGGAAATGTCTCACATTGCTTCAAAATTGAAAGCACTTAAGTTGGAATTATCTGAAGACTTGTTAGTGCATCTGGTTTTAATATCTCTTCCGGCATAGTACAGTCAATTCAAGTTGAGCTATAACTGTCAAAATGAGACATGGTCTGTTGGACCCTGAAAATTTTTCTTTAGGTTAAGCATGAGTTAAAATAATTTTGAGGTTTTGATAGATTTAATTGTTGGAGTTATAATTATGTCAAAGTTAGTAGGATTTATCAAATGGGTAAGTGGAATTAAAGTGTTAATGTAATAAGGATGTTCAAGGACATTTTTGAGAGATCACTAAAGCATAAAGAACATAAGCTTATAAGGAAGGGCAAAATGGACTTTTTGGACTCATTAAGGGTAGAAATGAAGAACATGTTGCCTTGCTTGTTAAGAAGAGAAAAACGTGAATTGAAGGAGGAGGAGAGTGAAAATGAAAATAGGAGAGAAGAAGAGAGGTTTTAGTGAAAGAAGAGAAATCAAGTTGTTAAGGTAGGTTAACCATCTTTTTTCTTGCCTTATTAAAGGAATAGGTTGTGTTGAGGATGAAGGAGCTAGAGAGAAAAGAGGTCTGTGTTGGAAAAAAAAGATGGATTAGGAGAACCCATTTGATTTTAGGGTTTTTAAACTAGGTCCTAGGTTTTCTAACCTAGATGGGATATGGGTAGGTTAAATTTAAGTTTATTGAAATTTTGTGATTTTTGAAGTTTATGTATTTCATTGGAATGTTATTTTAAATGGAACCTTGGTTGTTTTAGGAAACCAAGGGAATCCTACCTAAGAGCAAGGGGAAAGGCAAGCTTGACTTGGATTTTTACAAGCTAATTAGGTGGGTAATGTATTTATAGTTATTATGTGTATGTTAAATCTTGAAATGGATTTGCTTGAATTATTATGACTGATTGGAAATTCATGATGCTTTGCAATTATGTTACACCTTGAAAGAGGTTATAACATTTTGAATTAAGTGAGAAGAAAAGAAAGAGCATGAAAAGTATGAAAGCATTTGATAAAATGTTTTTAGCATGAAATAATTATATGCTTTGTTTGGGAAAGAGAGAAACCCATTTCGTAGTCACGTGCACGTTGACCTATAGCCTTCTCCCGACTGCCCGCTTGAGGCCACGAGATCCTGAGAATTCGGACTCGTTTTGTTCACGGAGTAAACTTCGGTTTCTTTATTTCGTTCCATAGGATTCCCAAGCCACTTGTTTGTGCATTACATAATTTAATTGTCAAGCATGAATCATTTTAAGTGTTAAATGTTATAAGTTTTGAACTAAATTAATGAATGCTTAAATTGCCGAACATGTATATATATGTATACTTGTACATACGCTTGACTTTGGTCAACTGCCAGTGATTGTAAATATATTAGCCACTGAGCTGTGTTGCTCACCCTACTATTCTCTCCTCAGGTGCAGAACGAGAAGGTTAGAAATCGTTACAAGGCATCAGAAACTCCAAGATATTAAAAACTTTTATAACTAAGTTAGTTTGATAAATTTCAGATAGCTACATGAGCATGTAAACATTGAGCATCCTCTATAGGTTGCATTTGGTGTTAAGCCTTTGTTTATAATGTAAATTTATGTATGAGCTTTTGCAGTTTTGGTAAATAAGTTTAGAACTGAAGAGTTCCCCATGTGTATGTGTAGCACCCCACTCTCGTAAGACATGTACCCGACATTTATGGTGATATCTGAGTACGTACCCCGCAAGGGTGGCATGTTAAAACGATCATTTAGTCAAAATTCATTACAAACTTTTGTTTCTTTAAAACAAGGTACACATAAGCGAAAATCACTAATCCAATTGGGGCTATGTCATTTAAAAACATTTACATTGACAAGTTACAATTACTACAAAGATTAGTATTTAACAATAACTTGGGGCCATTTCAGATACAAAACACTTGAAATCATAAAGTCATTTCATTACCAAATCATTTACAAACACTTTGTACAATTTTTG
>JANIHZ010000005.1:28989608-29007287 GCA_027478365.1 Erythroxylum rufum
CCAACCAAAACAATTCATCATTTAAAACCTAATTGGACATCATGCTAAATTCATCAAAAATTTTCGGGGTCCAACATAAGTAGTGGAGATGTGATAATATTACAAGCCTATGGTAAGAGTTATACTATGCATTGACTAAGAGTGTTGATACTTTTCACCCTAAACACTGGAGTGCATTGAGTGAAATCTTGGTGAGGGTGTAAAGATTTATACTTTTAATTTCAATGCGATTATTGATGTAATTATTATTAATATTACTTAGGAAGTTAATTTTAAGATAACTTGACTCTAATTATATGTTAATTTGATTCAATATGACAGAATAAGTTACAGTAAGAATGGCAAGTTAAGATTAATGAAGGTTAGATGTTGTAAGATTTATAATTTTGATTATGGTTCGCTTGAGGACAAACAAAAGCTTAAGTATGGGAATGTTTGATAAATGCATATTTATCATATTTATACCCCATATTTGATGTATTTTTTCTTGATATTTTATACTTTTATTGTGTATTTGATACTTAATTTGCTCTCACTATGTTTATAGATTAAGATTTCCTTTATGGACTAAAAGGATAGAATTTGGATGAAAACATGGTATAAAACAAAGATTTGAAGCAAAGCAGGGATATAAATCATATATTAGGCCAAGTAAGTTCCTCAAGTCATGCAAATTTATGAATTCTAGAGATTTTAAGTTATATGTGATCTAGTACATACCTGTGTATCTCCTAAAACCCTAAATGTTGTTATAAAAAGACGTGTTCATAGGTAAAATAGAGGAGTAGACATTTAGAGACTTTCAAAGGTGATTTAAGGGGCGATTTTGATCCAAAGAAGTGAAAAACATAAAGAAATCATCAAAAGATCTAAAAGAATATAAGATCAAACCTCTACCTTGCAAGAACATTTAATGGAAGATAAAAAAGAGATTTAGAATTATGAAACCTTTGTTTTCTATTCATTTTTCTTTTTCTTTATGTTTGATTTCATCTTCTATCATGTGTAACTAAATTTCTTTAGTTTTTAGGTAAGATGAACCTTATGTTTATGCGATAACATGTTTTGATTATTTTATTTAATGCAATTGTTTTGATTGATATATTGTGATTCAGTTACATGTTTAATATATGTTCTAATAGATCCAAAATATTAGTGCATAATTTAATTTCTTAACATAAAGATTAAGAAATCCTATATATCTACCATAATTGAAAGGAGTTGATTGTAACACTAGAGATAGGACGACATAAATCCTCTAGATTATGTTTAAACATAATAGCGAAATTCAGAAATCAATAAAGCAATCTTAGTACCTCTAACCTAAATAATATTGGTTGATAATTCTAAGATTAGTTGTTAGTAGTCTCAAGTGATTTTTTGGCATACCATAGGAATTTTCATGGTCCAATAATCAATAAAACAATTGCATAATAAAAGGTCAACTATTTAAGGATTTTTAGGGGGATTCATAACTTAGAGACTAAATTTTTGATATCGATAGAGTTCTCGGTGATTTCTTGTTTCTCTGTTCAATATTGCTACCTATTTTATTTTAATTGGTTAAGATTTATTCTTTTATTAAAAATCAAAACCAAATTTGTAGACCAGATAATAGGACAACGATAATTACTAATAATATCGTCTTCATAGGATTAACCCGTACTTGCCAATACTAGCAACAACTACACTATACATTTGTGGATAATTCATAATTGACACACTTAAAACAAGTTAATCAATTGTATACCAAGCCATAGATCTCTTTGCTTCTACGTAGAAAAAGGCTCGGGATCTGACATACTTATATTTAATGCCTTGGTTCTTTTTATAACTTTTCTATGATTAGAAAGGGAACGAGACATGATTGTGTTTCAAATTATGTCTCTCTTTAGAAATTCTCTTTACCATATGATCTCTCTTTAGGTTATGTCTAAGGCCATGTCTTTAATTTTAGCATCTTAGTATAAAACACACCCTAGAACAGATGAATCTTCTAGGTCATGTTTTACCTTGACTCGGTTTAAATCCCTTAAGACTCAAGATATCAAAGTTTTATATATCCTTCTAAGATTTTCATATCATCTTGAATCATATCAATTAGAATTCATAATAGAAAGTTATACTCAGTTTAATAAAAAAGTGTCTTAAGTTGTGTTCAACAATTAAAATAAAAAGTACATAATTTTTAATGTTTCTTTTAGCCTGTTCTTCAAGTCCTTAATCCTAAATTATATTCAAATATCCTCTTTAGGCTCTTACATGTCTTTTTTTTCATTTGAAACTTGAAAAAAAAGTAAAATATAAAATATAAACTCATAGCATTTAATAAAACAATTAAGTCTATTAACTAAAAACAAACCCTAAATAATTATAAAATAAATACCCAAATTATTGGTTTATAATGCTAAAATAAATCTAGATAAACTTAAATATTTTTAAAACCTATGGTTAAGTTACATTCCAACAAGCACTTCTTTAGAGTCTTTTATCTAGAGTTTAGTGTTAGGACCGTAGGGTGATAGACTTAAAACCATCATTCTTTAGGATTTCATAAGTGCCATATGAAGTTCTCTTCCTTTGAATTTGATATCATTCTCATCCATGCCTTTTTACTTGTTTGTGACACCTTTATACCTTGCTTTATAATATCCTAAAAGAATTTATAGACCTTAGTGTCTATCATATCAAAATGTTAGTATGGTTGTTATAAGAAAAAGAACATTTTTACCTCATTTGTTATAATAAAATCCTCTTTATTATTCCTCTCTTTTCCTTCCTTAGTCACAACCTCTGAACTCTCTGCTTCCTCTTTCTTGGCATTAGTTAACTATTTTTCACTCCTCAAGATTGTCTCTTTCTTATATTCCTAAAATCATGCACTATATTATAACTTGGTGATAGGTGCTTAATTGATTATGAAATTATTCCATAACACTTAACGATTATTGACATGAAATTGCTTAAGATACTCACTTTGACTCATATGTGATTTTAGATACAATTCAGAAGCAAAGAAGTTAAAGTGAGTTAAAGCTCTATATTTTGGTCATTTTTCAAAGATTAATTTTTCCTTGTCTTCATGGAGCAGGAAGAAGAAAATTAAAAGACAAAAAGAAGACAAGAAAAATATAAACAAAACTTAATCAAAGTTGTTGTTGTGTATGGACCATACAAGCCTATGCAATGTGTTTTATGGAATTAAATGAAGGCAAAAGGCTGCTAGAAGAAAGGAGCAAAACAACATTGCAAGATGAAGAAAACGCAGTGCAGGAGGACAAGGCAAGAGATGAAATGCAACGTAAAAGCAAGGAGTAACTAGGAGCAAAATGGCGCAGCATGAAGCAGGAAACGACTTCTGTGAAACGTAAACAAGGAATGCGCTCAAGAGAAGACACAAGTGAGGCATGAATAGTAGCGTGGCTAACCAAGTTTATTTGTGACATCAGAGAACAGTAACGAGGTTAGAGAGAAAACAAAAGAGTGGAAGAGTTACAGGGGGTTTTCGGTTGGGAAAATTTTCATGGGGCTGAAGCATTTTCTTGAGAGAGCCATGGAGGGCTAGACATCCCGATGCCAGTTCGAAGGTAACATCAACGCCAACGACTTGAGTTAAGTGTATTTTACTATTTTTGTTGTTTCTTTCTCTCGTTAGAAATTGATTGTGTTATCCTATGTTAATTGATTTGGGTTTTGTGTATAGATAATCAAATTTTCGTTATTGTTCGGTTATTTTTGTATGAACTCATTGGGTATTATGAAAGGATGATTTTAATGCCTTCATTAAATCGTTAATTGGAAAACCTAATGCTAGAATTTCGATATAATCCGTAATTGTTATGTTGAAATTCATGTATAATGACTATGATTCATAATCATTAGGGATAACGTGACCTAGGTCAAATGACGCATCATATGTGGTTATTGCCTTAGTTAATCGGTTTTTCTAATTCCTAATGCTACTACCTAATTAAATCTAGAGATTATATCCTAGGTTATTCAGTGGTTAGGTTTAATTAATGATTGTATCTTGATTAAACAAAACCTAAAGGAAAACTCGAGTTAATTAACCTACGATTAATAGTTGCTAGGAGAGGTTTAAGAACAACAAATCCATGAAATTTGTTTAATTAGGGTGTAGGCCGAGATTGAACCAATGAACCGAATCCCTACCGAATTACCCACTTTTATCATTTTTCACATTTTTCTTTAATTTGTTTTTATTAGTCTAGTTTCATTTTTATTTTCTTATTTCTAAAATCCAAACCCCCTTTTTTCCTAAATACTGATTAATTTCATTTCAACAACTTTACACAAACTCCCTGTGGGATCAACCTAGACTCACCATCGCTATAGTAGTAGTCTAGTTATTTTATTTTGACTAACGTTACGACGCGCTGTCACTTGGTCGAATAACCAATTTGATTTTTGAAGTTATGAATTCAAGCATCATAATGTTGAAATTGATATTTATGTGTGGATATAAATTTTGTCATTAGTTCTTCCAAGCTCAGCTCCTCCTTATATTGTTACTACTTATTGTAACTAAGTAACGATCACCTTTAGATTGATTGATGTTCCTATAGGAAATTTGAATGATTTTCCTACTGTGGATCATATATGTTATTATAGAAGTTGTTCTAAAGTTGTTGGTTGTCCTCCTAATGCTAAAATAAATTCCCAATATGATAGACACCATTGGTATGTTCTCCCTTACATAACTCACTCCATATAATATTTTAGCTAGTGTCACTCATAAAATTAGGTTACTTGTTGCTCTTTTAAAATACTTTAATTAAAGTCTAACATATTAGTGTAAGGTTGTCATAGAAGAAATGCATCACTTAATGCAATGAATAATGGGGATGTGGGCATTGACTAATCTCTATGTCTTTCCCTTCATGAAATGCTTCTCCTTCTTCCTATAAAGCTTTAATTTTTTTCTTCTCAAATTAGCAATCTTATATGGGGGAAACAATCTTAATATGAATTTATATACAATTGACAATATTCCTCGCTTGCTCTGGCATAAAAAATAGAAAGTACCTCATATATAGCTCATCTTCTAAAAGACCATTCAGTGAAAGTATTTATATCACTAAATAATTATTTTGTAAATGTGATCGTTTCTTTACTAAGTGATCTACCAAAGGTTAGGAGCTAATGTAGATGTACTTACTTTCGCTTATAATTCCTTATCCTTTTGGCTTAGTTTAATGTATGAGGGATTTGCACTAATCACATTTAATTAGATGTCCCCACGTACATTCTTTTTTACTTCTACTCTATATCAAAAAAATATGATTTCTTGATTAGAAGCTATTTTTACACTCATTTTCACTCGATTTTATATACAGGTTCATTCTATTTTAGTGTCAAATTGAAGTTGGTTGTTTAAGTTATCCCTCTTGAATCTCAGAAATCGCAGTAACTACTTGAAACAAATTAAGGAAACTAAAAATAAAAGAAAATAAATTAACAAAAATAACAAAACTACGTTCCCCAATAATGGTACAAAAAACTAATTCTAATGAATCTGCACAGAGTTAATTGTAGAAAGTTATTAAAATGGAGTGATTTTTTAGTATCGATCCTATATGGAAGCATGTTAATATAAAATTATTAATCCTAGTTATAAAATTAAACTAAATAGAATCATATTTTTATAAAAGATAATTAAACACTAAGCTAACAAAAATAATGTAATTAGACTAGATAAGAAAAATTAATAACTCTAACATTAGGACTTCAAGGTTCAGTTATAAGGAATTCTAATTATTATACCAGTTTTATTATCAAGGTTAATATAACAATTAATCTAAAGTATCCACGTCCTTTCTCGAGGCACACAAGTATCGCAATTTAACCTAATTAAATTTATTAAATATAGTTAATTTGGTTATTACGAAAGTCTAACATATTGTCGTTCTTTAATGGTAAAGTGTTTATTCTCATATTTTATGGATTCTACTTCACATGTTGGTATTTCATACAATCCTCAAAATTGAATTAATAGTGGTCAATCATAAATCTAGCATTAAGAACAAAAAGAATAAATTTAACAAATGAAATATTCAAAATATTTATTAATAACTGAAGAATCTTTACAAGTTATATCTGGAACCTAACTAAGGTTTCTAATCACTGAAAATAATAAAATTAAAACATAAACAATTTAATCTTAATATAAAGGAAAGAATATAATACAAGATTGATAGAAGTTTTCATTAGATCCTCCAATCATGCTCTTAGTCTTCTTCTAATACTAAGGATGAATTGAAACAATAGGGAAAAAACTAGGTGACAATCAAAATCGTCCTTAAAAGTTTGCTAAGTTAATCCCTATACAAGTATTTATAGTTATGGTTACAACAATAGAGTCCTATAATATCTGAACTTAAGAAACAACAAATCATCATAAATTATGATATACAATTATTTATAGTTATGGTTACAACAATAGAGTCCTAAAATATTTGAACTTAAGATATAACACATCATCATAAATTGTGACTAAGAACCTGTGTCGAACTAGCTTTAACATTGACACAAATTTTGTTCCAGAACTTTAATGCATCATAAGTCAATATATAAGAAATGGTTAATATCAAGTTTTAATTGAGACCATTTTTACTGTATTTATTTCTAATTAAAATTAAGACAAGTCTTACACTAGATTAAAATCAACTCTAGTGACGATCTTGCTTATTTCTCAACTTATTAGACATCAATGAAAGATAAATGTATGTCTCATTATACTGTATTCCACCAACTTCTCCACTTTTTTTATATCTTCAAGTTAGAATTGACTTTCCATGTATTCTACAAAGTTGTTTTCCTTCTTCTTATCTTCCAAATAGCTCTAAAATTTCTTCAATTAGGGAAAGATGGGGAAAGTTGCGCTCAATTTTTTGTTTTCTCTTTAAAATCATTATCTACAAGACAATGAACTAAACATAGTAAAAACATTACAAATCCGTATTAAACATGTTGTAAAAGTGCTAAAAAATAAGTAATTTAACCCTAAATAACATATAAAATATATACCTATCAATAGTTTATGTCATGTCTAATGACTACTAATTGAGTTACTTTTGACTATGATAGATCCTAAATAGTATCAGAACTTATCAATCCCTATATGAGATATTTTAATGATCTCAAGTTAAATGATCACTTATATAATCTCATAATAAGATTTCTATAAACTTAAAAATGATGTCCTATATGGTATTCCTATGTCAGGTCAATTCACTGAACTTGTTGTCTAACAACTACCTACACATTTGTTTAAGTATCTTAATATTTTAATTTATGAGATTGACTATATTTTTTATGAGGAAGAAACATAATATGTATTAGTCTTTCTATTCAACTGATGTTTATTCTTAATAGAGCAATGATTATAAATGATTTTGGAATAATACATCATGAAATATAAGTTTCATAATTAAGATATCATCATAGTTTAACTTGAAACATCTAATTATTTTATAAATTATTTTATCAATTACTCAATTAAACAAACATTCATAAAATAAAAATACTTTTAATTAAATAGATTATAAAAATTTAACCAACCAATCAAAAGTAAGCTATAAATTTATAATATTTTATTTCATTACTTAATAGAAGCAATAACACATCACAATGACATATTCTAGGGTTTAACAGGAGAAAGGAGACTCCTATATAAAATTATTTGAATTTTAATTTGGTATATCAATTACAAAATACGTTGTTGTTAATTACTTAATTAATAGTTAAAAATATCTATCATATGGTAAGATGTTACTTCTAGAACCGATCGATAAATGGTACGATATTTGCTTATTTTGTATCAAGTTTTTGCACTCAGTACTTGTAATAATTGTTTAATATTGGACTAAAATGTAAATTGTTAAAAAATTAAAGGAACAAAATTTAGAAAATCTCCAAATGCCCTCTACAGTAGCAGTGCAACCTTCTTCAATCTTGTCTCCTCTGTTGTCCCCTCCTCTCGCTCTTTGGTCTCCTCACCAGTTGACTACTGAGATTTGCCATCCTCTGTTACTCAAATATACCATCCTCCACTTCCATCACCCTCACTACTAACAATAAACACCCCCTATCATCAAAACTTAACTTTCCATAAACTAATTTCATGCTTTCAATCTTAGAAATAATAAGAGTATCGCCAGGGCTTAATGGGTTCTTCAATTGACTAGTAAATTCTAAGGGTTTCTTGGTGGGGTTGGGCCAAGGATTTGAATTTCATATCGTGCCGGCTAGAAAATCGTCTGAAACTATACTCTAAGTTACTGATTGTCGGTACCGGTGATTTCGTTAACTACCAACTAGTACCATCAACTTTGAAAAATTGGGGTACTAATTAACAAATTTTTTAAAAAAGCAACTCCCCCCCCCCTCCCCTGCGGGGTACATCTGCCTCTGCTCTCTCATCTTATCTATGTCTCTCCTCTCCCAGCCACCGCCCACCATAGCCCAGTCGTATCTCCCTTTGTCGCTAGCCACCATAACACTGCTACAACACTGCTCCTTCTGTATCCCGTCGAGTTTGCTTACTGTGCCCACCATGAACACCCTTCTACTCACCTGCTGCCCATCATAAACCATCTCCTAGTCTCTTATTGCCTACCGTGAACAACCTCCCTTGTTGTCCTGTACCTCCAGCAATTTAGATCATATCAGTTCTAGAATTTTGTAGATCCAAAGATTCAACTCGACCTAACCGACCCACCCACCAGCTAACATGCACCAATCCAAGAATTTAGCTCAGTGAAGGTTGCAAAAAATTGCAACAAATTTTTTGGAATTGTGAAGTTGCGAATTTGTAGAATTGTGAAGTTATGAATTTGACAATTTGTGGAATTGTGAATTTAACTATTGTGGAATTGTGAAGTTGTGAATTTGTGGAAATGTGAAGTTTTGAATATGACAATTTGTGAAATTATAAAGTTGTGAATTTGTGGAAATGTGAAGTTGATTATGAAATTTTGGAATTGTAGAATTGTGTTGGTCACTTGATCAATTGATTATTAATTTGAATATTGAATTGTTTATCTGTCACTTTGTGTTGTGTGCTTGTGTAGTAAGTTTGTATGTTGAATTATGATTTATTAGATTGAATTGTGTAGTGTATTGTGTGTGATGATTGTGGAGTTAATTTAAGTTTAAAAAATTAAGAATGTTGATTAAATTAGAGAATTAAAGAATAAAGATTGTTAAATTAAAGTTGAGAATTAGAATTTCAGTAACAAGTTAATTAAAAGTATTGAAGAAAACAAGATATTGATAAGCATTACAATTTGAATTGTACAAGCAAACAAAATAGATTATTTTATAGTCGAATTATGTGATTACATCAAATAGGTTGTAAACTTATAGTTGTGAGTTATGGTCAAAATTGAATAGGTTATAGTTGTGAGCATATGTTTTTAGTTTATAGTTGAATGATGTAATTTTGTATGTTGTGTATTGTGTATTGTATAATTGTGTATGCTGAATACTTGAATTGTTGGTTTTCACTTAGTGGTGAATTGTTTGATGAAATTGAATTTTGTAGTGTATCTTTATTCTTCATTGTGGGGTTAACTTGAGTAAGAAACTAAGGATGTCAATTAAAATTGGTGAATGAAAGATTATTAAATTAAAGTTGGGAATTAGGATTTTAGTAACAATGTTGAATAAAATTAGTTAAGAAAATAAGATGATTATAAGCATTACATAATCAATTGTATAAGTAAACAAAATATGTTAGTTTATAGTTGATTAATTGAATTATGGGATAACATAAAGTAAGTTGTAAACTTATAGTTGTGAGTTATGGTTGAAGTTGAATATATTATAGTTGTAAGTATATGTCTTTAGTTTGTGGTTGAATAAACTAAATGAGTTATGTTATATAAGATGTAAATGTGTATTATGTAATTTTGTATGTTAAAACTTAACTTGTTGGTTTTTGACTTATTGATATTGTGTTAGATGAAATTGAATTGTGTAGGATGTAATTATATAAAATGAGATATATTATATAAGATGCGTATTATGTAAGTGTAATTGTGTTAGTTTAGATTTTTTAGTTAAACAATACAAATTTTGTGATAGTAGTTGATAATGAAATTATGTTTTCTTTATTTTGATATATATCTTCATTTATTGTTAAAGATAAATGGAAAGGAGTTCAATTACTCCTGATCATTCAATCACATCAGGAAGATACAATGATTCAGTTTGAGCTTATGTTCCATTAGTCTCTGGTATGAAGAACCACACTATTTGCTTGTTTTGTAACAAGCATTTAAAAGGTAGAGGAATCACCCTATTAAAAAAGCATTTAGCTGAGATTAAAGAAGATATAAAACCTTGTAAGAAGTGAGTCATAATGTGAAGTGACAAATAAAAGTTTTGCTTGAAAAATATCAACATGAGAAAGATAGAATGGAGAGATTGAATTATGAATTAGTAATGGAAGTTTGTTTACTAATATTCAAGATGATAGTGGAAATGTTGTAGATGGTAGTGTTCCTTTCTAGCAAGAAATGAATGTTGCATTTGGACCTGATGTTAGGAAAAGAAGACAGCAGGTGTCGAATGTTTTTGCACCACGAACAACTCTTAGAGCTCAGCTTTCAATTCGTAGTGTCATGCAATTAAGAGAAATGACTTACAATGTAGATATTGCAATGGCTAGATTGTAGTAGGATTCAAGTATAGCATTCAATGCTTCCCAATCTTATTAATATCAACCTATGGTGGATGTTATAGCCTCTTACGATATACGATACAAAGCTCCTTTTACTGATGACTGCAAAGGTAAACTTTTGAGTTGCTCAGTTTATGAAATTAAAATTTATTTGGAAGAAAAAAAGAATAGATTGAGCTATTTATAAGTGTTCAATCATATGTGATAGTTGGAAAAATAGGATATATGAGCCTATTAGCAATTTTTTTAGTTTATTCTGTAAAGGGTTCAATGTTTTTTATGTCTATTGATGCATCTAGCCTTGTTAGAAATACTAATAGTTTATCTAAAATATTTGATGAAGTTATGAATGAAGTAAGGCCAAAAAAAATTGTTCAGCTCATTATTGACAATGATTTTGCTTATAAAGTGGTTGGAAGAAGATTACAAAGCAAGATCTCATTATTAACTATTACAACAGTTGTTGCCCATGAAATGATGCAAGATCTCCTATGATCATAAATGGAGCTTTATACAGTCTTTTTGGGATTTTAGTATGCCAATTGTTATTCGAAAAATAACAAAACTTAATTCAGGTATATATTTTTCACTTTTGTTACTTGTTAAAAATTAATTATCACTTTATTTTATTTATAATGTTACTTTTGTTGTCTTATAACTTACAGTTTCTTGATGGATCAATCCGAAAGTGGTGTTCTAGAATTGCAAAGGTTTGCAATTTGAATTCCAAGTCAATGTATGAGTGCAACAGATTATGAAACAAACTGAAACACATTTGAATTTATCTATTCTAAAAAAAAAGAAACAGATTGGAGTACAAGAGATTGAATGACTTAGTTTTCGTTCGATACAATTTAAAGCTTGGAGAAAGGTATGTTGTGATCATTATTAAGTTAGATATAATTTCTTATAATTTTTTAATAATTAAATTTTATTGTTTACTAGGACTCTTAATAGAACAAGTAATTTAGTAGATTCAATTTGCATTGATAATATTGATCTTTTGAAGAATTGAGTTTCTGAAGAACCGGGTTTGATAGATGTAAATAGCTTAGAAGATAATCTTTAATGGGAAAGTATTAACATATTATTTGGTGCAATAAATTTGAATAACGATGATGATAAGATATTTCTATAAAAATTTTATACCAAATAAAAATTAGAGTTAATATAGTTATAGCGAATATCCGCCTAAATGTTTGAATGAAGTTTTAAATTTTTATTTCTCTTCTTTTTTTAATTTTTACTTATATTTAATATATATGTTAAATTCTAGATGTAAATATTTTTGTTTCATATTTTGTTTTAGTCCTCATCGTCAACTTTTAAAGTAAATAATTGATGAGCAGAGCAGTGCGGTCTTTGTTGATTGGAAGTTGTACTAGAATTGTAGTTTAAGATGATGTGCAGTTGCGGGTATACAGATTGGTGCTTGTGATGAAATGTGTGTAAATGCATAAAGTAAGTGTTCTTAATTCAAATATATATAATTGGGTAAGCTGTGTTGTCCATCAGATATTGTGAAGGCCAAGCTTTATCCAAAAACCTCAATGACTCTCACTCTCAGCTCTACCGCTCATCTTTCTTTCAGCTCCTCTTTCTATCGCATATCATTACTCTCATCCTCGCAAAACCTCCGTTTAAGATTCAAAACCAAAGCTTCATCATCTCAAAAGACTGGAGTGATCATAATTGGAGCCGGCCTGGCAGGTCTAGCAGCCGCCACCCACCTCACCTCCAACAACATTCCTTTCCTTGTAGTTGAAGCGTCGGATGGAGTTGGTGGTCGTGTCCGGACCGATGTTGTGGACGGTTTTCTCCTAGACAGAGGCTTCCAAATCTTCATCACTGCCTACCCTGAAGCCCAAAAGCTCCTCGATTATGAAGCACTACGGCTCCACAAATTCTACTCTGGTGCTCGCGTTTACTTGGACGGCCAATTCCACACAGTGGCAGACCCTCTACGCCACTTTGCTGATTCCTTAAAGTCATTAACCAATCCTGTCGGATCTCTGCTCGATAAGCTACTTATTGGATCAACAAGAATTCGGGTTTTGGGCAAATCCAACGATCAAATCATCAACTCTACTGAAACCACCACAATTAACATGCTTCGAGACCTGGGTTTCTCGGATTCAATGATTGCAAGATTCTTCAGACCTTTCTTCGGGGGTATATTTTTCGACACACAGCTTGAAACCACATCTAGATTATTTGATTTCATCTTCAAATGTCTGGCTCTTGGCGACAATACCCTCCCGGAGAGGGGCATTGGAGCCATTCCCAACCAGTTGGCGGCCAAATTGCCATCTAACTCCGTTTTGTTGAATTCTAGAGTTGTTTCAATCGATTCGTTTTCCAAAACTGCATCACCCCGTGTGAAATTGGAGAATGGTGAGATTCTGCAGAGTGAGCATGGAGTAATTCTAGCTGTTGAACAACCGGAAGTTGACAAGCTTATAGCGGGAAAGAATTTGGTTGATAAAAGACCAGGTCGGAGTACGATTTGCTTATACTTCACGACGGACACTCAGATGATTCCGGTGAAGGATCCGGTCCTGTTTCTTAATGGGTCGGGCAAAGGGATAGTGAACAATATGTTCTTTGCAACCAGTGTAGCCTCATCTTATGGGCCTCCAGGGAAGGGATTGGTGTCGGTGTCGTTGATCGGGATGTACAATGATTTGTCTGATGGTGATCTAACGGCTAAGGTTGTTGAGGAGCTTTCGGGTTGGTTTGGATATTCAGTAGTCAGGTCTTGGAGGCATTTAAGAACTTATCGGATCCAATTTGCACAACCCAACCAACGGCCACCAACTGATTTGATGAAAGAGTCCGGGGTGGAGAAAGGTTTATACTTGTGTGGTGACTACATGACTTCTGCTACTTTTGATGGTGCTTTGGTCTCTGGAAGAAAAGCGGTTGAAGCTTTACTAAGAGATAGACAACTTTCCTTTATTTATTAACTAATGTTTCATTGTTTTTGTCATCTCATCTCTCCTCATCTATTTTATTCACATTCCTTTTTCAAATTTCATATTATGAAGTGTAGATACCTCACAAAGATAATGGTAATTATGTTGGCATCAAGAAACTGTTCCCGTAGTTCTAATTTATTCATAACACCTTGCCATCGCGAAGACTTTGTGTCAGTTTTTGGGGAAACAGCTCATATGATAACAAAATCCAACAGCTACTGAACAGGGCATTCTAATTGTCCTCCTATTACTTCAGGTGCTGAAATAGCTTTGGTGCAACCTGCATTATCATCAAATGTGGAAACTGAGCCACAAATATAAAAGTCAAACAATCTATGTGTACTGAAATTTGAAATTTTAACACTTACGCATTTATCAATGCAAAACCAATAATCGAAATATTGGCCGGTGCAGTGCTTATGACCAGTTTCATCATCTTGGATCCTCTTCACACATGCCTGAGGCCCAAATCAATTTATTGAAATAAAAATGAGCAAAGTGTCAAAAATAAGTCAATGAAAGCAAATTCATGGCTCTTATTAATTTCTTTTCTTCACTTCTCTCCTTTTTAAAGAATAGTTGCTTACAAATATTATCCTTGTTTCTTCCACAATGAATACCATAAAGCAAAAAAAAGGACATCTTGTACTAGCTAGCACCATATTGCTATCAAGTCGCTATCAAATTGTTATTTAGCTTACAAACATTTCTCTTTCACCCTTTTTCAATTTACACGGTATAAACATTCTTGGCATAGGTCAGACACTTTTATTTATTTGTCTTTTCTAAAATGCAAGTTCTTCACCAGGTGGAGAAGCAATGAATGAACAAGAATAATGAATGATAAATGAATAAATCAATTCACTATAAGATCAAACAGATCTGTCATTCAGTTAGAATAGCGCTTAGCACATCAAAGTTGAATACAGATGGTAATTCGTTGAATCATACAAATCATCTTGAAAATGCTCAATATCCTATCCATTGAAATGATCATACTTCTAAATATTGAACTAGAGACCAGCATACAAGAACTAGGAATCCAAAATCATATCGGAATTGAATAGTGGGCACAACTTTCCAGAACTTATCATGAAGGCACAAAGGTTTACTCTGCCTATAAAGTAGATATATGCAGCTGAAGCAGAAGCGAAAAGAAACTACTATATACATCTTGAGTTGTAGCTAATTCATACAATTATACATAGTTCATGCATGAAGATTGTTGAAATGATGGCATCCACTTGATGAGTCAAAGGAATTAGAAGCAATGTGGTACTTTTCTGATAATCTAATGACTAATGTGATAAAAGATTAATAGTTGCATTATTGTTCACCATCATTCAAGAAGTAATAACTAGCACTAAGTTTTTTCGAGATCACTTAATCAGAAGAAAAATCTCTCTGATAGTGGTTTAATAGACAGTTAAAGTGATGCAGCAGTAATAGCATGGCCTTATTAATGTTTATCCATTGACAACACCACGTCAATATTCACGCAACAATAGTTTTCATCTCCACAGAAAAACTCTTAACTTGTCATTTGTTAGATTATTTTGATGCTTAACTTTTAATAAGTCGGATGAGATTCAATTTTAGTTGGGGCCCTTGACCTACAGAACTTATAAGGTATGAATGAAACTTTCAGATCATTAATTGAAGTTCTACAATTATTTATGGCTGCTAAATCCACACAACCAGTTGTTGACTTAAATGATTGATTCCTCCCCTCTCTAGTCTATGTCTACATGAACCTAGCTAACAAGTTGTCCAATCTGTCTACGTCATTAGGAAGCACACATGAGATCATCTAAAAGTGAGTGCAGGCAGCAGGATTTGTAGAGAGAATCTACAAGCATTGACAGTTATGATAGTGTCTAATATTATCAAAAGACAGATGTTACTTAAAGATAACATGAGCCAAATGAAAGTGAAACTTACAATTAAGAGAGCTGGAAGAATTGTTAGAGATCAAGAATGAAGGGCAATACTAGCAATATACAGCTATTTAGCTTATCCTTATGATGACAGAGAATCTAAGAATCTAAATCAGTTTCATTATAACTTCTTATTTAGTTATTTTCATATTTAGTTTAGGCTTTTATTCTGTTCTCCTATTTGCTTTAGATGCTCTTAGCAAATAATTATTATCAACCATGGCTTTCTGCTAGAAACTTGAACTTATCTTTTCCTATTGTAAGTAAGAATCCTGCCTAAACTAGTTTAAATAGGGTTTTGCTGGAGAAAGCTAGCTTCTTTGGTATTTTGGAATATTTATTGAAGGAGGTTCTGAAACAAAGCTAATTGTTTCAGCCACAATCAACGCTACAAAAGCCACTGCTAATACCATTCTAGCCAGAAGTCCTACACAATAGGGAAACATAAGCCCAAGTTTCCAAGAGAAAGTCCTAACCATTAATAAAACTTACTGAAGTAAGCATATAAGGTAATATAAAAACATAATAAAGCTTAATCTAAATAAGAAAATAACTAAACGGGATTGACAATCATGTTAATGGTCAAATTTCCCTTCAATTGAAATTATGATGATTTCCTAGGCTTGGCAGTATACACATAACAGCAACATTCACTAAAAACTGTGTAGGAAAGAAATAACACAATGAGGATTTGATAAGGGAAAAATAACAAATGAAGTGTGGTTCCAAGAAAATAAAGGAAATTTCATACATGATATAAAACACATATTAGTTTGCATTATTTATTTTGTGGTGCTTTGGAGCTGTAGCCTAACATGTGAGAAAAAATAAAAATTAACAAAGTCTACAGACATTAAAGCATTGTTGGATCCAAATGACGGAAAAAAATTCAAAGTCTTAAACTTTACCTGATATTCAAGTAATGGTTTCACGCATTTAGGCTTGCAAGCCTCTTCCATATACTTCTTTGGATCAACAGGTTCCTCATCCGCCCTAGATTCAGTATCAAGAACATATACATTAATATGGACACACTAGAGAATAAAAGGGACAAAAAAAATAAAGAAATAGAGAAAGTATAATCATGCTGATAGAGAGGTCTCTTTCTTAATGAGAAAATTAACAATGTTTTGTCATTGCTTTTAAATTATGGGCATTCATCCCTAACATGATCAAAAGTTTACAATTCTTGTTACTACTGAAAAAGTACTCACACATTCAAGGGAAACCCACAGATGAATTAAAAGGTTAAAAAAAAGGAAAAGAAAAGAATTTGAATTTCCTACATCATCCAACAACTCTCAATATCACCACGTTAAAGAATATGAGCTCAGAAACAAAATAAACCAACTAAAAAATGCATAAAGTTATAAGAAAAGAACAAAAGCTCTTACATTGAACGACAGTAGATCACTGTCTCACCTGGAAGAAAGAATGAACAAAAACAACCATTACTTAAAAATAAACTAACATTAATAATGCTTGAAGTTATGTAGGCTGAAAAATGTTGAATTAAACAATAATAAGCAGTAGCAATCAGCATGAAATTCTAAGGATCAGTTATCAGTATAAGACTAAAGGAAACCATAGATCTACCCTCACCGGAGATTCGACGCTGCAAATCTGCTCCGGAATTGTCTTAGAGCGAGATATTGATGGAGACAAACGCAAATAGAGCACGACTCTGGAACCCTATTAATTCGCGGGATGAGTAGCCAAAACGATGCGTTCCGTTGGCTCGTTAAGCTCCTCAATGTCTCAAATTTGTAAGCCAAAATCATTCCAGTGCGATATATTATTTTAATTCTCTTTGGATAAGCTTTTCGATGGTAATAAGTACGTTTATTTACTATAAAAGTCTCTTTTTAAGGAAAATAGTATTCGGTTATAAAATAAAGAAATACTTTTTAATAAATATGACTTTTGACAGTTAAAATATAACTTTTTAAAAAGTTCAAATTTAATCATTATCAAAAAAGTACTTTTTCAGATCAATTAATGAGCCTATTTTTAGTCTCTTTTGTCCTTATATTTTACACATAATTTTCACAATACCCAC
>JANIHZ010000005.1:29105414-29117041 GCA_027478365.1 Erythroxylum rufum
GAAATTATTTCCTAATCATAAAATAGGAAACAAGAGGATATCATGGATATTTACTTTAGGAAATTGCTGTAAATAGGAAATATTTTAGTTACCTAAATTAAGGTAGGACTTGTTTATATATTCAAAGGCACTTGTTGTGCAAAATAAGAAAAAAGATTACTTCTTTCTTAAGAAAGGAAGTTCTTAATGTAAAGTAGTTACAACAATGAAGGTAGGCCAAAATTTTGGCATTACCCTTGTGTGTAATACAAGTTAAAACTCTAGTTTAGATTTGTGCAAAGAACATGATGTACTTTGTATACCTTTTAGGCGTTAATATTATTTTCAGTTTCAAACAAAAAAACTTTTAAGGGATATTAAATTGCAAAGTTTGAATTTTTTAAATATTTTTCCTTGAGTTGTCCGATCTTTAAAAATTTTCAATTAAGTGTCCAAACTTTTAAAAGTTGGACAACTCAACTTAAAAGGTTATCTCAATTAATATTTTGCTAAGGTGGCTAACAGAGCAACATAAAGACTTAACATTTGAAGGAGCTATGTGATATCTTCTTCCCCATATGGTTTTCGAGTATCAAACAAGTGGCTACATTTTTGAATACGTAACCACCAATGTATTTGCCAAAAGAGGCTCAAAAATCATGTTTACGAAGATGAGGAGGCACATAACTTCTCTAGATGTCAATCTTTTTATTGCTCTGTTGATTACATCAGCAAAATATTAATGGAGGCAACCTTTTGAATTGAATTGTCCAATTTTTAAAAGTTTGAATACTTAATTGAAAACTATAAAAGGTTGGACACTAAAATGTAGAAATCTAAAAAGGTCTAGAACTTTTTAATTCGTTATCCCTAACCTTTAATTGTTATATTGTTGATAAATATTCTCTTCATCATTTTAAACCTCCAAGAGTTCTTATTTTACCTTTTTTCATATAGGCCATCTCCTTGAGAGAGAAAGAAGATGTTGCAGCTTTGGAGGAAAAGTTAGGTCGTCCCCTGTCAGAACAAGAAAGAAGTAGAATAGGTGTCAGCAAACTAAGGTCATTTTTGGAAGAATTACTACACAAAAGGTACACCACCTATAAGCTCGTCTATCTTTTTTTTCCCCTTGATTGCACTGTTATCATTCATATCAATCTGCAATATTATATAACTAATCTCAGAATTACATGCTTGTTATGACGTATGATGAGTAGAAGATATATCAAATAGTGTTTGCTGGAATTTGAGTTTTAGGTTTAGGATTTCAGCTTAGGTCGCCGGAGTTTCAACTTTGGAATAGCTGTAATTGTAGGATTTGATATGGCGGGAATTTTAAGTTTGATATCACAAGAATTTTAGGTTTGGTTGCTGGAAATCAGGCTAGAATTGCTGAAATTTTAGTGAGATAAACAAGCAATGGAAAGTAGGGAACTAGGAGAATCACTTTTAAAACAAAGCATCACATTTTCAAATAAATAACTCTAGTTTATAGAAAAATATTCAGGATCTTCTTATTGAAAGGGTTGAATACAAATACATGGAAAAGTTTTTGGAACCTTTATTAGAGTTTATAACTAAAATATCCAAAATAAAGTTGAATCGTACTCTAATAAGAATTCTTTATTCTTAAATAAGTTTAAGTCATAAACAACTAAGATAATGTATCTAACTTATTACTACTTCTTATTTAATAAAGAAATCTATAGTAAATTTCAGTCCTTGTTGTCTTTATGGTCACCTCAACTCC
The DNA here is from genome assembly GCA_027478365.1 of Erythroxylum rufum. NCBI lineage: Eukaryota > Viridiplantae > Streptophyta > Magnoliopsida > Malpighiales > Erythroxylaceae > Erythroxylum > Erythroxylum rufum. Next base: position 29,107,144 of record JANIHZ010000005.1, read on the forward strand.
TTCAAGTCCAACTCTTCGTCCCATCAAATCAAAGCTTGTGGTTGAGTGATTTGCCCCACCTTTTTCTTATAAAACTCTAAACTCTTTTACATCATGTTAGGTATATGGACAATGTTCCATTGGTCATTCCACTACTTGAAAAGGAGTACCGCTGCACAACAAGAAAGCTCAACGAGATAAATACGGAACTCAGGTCTGTGATAAAAGTTTATGGTCTTTATTTTCTTTTACTATCAAGTTGTCCTAAGGTTATAAGATTTAATCTTACAATATTATGGTGTACATGCAAATTTAGTATGTGAATGATTTCATGGCTATTTTACACTTTCTTTTTGATGACAGCAATGTAGATGAAACAAAATTGAAGGAGAAAGGGAGAGAATTTCATGATCTATTCTTGACCAAGGTTCCTTTCCATTACTGCCATTGATGTTTTTACATGCATTGGCCTCTCTCTCTGTGTGTGTGTGTGTGTGTGTGTGTCTGTCTGTCTGTCTGTCTGTCTGTCTCTCTCTCTCTCTCTGCTTGTGTTTGTGACAGTTGTTGACAGGGACAATGGCATTGATTCCTAATCCTTGGTTACTTTCCTTGTTTATTTGCAACTGCTGACATATAGTTTGCTTGTTCAGTTGTCCTTGCTCTTGAAAGGGACAGTTGTTGCGCCTCCTGATAAGTTTGGTAATTATTCGATTTCTTTACAGTAGTTGATGTTAAAGCTTGGTAAATAATATACTCTTATGGCTTCATTAACATGAAAGTTACTCCATCATTCTTTTTGTTTCCATCAAATTAGCAATTATCTTGGTGTTCCATAGGAACCTTAAAATAGTTCTCATTCGTCTTTTCAGGGGAAACACTGCAAGATGAAAGAACAAATGGAGGAGCGTTTGTGGGTACTGATGGTCTTCAATTCCCCTACAAGCTAATACCTGTAAGTTCCATAAATTTTTCACTCATCTCATGTAGCACCCAAGAGGAAAGTGCTGCATTTGGAAGTAGGATTTTATATCAAAATTCTCATCTCATAAATTGGAGTTAAGAAAATGATAGACAGGTCAGATTAGTTTTAATTGCTGTAAACTAAGCCTAAGAGAAATGGTAAAGAAAACTTCAGAAATATGGACTAATTGCCTCATGTTAAAATTTCATAAATCACTATTTTGGCATGATAAACTACTACTGTTACGTGTGATGCATGTGGAAGGTTGAATCTAAGACCTAAAATAATATATACAGATAACATGCTAATAGCAACTCATAACAACAGTTAACAGTATTATTGCATAGTCTATCCTAAATTCCTAAATTCTAACATCGACTAAAACAAAAGTTTTCCTATGCTCTAGATTTTGGTATAGGGTCCATAAATCTCTTTCTCACTTGTTCTTTTCCTCTTTTGGCCCTTCTCGTGTCTTAGATTAGATGGTTTAGGTGTACTAACTGCAATTTTTTTGGCTACTTCTACAAGTTTAAAGTTCAATATGTTTAGGCTGTTTTTAGAAATGTGTACCGGTACAATTGAGTTTTTTCATTTATCATCTTTCTACTTTTTAGTTTACTTACGAGTACAAGTAATTATCAGCATGGCAATAGGATAGATCTGACTGCTTCCATGTATGACTGGACCTTATAAGGCAGAGATTATTTGCCCAGAAATATCTCCTAAATCCTTTAATTCAATTTGATTCATGGAATTTAATCCTTATTATTTATCTCCTCAGCAATTAATCATTGGAAACCTTAGAACTTTGATTTCTACCTGCCTTTTACAACATAAGATTTGATGTTTTCTTCTGATGGTTATTTTATTAGATGGCAACTATATTCCATCTCAAAATATCGGTCCTTTTTGGCATGTAGAATGCAGGGATGCGCCTTTATGGGGGTGCACAGTATCATCGTGCCATGGCAGAGTTTCGTTTTGTCGTTGGAGGAATCAAATGTCCACAAATCACTCGTGAAGAAATAGTGAATGCATGTGGAGTTGAAGATATTCATGATGGAACTAACTACTCTAGGTAACCATAATCTTATTGCTAAATCAATGTTGTTCTGCCAAACGTTCACAATTTGCCAAACATTTGCCTTTAAATAGTTCTTCCTACTTCTTTTTTCTCTTTTCTATGTACTCTGTTGTTTTTAATTTTTGGCTTTCAGGACAGCATGCGTTATAGCTGTTTCAAAGGCTCGAGATACATTTGAACCTTTTCTTCATCAGGTATAAGTGATGCTTTCTCTCGGAATGAGTCCCTCTTTTTTTTTTCACTTCCCCCCTGCTGTGCCTGCTTTATTTTCCTTTTTTAATCTTAAACTGCACCCTTTATTATTTAGTGATCAAATGAGTCTATAGGATACTGATTCTGACAGAAAGAAAATTACGAGTTGATTACTGTAGTTGGGGTACACCTTCCATAGTAAATGGGCAGCAATGCAGTTTGCTTATCACTTATACCAATGGATTTTCTTTAAACACACACATAAACACTTGGACCAAAGTACTCTCTTTCTTGAGCACTTTTAGGAATTGGCTTCATGTGGTATAAATCTCCAGCAAAGCCTTCCAATGGGATTCAAGAGTCAGACCAAGCAAACTCTATACTTCCCTTTTGAGACATTTCCCGTGTCTTTCAATTTAGGTAATTTTGGGGCTACCGTGCAACCAAAGGACAGATTTTACTGAAAGATTGTCTTAGTTGAGATTCTTCACAATAGTGTATTGGATGAAAGTTGGAGAGGATTCTACTTAGATATGGTCGCAGAAAAATCAAAATTTTTAAGATTATCCAAAAAACTTAAAATTTATGAATTCATAGGAAATAAATAGTCTGATTGATATACGAAATTATTTCTTTGTGGTATCAGTAAAAAGAAAGTGCAAATTCAGCTTAGAGATTCAGATATTTTCTTTGAAGACATTCCTCAATAGATGTTCCAATGGTCTACCCTTATTATCCCTCTTTTCTTTTTTGTGAACTGATTCCTTTTTCTTTTTCTTTTTCCATTTTAGCATCTTCCATCTTTGTAGTTGAAGAAACAACGCTTTCTGGACAATGTTTTAAGAAATAAAAGAGAAAAAAGAAATGACTTGATTATCATGTCTGCTTTTCACATAGTCCATTTCATCCACTCTCTTTCACCAGACAAGAATAATTTCTTTTGGGGTCAATATTCCAAGACTCATTTGAGTAACATAATCGGATTGCAAAATCATATTCAACAGTGGGCCATCTTTTGAATTGAATTATTCACACAATTACTGAATGTGTATGCTTGAGTACTTTTTTACTTTTCTTGCAAAGAGCCTTAGGAATCACAAGTGATGTAGTTTACCTATGATTTCTCTCTTTTTTATGTTTGAATGTTCCATCTTCTGTTTCACAACTTGCAAGTATCATTCTGAATATCATGCTAAGCGATTCAATCCTTTGCTCATTAAGGAGAAAAAAAGGATAAATAGAAACGTGGATTGATAAAAGAGAGATAATTTACAAGATATGATCTATCCGTATCGGATATATCCATTTCAAATATTGAAAATAAAAAGAGAATTTCTTTATTCTATAACTTATAGCTTATTCCAAAATTCTTTTGTCACAGTTGGGATCTAGGCTCTTACATATTTTGAAGAGATTACTTCCTATTTCTGTATATCTTCTTCAGGTTGGGTTCCAGTAATTGGTAAATAGTTATTCTTTATTTATTCCTCTTTTAAAATTTCGCATAATTGGATGGTTAAACTTGATTGTCACAGAGAGAAGGAGAATATTTTAGTGAGCATGAAGTCTTCCTCAGACGTGTTGCTTCTGCATTTAATAATTTTGCCGAATCTACTGAGAGAGCATGTCGTGAAAAGTAAACTTCTTGATTCCTCTCTTTTTATCTTCCTTTTAGTAACACTCTCTGTTTTATCTGCATCATAACTAAGAGGGTATTATGTTTGTTATGGAGTATCTGATCCTTCTTTAATCAGTCCGCAAACTTTAGTTAGGTAGTGTTAAAAAAATGCATAACTATGATGTATGTAAATAACTTAGTATATAAATAAGTACATTGGTTATTAGGATTAATTTAATTTACCCAATTCCCTTAATTCACATGGTAACCTAATTTAAAACTCTACCTATAAATTTCTCCTTTTTGTCTCCGGAAACTATATCTTCCTTTAAGAATATGCTTCTTTCCTATTCCTTGGGAGCGGTCTGTTTCTTCTTTCTATTTATATGGGGTTCTATCTGTTTTGTTCTCTTTTTCCTATAATTTTCCTAATGGCATCACTTCTCTTCACCAATGGCAATAAGGATGATTTATATTCTTCCCATCACTCTCCCTTATATTCCTCATAGAAGCAACATTTCTAATTGAGCTGCTTCTCCTCATACCATTGTAGTAAACCTTGAGGATCTTCTAAAATGAAAAAAAAATGTGCCAATGTCATTTTGTAGTACAATTACAACTTCCTCTTACTTTATGAAGATTTGTGAAGGCGATAATCTTATTATCACACTTGCATTAAACGTAAGAATACAATTAGGTTTATATACAGAAAACCTATACAATATATCGATTACACATGCCCAACTTGCAAACTATGGTATGAAAGGCTCGACTATTGAGGCCTTTTGTGAAAACAACAGCTAGCTGTCTTTCCAACGTTATGTTGGACAAGCTTAAGATACCATTAGTTAACTTTTCTTTGATGAAATGTCGATCAATTTTGATGTGTTTCGTCAGGTCATGTTGAATAGGATTTTGAGCAATACTGATTGCAGCTTTGTTATCACAATACAAGGATAGCTTGTCCTCTCCGGCCAACTTCAACTTTGCTAGGAACTTTTGTAGCTATAACGTTCATGAACACCTTGAGCCATAGCTTTGTATTCTGCTTTTGCACTTGATCTCGCAACCATACTCTGTTTCTTGCTTCTCCAAGTGACCAATTGCTAGGACTCTAGTCTTAGAATACTAGAGTTTTGCTATATTATTTCTATATATCTGTAATGTGCTTGGCACTACAGTATAGTAGTATAGTAATGTTCCCTAACCAGAGCAGATTTGCTCCTCAGAAGGTGTGAATATCCTTCTGCCTCTATCTTCACTCAATTCTTCTGCCTACCCCCCTCTTTTCTCACCCCGGTACATAATATTCCCCTCCCCAGGTACATTCGGTTCCCTAACTACTTTGCCACCTCAGCATAACTACCTGCCCTCCTGCCCCTGTTGATTCTTCTAGAATAAATCTCTCTCTCTTCCCCTAAGATCCTAACACCAAGTTATTTCCCATAAGTGTGCAATAACCAGAAGTGGATCTTCTGTCATCTAGAGATCCAGCCCAGTCCCCATTTGTAAAGGCTTCAATTCAAAGATGACAATGTTTCGAAAAAGAAGACTTTTTCTTGGGGTTGACTTTAAATATTGCAAAATGCGAAAGACAGCATGCTGATGAGATTCTCTAGGATCATGCATAAACTGGCTCACCAAGCTAAATACGTAAGCAATATCTGGTATGGTGTGAGAAAGATAGTTAAGCCTACCAACCAATCTCTGATATCTACCTTTATCAACAGATTTTTCAGTTCCTGCCTGCAGCTTATGATTGTTTTCAATGGGTGATTCTGCTGGTTTACATCCCAGCATACCAATTTCCTCCAAAAGATCCATCATGTATTTCCTTTGAGAAATGAAGATTCCTTTTGTTGATCTTGCAACTTTAATTCCCAAGAAGTATTGTAACTTTCCAAGTTCCTTGATCTCAAACTCTTGAGCCAATAGCTCCTTCAGCTAAGCCATTTCTTTTCTATCATCTCCTGTCATTACTATATCGTCAGCATAAACAATAAGAGTGATCTTACCCTTGTAGTGTCTCATAAAGAGGTTATGATCAGCATTGCTTCGTTGATACCTAAAAAAGATCATGGCTTTGTTGAATCTGTCAAACCAAGCTTTGGAAGATTGTTTCAACCCATACAAGGCTTTCTTCAATCTGCACACCTTTCCTTGATTTCTTTCATCATCAAACCCGTGAGGAATCTCCATATAAACTTCTTCTTCCAAGTCTCCATGTAGGAATGTGTTTTTCACATCAAATTGCTACAAATCCCAATCCAAGTTAGCTGCAAATGATAGCAAGATTCTGGTTGTGTTGATTTTTATAGCAGGTGCAAATGTCTCCTGATAATCAACTCCATAAGTCTAAGTGCATCCCTTTGACACTAATCTGGCTTTGAATCTTTCAATCAAACCATCAACTTTGTGTTTTATTGTGAACACCCACTTGCAACCAACTAGCTTCTTGCCTGGAGAAGCAGCTAGTTCCTAGGTTTCATTTTTAGCGAGAGCTTTCATTTCTTCTACCATAGCTTCTTTCCATTTTGAATTTGTGATAGCTTCCCTCCAATCCTGTGGAATAGACATAGAAGAAAGAGACAAGACAAAGGCTACAAGGAATTATAAGAGACAAAGTTAGTAATACAATGTTTTGTACACGACCTAAACCCTTTTCTTTGAGCAATGGGTAAATTTAAATCAAAATCAGAAGATAACTCACCCAAGGGTTCTTGCAGGGTAGGAAGCATGATGGCTTCTTTAGATCTATTCTTCCTCAAGTATCTCAACAAATCAGGTCTATCTAAATGTCCAACAACATTCTCCCCCTAAACATCATCAATTTTCTCATTCGCCTCTTGAGCATTAGTCTCCTCGTTCTTACTCTGGACAAAATCATAAAGGACCACGGGCACCACTTCTTCTTCATTACCCTCCCCATGAAGAGGTGACTATGTAGTGCCAAAGTAAGGTTCAGACTCTCGAAAGGTAACATCCATACTAACATAAAACTTCCTAGATGGGGGGTGATAGCACTTATATCCCTTTTGGGTTAGAGAATCCCCAATGAACATACATCTCAGGGCCCTTGGGTCTAAGACACAGATTAATCACCCAAAAACCTTTGGTGGAATAGTATAGTCATGTTTCCCGGTTAAGACTTCTAATGGAGTCCTGAATTGGAGAGTTTTGAGAGGCATTCTGAGATAGGCTGTTACTAGTATAGCATCCCCCTAGTGTGGCTTTGGAACATTCATGGTAAACACAAGGGATTTAACAACTTTCAACAAATGTCTATATTTTTGTTCAGCTACCTCATTTTGAGCACTAGGATAAGGATAACTAGTTTGATGAACAATCTCATGAAACTCCAAATAAGTACCAAATGTACTATCCATGTATTTTGTCCCATTATCAGTTCGCAACACTTTTATCTTAGCATCAAACTGGGTGTGAACCATGTTATGAAAAGATTGAAAGCAGGAGAAAACATAACTTTTTGCTTTAATCAAATACACCCAAGTCATCCTAGTGCAACAATCAATTAAAGTAGATTTCCAAACAAAGAAGCAGTTTTTGTAGGCTCCCAAACATCAGAATGAATAAGCATAAAAGGAACAATGGCTTTATTATCACGTAAATGGTAAGAGAATGGTAAGAGTTTTTATTATGCTTAGCATACTCACAAGCATCACAAGATAAAGAATCAAACTGAGTTTTAGAAAATAAACTAGGATATAGTTTTTCTAAAACAAAAGATGATGGATGCCCTAACCGCCTATGCCACTATATTATTTCCTGGTTGACATCTTGATATCCCCCAAAAAGGGCCAAGGCTTGACTGTCTTCAATCATGCTCTCTACCACTGCCAATCCTCCTCCCTGTTTGAGGATCTTGAAAGATACAATAATTAGGAAAAAAGTCAACTTTACAGTTTAGAGCCTTTGTCATGGCACTGACAGATAAAAGATTGACAGGGAATTGAGGAACATGAACATAAGACAACTTAATATTAGGAGTATAGACAATAGAACCTGTCCCAAAAATAAGAGTTAAAGACCTATCAGTCACCCTGACACTATCCCTTTTTAGAGGAGAGTAGTTAAGAAAGCTTTTAGAAATGCTTGTCATATGTCTATTCGCATTGGAATCAATAATCCATGAGTCAAGTTGACCAAAAGTGTTACCTAACTTGGCAAAATTGGAGTGGCATTGGAGGAAGAGTTGAGCTATGACAGGAGACGCCTGAAATGATGAATTTCATCAGCAGAGATACTGTCAACTAAAGCAAACTCCTTGGATGATTCTACTGTTTCTAACAAATTTGCTTGAGCCCTTGCAGGGTTGACTCGTTTTCCTCCTCGACTCCTAGCAGGTCTCCCATGCAACTTCCAGCAACTCTTTTTTGTATGCCTTGCCTTTCCACAGTAATCACAGTGCAAATGGTCTTTATCAGAAGTAACATCCTTCGGCTGCTCATGAGTAGTATCGGCTATTAAGCTCGACTTCTCAACTGGTGCAATGTAAAGCATGACAGTTCCTTTGGTCTCTTCCTGCTGGATTAAAGAATGTGCCTACTCAAGAGAGGGAAAAGGGGATTTGCCAATAACTTGAACTCTCTATGGGTCAAATTTTGGATTCAAACCAACCAAAAAATCATAGACTCGCTCCTTCTCAAGCATGTTTTGAATCAGTACCGCATCATCAACACACTTGGCTTGAAAATCTTGATAATAATCCAGTTCCTGCCATAAACTACCCATCTTAGAAAAATAATCTAAAACAATAAGCTCACCTTGTTTCGTGCCATGAGTTTTGTTCCGAAGTTCAAAAATCCTAGCATTATTTCCCATCTGAGAATAGGTGGTTTCTGCAGCTTTCCATATCTTCTCTGCAATGTCAAGTGGTAAATATTGTCGGGAGATCTTAGGGTGCATAGAATTAAAAAGCCAAGACATAACCAATGAATTATCAGAGCCCCATTGACTAAAACAAGGGTTAGTAGCAAGTGGTGGTTTCTTCTTTCCATCAATATAACCCTATAGCCTTCTAGTCTTGATAAACAACAAACATGATCCAGACCAGGCTAAATAAGTGCTGCTACCATCTAGTTTAATAGGACTAATCTGAGAGTAGGGACTGCCATTAATAGGATAATGTTTCTCTACTTCCTTAGTATCTGACATAATGGCACGAAAGAGAAACCAAAGACTCCAAAAATGGAAGCAGATTAGTCCGAAAAACAAAGAAGTAGAACCTGTTTGAAAGGTACAACAAAGACTCCAAAAGGAAGCAGATTAGTCCCAAAAACAAAGAAGTTGGAAGTCACTCGATTGTAGTTAGTCAGAGTCGAGAGAGGCTGGCAACCCGTGTGGTCACACACGAGGTGCAGAAAATTTAGGTACCTGCCGAACTTGACCTGGACTGTGCTCCAATGAGGGTGGTGTTGAAAGAAGAGGGGCGAAACACAACCTCTTCACAGTTGCCGGAAAAGAGGCATATCGGAAACTATTTTTCTGAACTTTCCTACTGCGGAAGGGAGTAAACTTAACCTTCAAATCGGTAGAGAGGCTCTGATACCATGAAGATTTGTGAAAGTGATAATCTTATTATCACATTTACGTTAAACGTAAGCATACAATTAGGTTGAAAACCTATACAATATATATATATTGGAAAATACACTTCTACCCGTAATTATACGTAGTAACCAACATTTTACTTTGAATCTTAGTGATGGCAATGAGACCCGATTAGAACTGGCTCATATTGCCCGAGTTCGAGCCTAATCGGGTTTTGGGTGGTTTAAACCTCCTCAAATCTGAACCACTCAGCCCTAATCTGATTTGATCATACTTGACTCGACCCAACTGAAAAGTTTTGACATAGAGCATCCTCTTTGTCTTCAACTGCCAAACAAATCCAAACAACCCAGAGAAGCAAAAGTAACCCAGACATCCAGAGAAGCAGTAGAGAAAAGTCCAGACAAGACAAATACCTGTTGAATGTGTTGAACAGAATTTCATTCACTATATTTTTTGTACATAGGAACAAGGTTTAACAAGGTTTATATAC
>JANIHZ010000005.1:29123388-29133672 GCA_027478365.1 Erythroxylum rufum
GATATGCCTTAAAGAATTTATGGCATTGTGAACATGTGAAAATGAATATGTGCCTTGTTTGGGCGAGAGAGGAACGTCGTGTTAGTCTCGTGCACGTAGACAAAGATAAAAAGCCTTCTCCCGGCTGCCCGCTTGTGGGCCTACGAGATCCGAAAATGGACTCGTCGTGTTTACGGTTTAACCTTCGGGTTATCCGTCGTGTTTTACGGAACTCTCGAGCCATTTATGTGTACATTTGCATTTGTGAATTGTCAAGTATGTGCATAAATTGAATGTTTTGTAAGGATGGTTAGATGGTTATGCTATGCGATGATATGTTTGATTTTGAATTTCGGATTTGACTGAGAATTTGACTGAAATGACGCATTTTATGAAATTTGCATGATTTTCATACGACAAATGAACTTTTCAACAGTTATGCTTATCGAATTTGAAAGTATGTGGCATCGATTTAAATTTGAACTTTACAACGGTTTTGCTTATCTTCATTTATAAACTTGTTACCCACGGAGCGTAAGCTCACCCCCCTTCATTCCCATCCACAGGTGATGAGAAGAGGATCGGGTGAAAGAAAGTGAAAGATTTCGGTTGTATGTGTTCTTCTTGTATTGGTTTTTAAGTTCGATTGTTATGGAAAATTTGGGGATTGTCGTACCTTTTGATTTTGGGATTGATGTGTATTATTCTTATTGTAATTATTTTGAGAATGTAAATAATGAGTTATGGATCGTGTATTGAATTGAGGGATAAATGTGTAGGATTATGAAATGTGAAATAGTGTATGGTTATGAAAGATCAATTGTGTATGGACATGACAATGGGAATTGTGTATGAATGGCATGCGGTGAATTGATGGAATAAATTGCATTGGAAGAAGATATGATTATGGTGAATGACAGAATAGTTTCGAATACGAATGTGATATGATGGAAATGAAAAAAAAATGAAGCGACGTTAGTTAAGTTTTGGTTTTCTGTCAAGGAGTTGGGTTCTTGAAACGGGATCCAACAAATGTCTTCACAAATCTAGATTTCATGATACTTAACAAGCTTTGAGGGAGGCCAAGGATAGATTGGGTAAAATTCAATGCTCCCTCTATAACTTGCCAAATGATCAAAACTTACTTGATGCTAAGAAGTTAACAATGCAACTTTACAATCAACTAATAAATAACAACCTATCCCTAATTAAACAATGATCAAGGATCTTATAGCTAAAGGAAGGAGACAAAACACTAGTTTTTTTTTATAAGTCCTTGCTTCCTTAAAAGTAGAGGGTAAACTCTGTACCAAGAGACCTTATGAAAACTTTAGATCTTGCCTGGTGGACCTAGATCTTACTAACTATAGTGGAAGGGAATTATTTTACTTAAGGCAACAAACTAGTAGGGGTAGCCTTAATGAGAAAGAAGCTAAATGGAGCTCTCGTAAACTGCCTTTGGTTAGAGCAACATAATAACATCGAGGCAATCTTCAGCAATTAACTATGTTTATATCATACTCTATTGAAATACACAACTTATCAAGATCTAGCAGGCAAATAAATCCTTTAGGTTCTTCAATTTTTTTGTTAATATAGAAGGATTTCATGAGGCCATGGATAAAATGTTGAACCTCCTACTTCAAAGGAATGATTCCTATGATTCTATTTAAAAAATGACAAGGATGAGGGAGAAGCTCAAACTGATCAAGGATAAGGCTAGAAATATTGGCAGTGACATGGAAGTGGCTAGAGAAAGATTAACTGAAACTTAAAATGATCTCCAAGAATTTCCTGGGCACCTTATTAAATTGAAAAATGAAAAACAAGCTTTGGAGAAGTCAATTCAAGCTTTAAAAGCTTATAATTAATTAATCAAACAGAAGGAGAAAATTCTTTAATTGAAAAAAGGCGACAATAACACTTCTTACTTTTATAAGTCCTTCCTCTCAAGAAGAAACACGAACAAAATCACTTCACTTGCCTTTAAGGATGGTTCACTTGCCTCTAAGGATAGTGAATTCTTTGTTAACTAAATTGAGAATCATGTAGTGAGCTCTAAAAAAAGCTTATTTGGTGCTCCACTTAGGAGATCCTTAGATTCTCTTCATGCCTTCATGCCTAAACTAGTCTCAACTGATCAAATTGAATTACTCACTAAACCTTTCATTGAATTAGATGTTAAGGAAGCTTTATTCAATATAAACCCTTACGAAGATGTAGGTCCTAATAGGTTTGATGCCTTTTTTTTTACCAAAACTCTCGAGAATCAATCAAAACTCCATTTGCAATGCCATACTAGAATTCTTTCCAAGCTCTATGTTCCTTAAAGTCTAGAATAAGACACATCTTTACTTGGTCCCTAAATCCCCTAACCCTAGATCTTTAAAAGTAGAACCATTTCTTGCTACAATATATTTTATAAAATCATTTTAAAAATGCTGGCCACCATACTTAAGTAAATCCTACCCTTAATTATCTATGCTTGCCAAGCTACTCTTATCAATATGAGAATAATTAGGGACAACATCTTTCTTGTCTAATAATTTCTCAAAAATCATCATTCAAAAGATCTGCTATGAATTTAACCTTAAGGGTTAATTTAATAAAGATTTTGACATTGTTAACTTGAATTTAATACTTAATTCTTGATGCTTTTAGGTTCCCTCCTCCCTTTATCGCTTATATCAATAATTGTATCACCACACCATCCTTTAGTGTACTAATCAATAATGAAGCTTCTCCATTATTTAAAGGGAAAAATGGATATAAAAGCAAAGTGATCCCCTTTACCTTACCTTTTCACCATCTTTGTTAAGGTTCTTATTAGGTTTCTTAAACATAACATTGAGAGAAAAACTTACTTTATCTTCCACAATAAGTGTTAACAACTCCATTTTTGCCACCTTCTCTCTTGCTGATCCTTTCTCCTTTTTTATGAAGCTAACACCAACTAACTCAATTGCCTAGTGGACACTCTCCATTCCCTTAACTTGTTGTCTGGACTAAATATAAATAATAACAAATGATTTGGTTGGTGCTTAATATTTATTTTCAGAATTGTTAAGTATTGCTAACTTTAGCATTAAATAACTTCCTTTTTGCTACCTAGGGAATCAAATCACCTCCAAAATATCATTTTATTTGGAGCGTTAACCTCATTATGATATGATTAGGAGAACTACTAGTCACTGGTCTAAGAGAAATCTCTCATTTGCAAGCAAAATGTTACATATAGCATCAATCCTTAATAACTTTCAAGTCTACTAGATCTCCCATTTAATATTCCCTAAGAAGATAACAAAAGACATTAAGACTCAAAATCTCTCTTCGATATCTCTCTTCTTACACTCCTATCTACTAATCACTCAAACCCATCACCTACACACTCTACATATTCCACTAACTCACATTTTGGTCTACACTTTGTTCTCTTCCCCAAACCACAGTCGTTCGGGTAAGTCAATAACCCGTTCTTCTCAACTCTTCTTTTGTTCTCCTCTTCTCTGTATCTAAGTTACCCTCCCTCAAACTCAGCTATGGTCAAGGGGCTTTTTAGTCTTTTAAACTTTTTTTTGTTTTTCCCACCTCTCTATCCTCCCCTTTTTTGTAACAACTGCTTCCTCTTTAGTTGACACCTTTTTTACTATCTTCCTTTTCTAGCCATGTCTAGTATTGCTACAACCCCTATAACATAGATGAATTGACTTATCCACCCATAACTACTCCCTCGCAACCACTTTCAGCCCCATCCTCAAACCCTAAACCCCACATATTTCAACCCCCAACCCAAAAGTCCCCTAAAACTTAAACCTTCTTCTAACTAGGATATTCATGTTACATAAGCCCCCTCTCTCCCTTCTAAATCGACCACAAATATGAGACATAACACAAGAAGGTGGTGGGAGAGACTGATGAGAACTGTTTATAATACATTCCTCTTACAAAGCCTAAAGGCCATGCGATAGGTACACCTAACTTGTCTACTTTACAAAAAAGGAGTTAGATATTGGAATTCTACATTGGTTGGTTTCGTTTGGGGATTAAAAAAAAAACTAACCTTCATTGAAGTACAAAATTAGAGTATAGAGCTATAGAGAAATAATAATCTATATGAAGTGCTATTAACATAAGAAAACTTGTTCTTTTTTAAATTCAATATGTATCAAGGAGCAAAGGAAGTGCTAAGTGTAGGTCCATGACACCTAAAAAGCATCCCAATTTTTTTACAACCATGGAGACCTGGAATAACTTTAGATAATTATAGGTAGGAGCATATATCTTAATGGCTAAACTTTCACAGGGCACCTTTGGAGTATTGGTCTATAAAAGGAATGATCTCTATTGCAAACTACATAGGAAGACTACTTTATATGGATGAAATGATAGCCCATAGAAGAAGGATCGGGATTGCTAACCTATGTGTAAATGTGGAATTAAGCAAGGAGCTTCATAATGTCCTAATATTAAAGCTAGGATAGGATACAAATTTGGTGGAAGTTATTATTTGCATATTATACCAATGGAAACCAAATTTGAAACAATAATACCTATAAAGGAGGCCAACAAGAAAAAGGTTTATGAAGGGGATTTTGAGGAACTGATGTGCCTATACAAGGAAGTAATATTATTAGGGAAATATAATGAAAATGTTATTTAGCTTGAACAAGTATGAGGGGAACTGTAAGAAAGGAAAAAAAGACAAAGGTAAACTTAAGCAAGAAGGAAGAAAGTATATGTTATAAAAACCCTCTAGGAAGTAGTATGGCTGAAAACAACTTGTTAATGGATCTAGAAACCTTGGAGAAAAAAATCAGAAGGTAGTAGGATTAAAGATTCACCGCCATCAAATAGAGGGAAGGAATGGAGGCCTTTAAACTGTCATGATAGGAATATCCTTAAGAAAGAAGAAGGAAAGGTTTTGAACATGATGAGTTCAAAGTGGATAGCAGGAGGAAACTTGGGAGGTAAAAGAGATTAGGAAAAGCTAGGGAGTACTCCCCCTCCCTATGTCTTTATTTTAATAGAATGTTAGGAGTATAAATTGCTCCAAACCCTTAAAGGATTTCTTTTGAACAAAAACCACACTTAGTGGTACTACTAGAGACCAAGTTAGACAAGAGAAGTTACAAAAGTTGGAGCTACTTTATGAACAATGGAAATTGGAAACTAACCACTAAGAGTTATTAAAGGGCTATAGAAGAAAGAAAAGACTAAGGAATTTTGCAATCAAAATTGATTTCAGAAAAGCCTATCACTTAATCAGTTGAAAATTTATGGAGCAGCTATTGATTTTGTTTGGATTTCTAGTCAAATTTAAAGGGTAGATTAGGTTTTGTATATTTATACCTTCATACTCCATTATTACTCCTCTTTTTTACTAACCCAATTTTTCAAAGGAGGCAAAGGGCTCAGACAAGGGGATCCAATATCCCCTTATCAATTTTACTTTGCATGGAATCCTTAATAAGGCTAGTCAACTGCAACATAAAGAAGGATAAGGAATTCATGTACCATAACAAATGTAAGAAGTTGGAACTAACTTGTATGGCTTTTGTAGATGACCTATTAATGGTATATGTCACACATAAAGGATATTTGCTTATGAAGTCTTTGTAGACATTCAAGGATCTATCCAGATTGGAGTTAAGAAAAGAGAAGAGCTTAATGGTGTTATCTTCCAGTGATCAATTCTAGCTAATAAACTTTTAACTTTTTAGTATATAGAATCTACAAATCAAAGATCTCCCCATTAAATACCTAGGACTCCCTCTAGCTTTAAAGAGACTCAGTTTTAATGAAGGTAGATAAATCATTAAGAAGGTTCATCCAAAAAGATCTTTTCTATGGCAAAATAGATAATTGTCATACGAGAGAATATTGCAATTAGCCAAGTTAGTTTTTACTTCTCTTCATAAGAGTTATTAAACTTGTCTAATAAAAGCCTATTAGGTAAGAGAATTTGGAGACTGGTAAGTGACGGAGAATATTTATGGGTTAGGTGGATGCACACTTATGTATTAAAACGAAAAACCCTATAGGAAGTGGAAAAGAAAGTAATTCATTCTTACTTGATTATTAAGCTATAAAGATGAGGAATTTAACTCGACAGTTAACAAAATGCATTGTGGGAAATGGCAAGGCAACCTTCCTCTTTTATGATAATTAAAACTCAAATGGCACTATCCAATATATGCTACTGGGAGAAGAGGTTCACAAAAGTAACCAAATATCAAATTCTTGGAGAATAAGTAAGAAAAGATAGTTCCAAATTTATCTTTATAAGAGATACTAAATCATGATGATCAATTAAGTCAAGATTAAATGGATGGAATGCATCCAAGTGCGAGCAATTAAAAAGATAATGAATTAGTTTCTAGTTAATGGTAATTACAACTAAGTTGAAGTTCCTTACCATTATCCAATTCAAGCGAAAGCTTTTAACATTGAAGGGGAAACATTTATAGTAGTTCTTTAAGAAAATAATAAGTTTAAAATGTGAAAGGTTTTTTTAGTCTTCTTATGACGAATGAGTTATACCAATAGAGGAATAATTACCTTTATAAGATTAATTTAAGCCTAAGAATTGGTTAATCTTCTTAAAGAATGTAAAGCCATTAAGAAAAAATGAGTTCTTAAATGTTAACCAAAAGATTGATGATACATATGAAAGTTATAAAGTATGTCTAGTGGCAAAAGGATACACATAACATGAAGAATTGACTATAAGAAGACATTCTCACATTTTGTGAGAAATCACTTCCGATAATTCTATCTTTAATGGTTGGACTGGATCTTCATTTATAACACAGGGATGTAAAGAATGTGTTCTTAAGCGGGAACTAGATGAAGAAATCTATATAGAACAACTAATAGGTTTCATTCAAAATGGCCAAAAGCATTATATATTTAGATTGTTAAAATCAATCTATATTCTAAAGTAGTCTTGAAGTCAATGATATATCAAATTTCATAGTAGAAGCATATCATATGATTTTAGTATAACAAAGACCACTAAGTATATGTTAAAAGATTAAAAAATAAATGTGCAATTTTATCATTGCATATGGATGATATTTGGATAACTAGTGATAATAACTAATTTTTTAAGTGAATAAATAAATTGGCTAATAACCGTATTCAAGATGAAGAAAATGGGTAAGGCTGTATGCATATTTGGGGTTAAGATTGTATCATTGTTACTTTTATAACTACATATATATTAAGTAACTACTTGAATAATTATATATGTAGGATTGTAAATCATTTTAGTATGCACATTGCTGAAGGTAAGTGTTCAAGTAATAGGTAATATCCTCATATGCCATGAAAAGAGGAAGAGATTAACAAGGTTTTTATTCCATTAAAATTGATAGTCTCATATATAGTATATTGTGTATGAATAATTGCATTGGAAGGCATCATTAGAAACCGTAAACATCAAATAAAACCAAATACATAGATATCAAGTATAATTTTGTTAAAGAAATAATATCACAAAGAAAAATTAATATATAGTACATAGGATTTAAATCTTAGTCTTGTTTCATTTCCAATATGTGACTATTCACAATACTTTATATAATAATGATAATTTGTTTATCATCAATTATTTGGTACAACGTATGTTTAATTGAGTATTAAATTTCATTTGCCCAAAATTAATTGTAAATGAATATTTAATTTTAAAAATACGAGAACGATTGATTTTGAATTACGTGTTCACTTTTAAAATGAATGTTAGAATAGATATTGAATGTTCGATTATAGATATAAGAAGTATATTAGACAGATATGAGATACCTTCTTAACATGTAACTGCCTCTATTATTTTGTAAGAATAGATATAAAACAAGTTTTAAGCAATTTATTTGGGTGATGAATGAGAGTTTAAGGTTTAAAAACTAATGTTGATATGAAGTATATTAAACGGTATTGAGGGGTTATTAGTAATTTCATAACCTAAGGAAATGATGAGTTCACCCAATATATTTTAACATGTCATATATGAGTTTTAAAAGGTGGATTTGAATGACTGAATAAATAAACTTGAGTTAGGTAAGAGGTATGCTTGAACTATCATCTATACAATATTTAAAGAAAGACATACACTCTAATAAGAGTTATTACTGTAACGTATGAATCATACTATGTGTGTATAACTGACTAATAAGGACAATATAAGTCAAATTGTCAACTTATATTATGTCATAGTCCTTAAGGCTATATGAAACTCAAACTAAAATACTCTTTTTATTTAAGTTTTAATTATAGAGAATTGAGTTAATGGTTGTTGGCTTAGAATTTCATTAGGAAGTCATGAATAATTTGATATAATGAGATATTCTAGAAAAGCGAATTAATTTAATTCAAATGATTGATAAACTAAGAAGATCATTATAATTTGAGTTTGAAACAAAATACATTTAAAAGGTTCCACTTTTAGATGTGAGTTCAAAAATGCCTATCTTCAAATTAAAAATATATTAAAGCAAGTTCTCTTAGAATGTTAGATGTGAGTACTAAAAGGTGGATTGAATAAGTAAAAATGTGAACTAAAGTTAGACATTAGACATACTTGTACTATCATTTGTACAATATATAAGAAAATATACATACTAGGATAAAAGAGAGCTAATATTATTACACATATTCTTATCATATGTGTACACTCAATTAATAAGGATATTAAAAGTCAAATTCTCAACTTATAATGTGTGATAATCTTTGAGGCTACAAATTAAAATACCTTCTTTACTTAGGTTCTAATTTTAGAGAATTGAGTTCATGGCGACTATTTTAGAATACTACTAAAAAATCATTAATGATTCAAAATAATGGAACATTATAAAAAAAGCCAATTTAATTCAAAGGATTGATATATAAGGAAGATCATTATAAATTCGTGTTTGAACCAAAATGTATTCAAAAGAACATACATTCCACGTAGAAGATGGTACAAATACAAAGTATTTATACAATGAGATTGAGATAATGATTAATTTAATGGATGAGTTGAGGTATAGTACTATAATAAATCTAATTAAGAGTGAATTAGTTGAGATCTCATATAAGCTTAACAAATGTATGGTAATATGTTTTTATCATATGTTAACCTCATAAGTTATTAGACAAATATGAGAAGTATAGAATTCTAATTGATTACTCATATTATATGTGAGTGAGAGATAAAGGAAAATACATTTTTGATGTAGCGGTTCTAATAATATGCATATATAAAAGGATTTGTTCAATTATGAAAATGGTAAGATAGATATGAATAAAAATAAGATTTGTTCGAGTTTCAAAATGGTAAGCAATGATGTAAAAATTGGACTGGACCATTCGGTTTGACTAATTTATATACAAACTGGACTAGTTTTTGGTTTGATTTTTACTTTTAACCGTTGAGAGTGAAAATCGACTAATTAAATAATAAACTGGTCAGTTTCCTGTTAACCATGAAGCACCAAAAATAAGGATTTCACTACAGGCTTCACTAGCTCTAACTAACTCGACAGTTCTTCTGGTGCATGACAATCAACTAACTAGAACTTCATTGAAAGAAAAGTGTTTGATCTGCATTGAATAAAGAACATAACCCACACTGTGACGCCTAACTTTTTCATGCACACCATCCAACATTATTTCTCACATTTCTAAAGGCAGCTTCCACAGTAGCAATGAAGGGTGGAGATTGAAAGAGAAAAGAGAAGGAAAGGAACTATTGAGGCAAAAACATTCTGGATTGTGTAGTTAGAGAGAGAGAGAGAGAGTACAAAGAAGACAGAAATGAGAGAGAGATAAAAGAAAGATAGATGAGCTACTTTTGGTATTATGCTTAGTTTAAATTCCATTAATTCATAATATTAATACATTATAATTACATGATAATGGTAGGAATTGCATTGTGAGTTGCGACACCTACTTTTTGTAATAATGCATTTACAATTGTGGATTAAGTACGACAACTTGTTAAAGGCTCCACTTAAATCTTGAGACATTGTATTGGTACTTGATGCACCATTAGAGAAAATAAACTGGCAGGCATTATTTGGAGTAAAAATTTGAAACCAAATCAGAAAGTTCAATGTCGTTTTTGTTTATAATTGTTTGAATGGTAAGTTTTGTTCTTATCTTTTTCTTTTTATTGCTAAAATTTATTAGTTTGTAATTTAGTTAGAGAGTAATTTTGTTTATGATAATTTAAGAATGTGTTAAGAAGTGATATTTAAAATTTAAAGAAAGAAACTAAAAAAATTATTAATTAGTAATTTCGTATAGATAAATAATTTTGTTTAGAAT
>JANIHZ010000005.1:29358165-29370909 GCA_027478365.1 Erythroxylum rufum
AGAGACATCCCCCAACATGCAAGCAAAACAATTCAAAATACTGACTTGAAAGGCCACTTTGGTGACTACATTCTCATTAGCATCCAAAAAGTCCGCAAACACAATGGATACATCTTTATGTCATCCTCACATCCTTTATGGGCATACTGTATGTGACAATGTAACCTCAATAAATGCAAAACTCCAAATGCACAATCTCATTGTCACACACACGTGCTGAAGACATTTTCCGAAAATTTTATTTGAGACCTTCGTTAAAGAAAAATCTCAGTAGAGTGATTATCGTGCGTCACCGGATATCGAACCGACCTCCTGAGATATGACAACGTCATATATCTCCTTTATGGCAAGTTCATTGCACGAAAATTCACTCAAAATGGCTTCAAAATGTCTCGATTCCTATTTTCGATGGATTATCATGCAATCCTGAACACTAAAAATGAGACCCGAGACACGAGACTTCATGTATCTCCCTCATACGAAGTCCGAAGCATGAAAATTCAATTGAAATCTGATTCAGAATACCTTAATTCATTTTTCTGGAGTTAAACCTTAATTTATTACTGATGTAATAAATCCAGAAAAATAGAAAAAGGTTACTTTATAAGTTTCCCGAACCCAAAAACTGACCCAAAACACCCTGGGGTACCTTACGGGAAATTTGGAATTTTTCGGGGGTTTTTTTTAAACACTGTAGATGACGTCAACGGCTAACGTCAGCGAACAGATGACCGTCCGTGAGCGTGGCAAGCGGAGGCATCTGGCGCGGACACTGTGTGCACGCGCCGACACGTGTCCGGCATCTATCGGTCCACGTGTCCGCAGCGTGGACGACCGGGATGGGCGCGTGGGCCACATGCGCCCGCCGTCCCAGGCGGGTCGAGACGTGGGCCGCGAGTCACGCATGCGTCGAACGCGCGACACGCGTCACCCTATGGCTGGAGCCATGCGGCGCCCCGCGATTGGCGCGTGCGCTTGACGGACGCGTCCCCACACCCTGAAGGAGAGTCGGTCGCGTGCACTCGATCGCCGGCTGTCCGACGCCGGAGATAATTTTCGGCATCCCGGAACCCCATTTTTTGCTCCGTTAGGCCTGTTTTTGACCCGTTTTTCATAGCTAGCCTTATGTAAACTACTTTTACGCAATTAATAACGTAAAAAAGCTGAAAAACGAATCAAAAACAACGAAAAACCAAATGAGATGAAAAACCGAAAAACCTTCGTTTCTAGCAATCCGATGCGGAATACCTGGATTTCGGTTCCATCTCTGATTCTGATGCCGATTCCAAGCTCCAAACGTTTCCGAATCTCCCGGGGCCTTTAGCGGAAAGTGCTCACCAACTCACGGGCAAGGCCTTTCTACAATTTCCTCAAATTCCGAGCTTCCTCAACAGGTCAGGAACCTTATGCTCGTGAACGTTCTCTCTGAGTAACTGCAGGAGACCATACCTTTATATAGCTTCCATATCGGACTTCCCCATCACAAAGCCGATATGGACCCGGTCTACACTAATCGGGACCCATTTTTTACCCGAACTTCGACCCATTAATGTAGATTATTTATTGGGCCACTTTATTATCTTTATCAGGATCAAATATCATAACTTAATCGATAATTTATTTAAAAACCAAATTGCAATTAATGTTGTCCAACTTTATGAGACATTGACAAAATTGCCCTTAAGGACAAAAATGTCTAACATATTCATCAAAGCGTCATAAGCTTCAAGATCAAATCTACCATCAGGTAAATATGGGGTTTTGATGGCTATTATCAATCTAAGACATTTTATATCCTCTGATGATGTCTTGCACAAAACAGAATCTCATTTCATAAGTACCACAAAGATAATGAGATCATTTACATCTTCGCGTACTATGTTGAAATGCGCATAACACATACAAGACCCATTTTACTTCGTATTAGAGATGGGAATTGCAGTGTCAACTTAACGCACCGTCTAGAAAAGGAATAAATAAATGTTGGACCTTACCTATTTTTAACTTCAAAACTATGCATTGGGAGATGAAAATTAGGTATTAAGGCAGCTTGCGGGCATCTCCATTTTGCACTCCTCCTGTTTCACAAAAACAGAAAAAACCAAATAGCAAAACACGGTAGTCATTAACTTAACAGAGTCGCTTATCAATCATCATACTTGACATTGCTCATATGGTAAAGTAATATAAACAGAGCTCAGCTATGATGGTTATACGATATAAACACATATATATGATAAAGTAAAAATAGAGGAACTTAAAATGACAAAGGTTAGTCTGCCATATGAAAATCGATTGCAGAATCACGTTATAGTTTGGGTTTATAGGCTGATGAAACTAAACATGCCCCCTTTCCTTGTGACTATGAAGCAATGGCTAATCTCCTATGTATAAAGCCCAGAAACTCAACGCCAACATACTGATAAGCATAGTGGTGAACAATTAAATAGACTGAGACATAGTTAATCTTTGGATTGAGACAGTTGAGTTCAAGAATCCCCTCTTAGGGATTCAAAATTTAACGTAGTAAATGTAATCCCCTTTTTAGTTCAAGAACAAAAGAGATGTTCCCAAGAGATGAATCTAAATAACGAAAACAGAAGACAAAAACCCAGAACCCGCATTGGAATCACATAAGACAAAAGTCACGAAAATAGCCACTTACAAAAGACAAAAATCATAAGGAATAGAAGAGAATCATGGGCTTGAAGAAGAGCCCAGTCAGTTTCGGGAGGGAGGCTTATCAGACGTCGAAGAAGGAGAAGTTTTAGGAGGGTTAACATGAAGGATAAATTTGTCTTATAGAAGACAAAAATCACGAGGAATAGGAGAATCACGAGCTTGAAGAAGATAAGGAATGGATTTCGGGAGGGAGGCTCGTCAGACGTCGAATAAGGAGAAGTTTCGGGAGGGTTAACGTGAAGGATAAATTTGTCAAGAAGAAGAATAGATTTTCGTTGAATAGATAAAGATAAGTTGGGGGAAGTTTTATCTATTCTTCAGATTTTAGAATAGGCATTCTTGAAGATAACCTATTCTATGTTTGGTTTCTAACCAAACACAGGTTTAATAATAAGTTAGGAATAGGAAGGGAATAGAATAGCTATTCCTTTATACCAAACATGGCCTAATAGTTGGAAGATCTTTACGCAAAAGATGAGAGTCTACTTCCATAAAATCTCAACTATAATGTCCATTTTCACCTAAAATGTTAGAGGGTTAAATAACCTTCCTAAAAAAATCCTTTTTGATTGGCCTCCTTAAGAAAGAAATAAAATCCATTCCATATCTTAATTACTCAACCAAAAATTATGAAAACCAGCTCTAATACATCTGAAACAATACTTGTTTTTAATGATCCAAAAGGTAATTACAAGGTCCCTACTAAAGTAGACACAAGCCAAACTATAGCTCTAAAACCTGTAGATAAGGTTTTAAGTTATGTAGGTGTTACTTGTTCTTTACCTAGTAGTCTTAAGAACTCTAATTTGTTCCTAACACCCCCAACAAGTTCCCTTTCCCAAAGCTATTTATCCAACATTTATCTCACATATTCAGCCTAAGTTAGTTCAAAGACTTTATGATCCTAGTAACCTAACTTAACCTCTCATCCTAGCAAGGAAATCCCATTTATAATAGTTGGAAGATCTTCAAACAAAAGATGAGAGCCTACTTCCATAAAATCTCAACTATAATGTCAATTTTCACCAAAAATGTTAGAGAGTTAAATAACCCTACTAAAATAAATCCTTTTTGATTGGCCTCCTTAAGAACAAAATAAAATCCATTCCCTTTTAAAAGGGTTTATAATCCATAAACAGAAATTGGCAAGTAATTTCTAACCATCATTGCTAGTACAATAGTAAAATACATATAGCTTTTAACCCCATCCATATTGGAGTTAGTAATTCTTAAAGAAAATAAGGAGAAGCTTGCATCCTGGTGACTCAAAATTACATCATTCCTTAGAAACAAGCTTTATATAAATGAAAAGAAATGTGTTCTCATTGATCATGCCTCTACACTAAGCAATGATAAATCTTTTTTAACATAAAGATTTAAGTGTAATGGTTTAAATAAGGGAATGACAACTTCAAATTCTTCAATAAATCTATCCCCAATAGAGATATTTCAATAAATTTTGTTTTTTATAGACAATTATGGTGCAAGCACCCATAATTATGGAGATCCTAAGACCCTAAACCTTCAATATTTTGAGGAATCTCTAAGAAGCTTTAAAAATCTCACCCCTTAAGTTGGAATAACCAAAATTTTCATTCTTAAGTAACATGTTATCTTAATCACTGCTCTTTTCCAAAATGCAGATGTTAGGTCAGCTCTTTTCAACATGGGTCCTAATAAAGCACCATGCCCTAATAGCCTTAATTCCCTTTTAAATAAAAAATCATGGAATCTATTGGGAAACTATCACCAAGGTAGTCCTTAAGTTCTTCTTTTTAGTTAAACTTCTTAAGGAGCCCAATAGGAAATTTATCTCTTTAATTACTAAAATTCCTAATCCATTTAAGTTGTAAGACTACATATGGATATCTTGTTGCAATATATTCTACATTCAGGATCAAACATAGATTCAACTTCAACATTGATCCAGTTCATGGTTTGTTCATTTAACTCCAATATGTGTCCTCAATGATTATGCCTCTACACTAAGCAATGATAACTCTTTGTTAACACAAAGATCTCGAGTACAATGGCTTAAATAAGGGAATGACAACATCAAATTCTTCAATAAATCTATCTCCAATAGGAGACATTTCAATAAACTTTGTTTTTTATAGATAATTCTAATCGAAGCACCCATAAGCATAGGGATCCTAAGACCCTTGACTTTTAATATTTTAGATGTTATCTTAGTCATTACTTTTTTCTAGAATGCAGATGTTAGGAATGCTCTTTTCAACATGGGTCTTAACAAAGCACCACACCCTAATGGCCTCAATACCCTTTCAAATAAAAAATCATGGAATCTAGTGGGGAAATAATTACTTAGTCCTTGAGTTATTCTGTTCAGTTAAACATCTTAAGGAGGTTAATAGGAAATTTATCTATTTAATTACTAAAATTCCTAATCTTTTTAATTTGTAAGACTACATACCAATACTTGTTGCAATATAACCTACATTAAGGCTCAAACTCACATTCAACTCCAACATTGATCTAGTTCCAGTTTTATTCATTCATAATGGAAGTATTGGGGATAACATTTTCCTAACATAAGACGTGTTCAATAATTACCATAAAGAGTAATGTAAAGAGTTATACATGAAAATTGACTTCAATAAGGCATTTTAATCTATAGAATATGAGTTTCATTGTGAAGTACTAAAATCTTTTATATTTTCTAATGATTTAATAACCTAGGTCTATCAATATGCATCCATTGCCTCCTTCAACATCCTCATCAATGGTGAACTTACTGATGCTTTCAAGTGCAAAGAGCTTGAGACAAGGAGATCGCCTCTCTCCTTATCTATTCAACATTTGCATTGAAGCTCTTGTAAGATTAACTAAGAGCAACATCAGTTGTGCAAATAACTCTTATCATTACTCCGTATGTAAAGAACTCTAAATATTTAATCTCACCTTGTTAGTGATATCTTTTTTTTTCATGTAGATCAAATCTAGATTCCATCAAGATCCTTCTTATTTCTCTCGAAACTTTCTAACCTTTAACTGGACTTAGAACTAATAAGATTAAAAGTAACCTCCCACCTTCAGTAGTAACCAAGAGCTTTACTTTTTTGTCACCATAATTATAAGGTTTCAACTACTAAAATGCCCTTTAAGTATCTGAGAGTCACTATTTTTGCCTCTATACTTACTTACCAAGATTTCTAATTCCTCCTTTATGTCATTCATAAGAGCAAAATTTTTTAATCTTTTGCAGGATTAAAACTATTTAAGTATATTCTCTCTAGCTTGCATGTCGATTGGTGTGGTCACTTGTTCCTTCCCACTAAGGTCTCTAAATATATTGAAAGGATCTTAGGGAACTATTTATGGAATGGAACTTTAAATAAAAGTAACAAAATCAAGGTCAAATAGATGGATGTTTGCAAGCTTAAAGACTAAGGACTCTTAGGCATTAAGGCCATTAAGATTGTGAATAATGTCCTCTTAATTAAAAGAATATGGAAGATATTTAATGACCAAGAATTTTTATGGATTCAATAGGTCCACTTATATTTTCTTATATGTAACAACTTTTAGAAATCTCAAACAAAAGCAAACACTTCTTGTTATTTTCTTTAAATACATAATCTAAGGGAAAAACTAGCTTCTAACATTAATTACATGGTGAGAAATGGAGAGAAAAACTGGTTTTATTATGATTACTAGAACCTTATTGGTCCCTTTTACAAAATTTCAAACGCCTCTAACCTAACGTTCCACATTCTTGCATCCTCTAAGGTGAATATTTTTATTAACAGTATTAGTTGGTTTTAAACGCATTATTATTTAGGTTATTACTCCACCATCTTCAACAATATGCCCTCTTATTAGCCCAACTTAACAAAAACTGATAGGATCACATAGTTTATTTCATAGTCCACACATCTTCATTAACAAGTATGGTATTGAACTTTTCAAAGTGCCTAACACTAGGGTGCCTTGGTATGAAATCCCACAAACTTGCCTAAAGCTTTCTTCATTCCGTGGCTTGCAATAAAAAATTGTCTAAGTACCAAAGGTAGACTCTAGTTTCACGCTTTTAACAACTTGTATTGTATACTTTATAATAGGCATCTAGAAACATTGATAACTTATTTTTTAGTTGCAACTTTATTAAGAACACATGGAACCTAATTCTCCAGCTATTCAAGCTTTAGTGTAAGGCCTCTAATTAGGAAAAAAAAATCATCACATGGGTAAGTTTAACCAAACTTAAATATGTTGAAGACATAAGGCTATTCGAAACAACGCTTAGTGGCATTGTTTATTGAAGTTGGAAGGAGATGAATAATATCCTCTTCTTATAAGCAAGGATTTCAATTCCCTCTATAAAGGGACCTTGTCTTGGATAAGGGAATCCCTTTTAACTAGGATTAACACCTCAAAGTTAGTATTGGAATAGTTTAAAATTGAAATATCTTAAATTTTGTATGATTAGGGTCCTAATGCATTTATACTCACTCAAATGACAAATGCAAACTAAGCTTGCTCCGTGCTTTCTATAACTACCTCATTTGAGATATAGTGCCTTATATTACATTAGTTTAGTTATTTTCTCAGTCTTGATTTAGGCTCAACTTGTTCTCTTGAGCTTTAGCCTTTGTTTGTCTTGTATTGACCATTTTCTTTTGGCCTCTCAATATAATTCTTTTCATTTAAAAAAACAAAATAGTTTCTCAAATTAACGTATGATGAAGAATGACGTAATGATATATACGACTATGTTAATATAATAACTATATCTAAATACTACACATTAAATAATCCATAGACAAGAGTATGTTTAAAAATAACACAAAAATATTGAAAGGACCTATCCCGAAGTTCCCCTTCAATAATTTGAGTGGAGCCCTCTTGGCGACCCCACGATAACCCTCCAATCGATGTCTAACTCAACCGAAGGATTCCCACAAAGCTAAGTCATTCAACTGTTAAAAAACTTTCATACTTTAAAAGTTAAAAAAGCATAACATAGTGGGATTTTTTTTTCTAAATCATTTTATTAAAAATTTCGGTAGCACAACGACTGCATTTTGACATTTCCAAAAATTTCAAAAGCCCTATAAAATTTCAAAAAGCTTCTATATTCACACCAATTTCTCAACTATAAATTTTGGACTTCAAGTCCACTCACAAGCAACCCCAAACAATAATTATTAATAGCCACTACAGTAAACTTTAAAAAGCTAAAACATATTCATGCATTTCATTTAAAAGCCTTTATATGCATCCATTCTATATTCAAATGTACTTAGCAAAATGACATAAGCATAGCAGCACTTGATTATACTACTAATTCTGTGATGGGATCCTAACTATTGTATCACATGTACGCATACTTGGGGTAGTATATTTGAAAACATAAAAATAGAGGTGAGCTTAATGATCTTAGTGAGTGTTAATCAGTTTACTAAAAATTAAACTTTTCGTAACAACATAACTAAAATGGTCCCATATAACAATAAAGCTCGAGGTAAAATATTTTCCATAGTAACTCATTTGTGCATCATCAAATTTGGTAATAATATAAAATTTTTGTCAAACTCAATTTCAATTTTTCTAAAATACTATTTCGAAATACTTTGCGACATTAAACTCATAATATACAAGTTTCCATTTTCTATTTTCCTTTTTCTTTAAACAATAAACAGTGGTGACAATAAGTTTTATAAAAACTGTTATACTGAAAATAAGTTAACTACTAGAATTGGTACTATACGATGCCTCTTAAATTACTTTTAACATAATAGTGGCGGCATTATTATTATTTATGAATTTTCTTACTCAACATAACCCACCACTAGTTTCTTTACCATATAGTACAATAGGCATAAAGTCACAAAGTTGGTTCTGCATCACTTACCCGCAACTGGTTAACTATAAGTTACGAAGTTGGTTCTATATCGCGTACCCATAATAGGTTAACCGCTATAGACTGGTAGTTACGGAGCTGGTTTTGCATCACTTATCTGTAACAAGTCACGAAGCTAGTTCTGCATCGCTTACTCACGACTAATTAACTACTATTTACGTAGCTAGTTCTACATCGCTTACCTATAATAAGTTAACCACTATAAATCGATATAACAAAATGTATAAAGCCTAATAATGTACCATAGGTAAAAGCAACTCATACTTTTTCAATTCATCTTATTTTCGAAATCAATTATGGGAGGATTCATAGTCATTCTATTTAATGCATTTTTCCAATCATACAAAATTTAGCTTTCAATTTTTACAACTCATATATTCGCATAAAACTTAATATAAATACTCATTTCAAGATCAAAGGAAAACCATTTGCATAAAATCAAATTAAAGTACACTCTTATGTCATCAATTCTGTTGCAAAGAATTTATTTGTATAAAACAATTAAAAATACATTGAAGAATCTAAAGGACACCCCATAAGTCTTCTTGCTGAGTGAATACATTGAAGAATCTAAAGGACTCCCCATAAGTCTTTATAGTTAGTATGTTCTGAATGAGAATATAAAAGTGATCTAAAAATGAACTTTCCCCAAAATAAGCAAAAGAATTTGAAAAGTAGTATAACCAAGCTTGATTGACAAAACTTCTATCAAGTTTTTACTTATCAACATGTACCCTTGTTGTTTGTTAGACAAAGAAAAAAACCTACCAGTGAATCTTAGGTCTGTTATTTTCACTCTCTGAAACAAGTTAGACAACTCCCTCCTAATTACTACATGAAAGCCCCTTCCTCCTTTTACTTCATGATCTAAATAAATGCAATTATAGTCACCAATTAGGAGCCAAAGGCTGTGTTTGAAGCTTCAGTGGTTTTAAGATTATTCCATAGTATTTCTCTTTGGAACTAAAAGTTTGAGGCATATATCAACCTGAGATCAAAAGCTGAGTTGAATCACTCCAGTTGGCATTTCAAGTGAATGAATTAGTCACTTTGTCCTTCCACCTACACTTAGATTTTTCTTGAGTTATAAAAGAATAAAATTATACCATTGTAATAAGAAAAATGATTAGAGATAGCATTCCAATCTGCACCCAAAAACTTAGAGACATCTAGCAACTGAGGTGCTTTTTTTTTTTGTTTCCAAAAGTCCTACTAATGAAGGGTTCTTCTCCAAAATAATCGCCTTTACCATTGCTTTTTTAAGAGTGTCATTAAACCCCACAACAATCCATACCAAGATCATCAGGGGTCCCTTTTAGATTTGCTTTTACCTTTTCTTCTAGCTGATCTTCTTTTGGAAGTGCAAACAGATTCTGTTGTTTCAACTTAGATGTCCTTCCTAGAGTTATTCTCCTTGTTTTTTCTGATTATTTGCCTTTACATTTAATTGGACTTTAGGATCTTTAGGATTGTTTTCACCTCTGTCAATTTATTGTTTATTATTCAATATCTCTACATCATCATTCCTAGTTACTTCTGTGCTTTCCAAACTAGCCTGACCAGATTCATTGTCTTTTTCCAAAGTACAAAACTCTGTTAACTCATCATGCCAACCAGTCTTAAACATTCTCCCTATTGGTTTCCAAATTTTTCTTAAGATGTTTGGTTTCCAAAGATAGGTAATAGGCACTTCAACCCTCTAAAGTTCACCAGCTTCTCCAAGTTTCATAATAGGCAACTGATCAAGTAAATCATTATTTATTCTTATTTCAATGCAGATTTTTGCAAAACATATTTATTCCATGTTTGCAGTTTGAGCATCCATGCATATAAGTCTCCCAACTGAGCTAGCAAGGTAGCTTAATCCCTTAATTGTCTAAAGCTTAAGTGGAATATTATGAAAATTAACCCAAAGGGGAAAAACATCAATGTTGCCTTTGTTATGATCTGAACCTGGTTTCTATTTTTGAATGAACATAGGTTGGTCACTTATTTGCTAAGGTCTTTGTTCAATAATCTCACTTGGGTTGTTTTTTGTAATGAATTTGAAGAGAAAAGAATCATCATCCATCAACATTAGTTTCTCCAAGCCCTTTTTGCCCCATCTAGCATTGGGCTAAGCTTTAACAACTACGAATGTTGGTCTTTTTTTCTAGAAATAACCCACCAAAGCCGAGGACTAAGCAATTTCTCCTGCTTTTGGAAGTTCTATGGGAGATGTTAACACTCCTTCTGTCAAAACATTTTGAAAGTTCTTGAGTTCTCCTTTGTTGTGCTAAATATTAAGCTTATTCTACTAAGCTCCTTCAGGCTGTTTAGAATGAATCCTAACTCTTTCGTCTCAAATCATTATAGCTAAGTACTCACTGGATTTCTTCTTCTTTAACAAGCTTTTGAATTTAGGGAAGGCATCAAGATTCAAGTGAGAAGGGGTAGGAGACCCTTCATTCTCCATTTTCTTGGCCTTCAAGAGGCCCTTCTATGAGGATGAACCTCAAAAGTTAAAGAAGAAGACTATACGAGAAAAGAAAGGAACCAAGGGTGGGAGTTTTGTTTCCTAAAATGGAAACTATCAGGGGTAAAAAGTTTAAGTCAGGAGGAGCTGAAGGCAGCGGAAAATTTAAATGAGAGAATGAGTGAGTCTCATAGCTTAAATCTTAAGTCATTTCTAAGTTGATTGCCAATGACACCGTACAATTGTTGGGAGACATAATAACCTAAATCCAGTACTCTCACATCATCTTTATAACTATATGCAACAAAAGGCTACATAACAATTTCCTTGTCCAAAGCCATTTATAACTTTCCAAACTTGGGAAAAAAAGTTGACTTACACTAATTTCAACAGTAAAGCTTAGCACAAAGTCCTAATAACAAGAACAATAGGTAAAGGTTGGATTAGTACTTGTTAAAATTATTCTCAAATAGTAGTAATGAAGAAGAGAGTTAAAAGAATGAATTTATTGCAAGTTAAAACTATAATATGAAATCGAAATCAAATGAAAGATTCAAATATAAAAAATGCTTTAAGTTAATGATTTGATAAGGAAAATTTATCACATTATCACATTTGGATAAAGACAACACCTTATGACACTTTTTTTTATAGCAAGCAATGTCGGTCTAGGCTTGGGCCTAACCTGAAGCCCAATCAGACATGAGGCTCTAAGCTAAAGTTCGAGCCTGAACTTGATTAAATTTATATATTTAATTTTTAAAAATCAAAATAACACTATTTTTCGCAAGATTTTTAGGATTCAAGCAGGGATGGGTTGGAAAACTTGAGCTTGACTCAAAATCGAAAAAAAAACTCGAGCCTAGTCTAAAGCCCGATCAAACTCAGTTGGGCCCATTGACTTCAGGTTAAGTCGAGCTAAACCCAGGCTTAATTTATAAGAATACTCTTTAGTATTAGTAATGTATTATTAGTTACTTCACAGTTAATGCAACTTGATAACAATTTGATAGGTAAGAAGGTGCACAAAAGACTTTGAGTAAGAAATACCTTTAAACTTAGAGGATTTTCATATTTCATTTTCACATATGATAAATGACAAGAGGTTGTAATATAACTACTACATGCACTAAAATGAACCAAATATAAGGTAAATGGTCATCATCACTATATAACTCATTGTCACTTGAAGTGACTAAAGAACCTTATACATGCAAACTAAACAACAATAGGTCCAAGATAATCACAAAGTGTAAGAGAGTAGTTATACTTGTAATTTCTTGAATTAGGTGGGGATGTCAACAAGTTTAAGGAGACAAAAGTGGACAGATAAAAATAAAATTTTGGTTTTTAGGAAAGTGATGTCTTTATTAATAGAAAAGAGAGTTAAGGTATAAGTTAGAAAGAATAAAGAGACAAACCTTCAACAAGAAACAATGATCCTAATATCTCTTGTCGTTTCTTTATTTTAACTGTAATTTTTCTCTTTTTAAAAATTTTAATCAAATTTTCTTTAAAAGATAACATGATTTGTCTACATCTTTGATTCAAATACTAAAAATTAGTCTTTAAATTAAAGTGGATAATTTTAAACTGATAAAAAAATTAAAAAATTATATAATAAAACATAAATTTCAGTTTTTTCAATACAATTCAATACAAAATAATTTGATATAATTAAATTTGATTATCAGATTTAGCATTATAAAATATCCAACATAAA
>JANIHZ010000005.1:29377254-29395294 GCA_027478365.1 Erythroxylum rufum
TTATTTGAATGTACATTCTCATCTTCATTTAGCTCCAGTGATTTCCAAGAATGAACAGGAAAAGAGTAATTTCTTCTTATCTCCTTGCTTTTCCTCTTAAACACCTATCTCTAGTTCCTTTTTTTACTAAATCATTTGTAAAAGAGCTTTCTTTACCTTCTTTTGGAAATGTCAAGCCAGAACTTAGACTTTAGGAAGAGTACTTTAAATGAATTCCCACGTTTACCTACAAAACCTTTTCACTAAGCTCTCAACCTACCTCCATTGCTTTGATCAAACACTTGCTTCTAATCTTAAATGGAGCAATTTGTGAAAAAGAAACAATGGCTCAGAGAATGTCAAGCTTACTCATTTCCTAGAAGCCACTGTCCCCTCCTATTAAACTCCTTAAGGCTGGGGTAAATATCTAGTCAACTGCTATGATTAGTTTTTTCCTAGATAAGAGAGCTTTATACTCACAGGTGAATGCTTGGCCTATTGCAAAATGGAGAAAATATGTGTTAGATAAACATTTTTCTAGTTATTGATAATTGCTTTATAATTAGAATCTTAAAGGAAGCAAACCTAACCAACATACTAGAAAGAGGGCTTATGGCATATTTCTGGAAAACCTCTTCTTCTACTTCATTGGTAGGCAAGTATGTCATTAGACATAAATAGTATCAAAGAAATCCCAACATGGATTAACTTCCATAACCTACCCTTAGAATATTGGAAAAGGGAATTCCTAAACTATCTGACCAATTTCCTTAGAAAACCTCTCTATATGGACTCTTTAACAATTAAACTTGAGCAAATAGGCTATACTAGATTCTATTTTGAAGTGTCTCGAGGTGCTAACCTACCTTTATCTCTAATCATTAAGAGACTCACAGAGGAGGGGGAGCTAATTGACCATATAATCTGGTTAATATACACCTAGAAAACTTCAATCTCGAGGGTCGATGAAGAACTAATGAAATAGAAGATTGATACTTCAAAAAGTATACAAGTAGAAGATACTATTTCTGAATAAATAAAAGAGTCTTCTGAGGCTACACCTGCTATGCTGATTATTTCCACCAACACTAAGAATGTTAAGGCGCTAGATAAACACACTATTCAAATAAAAAACATCTGGAAAAGATGGAGTACTAGAAGAAGGGAATGCCGACTTTATTCTACAAACAACTGATACCGCTAACAAGGGAGAGATGGTTCCAGAAAAGGAAGGCAACTTTAATGAAGTTAGTTCAAGGTCAAAATCTAGCAGAAAGAAAAAAGGAGAGGGTACTTTCCTCATCCTACTCTAATGAATATCTTTATATAGAATGTAAAAGGACTTAATAGTACTCTTAAAAAAGCAGAGCATAAAGAATACTATTTTGTAAAAGAAACCAATTTTGTTTGCCTTATTTTAAACAAAAATTAAGGTAACTAACCTAAAAGAGGAACTCAATTTTTAGGAAATAAATGGCCCTACATTACTAATCATATATATCACTATAATGGAATAATTTTAGTAGGTTTCAACCCCTCAAATATATTAGTGATCAAATGATTTTTCTCAAATCAGATGATCCATCTAAGCTGCCAATCAACTAGTTAAGGATCTAATTTCCTATTTTCTACCATATATGAAGCTAACTTAAGCTTTCAGAGAGCTTCCTTTTAAAACAACTTAGGTACAATCAATAGCAATGGCAATCTAGCTTAGATGTTGGGTAGAGATTTTAATTGCATTCTTAAGAATGAAAAAGCTAAAGGCCTATCCATAAGCAGGAATACTAATGGAAATAAGCTCTCAAATTTCATATCTACACTGGGAATAACATATTTGAGCTAATATAGTTAATTGTTCACATGGTCTAATAAGCAGGTTAGGGTTGGTTTCATGAAAAGGAAGCTAGATCGAGTCCTAGTTATTAATCTTTGGCTAACCACTTTCCCTAATACCTATGCTAGCACATAGAAACACCAGTAAGATCACTACCTTGGTAGATAATTGAGGGAATATTAAATGAAACAGACAGCCTTAAAATATATAACACTTAACTATTATAATGAGCTCTTAGGTAAGAAATCTGTATCCTCCTCTTTAATGCAGGAAATAAAATTATACATATATAATAAATTGGATGAGGAAGCAAGATCTTGGCTCATTAGCCCAGTCACTCCTGAAGAAGTTATAATGGTGGTCTTCAACTTCAACCTCAATAAAGCACTAGGCCTGAATGGATTTAATGCATTTTTTTCTAAAGGATCTAGGATATACAGTAGGAATAGTCATATAATGTGTGATGGAATTTTCTAAAAGTCAAAAAATGCGAAAGGAGCTTAATAAAACATTTCTATGCCTTATCTTTAAGAAGGATAACCCCACTTCTCCATAGGACTATATGCTAATTTCTTATTGAAGCCTAGCTTACAAGGTGATTGCTAAAATATTGGCCAAAAGAATAATGAGCATTCTCAAACCTATCATTAATGATTGTCAGGGGGCTTTTATTAAAGGAAGGAGGATGGGGGTAACTTGTTGTTGGCCCAAGATCTCTATAAGGAATATCTACTAGTCCTAGTATAAAGAGTTGCTCAATGAAAGCAGATCTTTATAAGGCGTTTTACTCATTAGATTAGGACTTTCTTTTTAACTTCCTAAAAGCTTTCAAATTCCCATAATTATTCATATCTTAAATCAGAGCACATATTACGACCATTTCCTTTTTTTATCTTGGTTAATGGTGAGCCAACTCCAATTTTTAAAGGGCTAGAGGAATTAGGTAGGGAGATTCTTTATCTCCTTACCTTTTCACCATTGAATTAGAAATGTTTTAGAATAACTAATAAAAAACATTTCCATCTCAAGGGAGTTTAGGTATCACTATAAGTGTAAGGAAATGAAACTCTTTTTCCCAATCTATGTAAACGACCTGCTTTTCTTCTATGGAAAATGCCCTCATTCCATGAGATTCATTATGGACTTAATGAATCTATTTTCAAGAATGTCTAGATTAAGGATCAACGTAGAAAAATTCATTTAATGCTATCAGCTGGTGGAATTAGTGACTCCTTACTATAGTAGATCTCAGTTATACAAATCCATGGATTTCCTTTTACCTATTTAGGTTTGTCCATCTTCCTTAGAAGTTTGTCCATCTTCCCTAGAAATCCTAAGTACAATGATTGTTTAGAGATTATAAAAAAAATAACAAGATGGTGTAGTTTGGCAAAACATATTTCTATCAGTTGCAGGTTGTATACAATTATCAAAACATGTGCTTGCTAATCTTCACACCCATTAGGGCTCTAGGCTAATCAAAAACATAGAGAGAATTCACAAAAGATATCTATAGACTAGAGATATTAACAAGATATATAAGGCCAAGGTTAGTTAGGATAAAATCTATTTGTTATAAGGAAGAAGGTGGTCTAGGGATAGTGTCCATAAAAAAAAGAAACAAAATGCTCATGACTAAATAGATAT
This sequence comes from Erythroxylum rufum, assembly GCA_027478365.1. NCBI lineage: Eukaryota > Viridiplantae > Streptophyta > Magnoliopsida > Malpighiales > Erythroxylaceae > Erythroxylum > Erythroxylum rufum. The sequence goes on from JANIHZ010000005.1 coordinate 29,380,718, forward strand.
GGAGACTTGTGTATGAAAAAGGAAACTAATTAGGTCAAACGGGTACACACATATTACCTAATCAATAACAGCTTCTGGAACTTGAAGGAAAAAAAGGAGTATTCATGGCTTTTCTTGGACATGTTAAGACTGAGGGAAACCATATATCCTTATATAATAATATAAGTGGGGAATGGGCTAAAAACCTAGTTATGGTATGATAATTGGTACAAAATTAGCCTTCTAGATCAAAAAGCTAAGTTAAAGTATATGAGAAACATAATTACCTTATTTTCTAGAGTGGAGGTGATTGTTCAAAACCAGAGAATTAGAAATGTACACATAAAGGAATTAGTTTTTTATAGTATAAAATTCTCAAATATTCCTCTAATCTTGAGGGATCTGATTATACTATTTAGTTGCTACATAAATTTGGAAAATTTTCTAATACTTCCTATATGGAAAGTATCAAAGACAGATTTCCTAAGGTAAGTGAAGCAGAACTATTATGTCATAACTCATTAGTGCCTAATGCATCTATAATATGTTGGCCTATTATTTTAGGGAGGTTCTGGACTAAAGTCAGATAACAAATAGGTCTAAACCTCCTTTATGCCCTATGCAGGTTAGAGACTGAATCAAAAAAACATTTTTTTTTCAAATTTTCATACTTAGACACAATCTGGTCTAGGATTTGACACAAGTTATGGTGTTACTATGATGAAGTCCACTAGAATCAAATTGTTAGCTGGGAGAGCTATTTGTGAACAAAAACAAGTACTGACTCTTATGGCATTCGAGTAGCTTTCCTATGTTGCATTTATATGTTATGGAGGGAGCAAAAACCTCCTTTATGCCTTACGTAGGTTGGAGACTGAATCAAAATAAAATTTGTTTTTCAAATATTCATACTTAGACACAATATGGTCTAGGATTTAACACAAGTTACAATGTTACTATGATGAAGTACAATAGAATCAAATTTTTAACTGGGAGAACTGTTTATGAATAAAAAACAAGAACTAACTTTTGTTGCATTCAGTAGCTTTCCCATGTTGCATTTATATGTTATAGAGGGAAAGGAACTACCAAATTTATAGATAAAACAAGACCTACAAGAATCTTAGCTACCAAATTAGTCTACTGGACCATGAAGTGTTAGCAGCAAATAAGAGAAATTTGAACATTTTAAACAGTGGGAGAAGAAATTAGGATGTCAACTAACTATAATAAACATGCAAACCATAGTGGAATACAGATTCACACTCAAATACATTTAGTTATAGTTTAGGAACTTGCATCTGATAACTATCCCAAGCTAATTATACTGCCTGAGGCTAGGAATTGATCTCTCCCCTTTCAAATGAACAGGTGAAATAGATGCGAAAGCCACTTGAATATGATAGAAATTATTCAATATGGAAGGAGGGACATACAATCGAGCTAAATTAGGTTAACTCAATATAGCAATGATGTCATTTTACGTATAAAAAGGGGACCATTTTTTAAATTTCTTGTTAATTCCTTTTGGTTATGCCTTATTATTGTAAAATAATAGGGTTAATTACAAAAAAAAAGTTCTCAAACTTTCTTCAATTTTGCAATTATAACCCAAACTTTAAAAAGTAACAATAAAATGCCCAAACTTTCAATTTGTTTCCAATTTTAGCCCGACTTTAGTGTCTCGGTTATCTTTGTTGACGTGATAGTGCCACGTGTATAGGGACCCTAATTAATCAGATACGTCAGCAGTGGTTAAGATTCAACTGATCTAAGACCCTTCCTTCTTCAGTTTGTAGAATGTTTGTGACCTAAATTGTTTTCTCTCACTCTAACCCTATTTGCTCTCACTCTCACCCCGTCCTTCTAAATCAATTAACCCAAATATGTTTGTTTTGGCCAATGCTCTCACCCTCTCTAAATCCAAGAACCAAGATTACAACGTCCAAGGTGATGGAGTCATCTTGGTTTTTAAAAACGGTGCCTAAGATGGTGAGGTCAAAGTTAGAGATAGAGTTCAATGCGTTCAATGGTGAGGAAGACACGATTGGGGACAAATCCAAGAAACCTAAAATGTTGAATGCCTTTCACATAATATCCTTGTCAGAGGGCTTTGATTAGTCTCCTTTATTTGAAGAGGAAAAAAAGGAAGAGAAAAATGAGATTAGATTTGCCACATCAAGGGCTACAAGTAGTTTTGTTTCGAGGATTAAGGAGGTGGCTAAAGCTAGTAAATTTAGTGTCAAAAAGAGTGAAACCAAAGTGAAGTTACAAGGGTAAAAAAGTGGTTGAAAAGGGAAACTGGTGATAGCTGCTGAGATTCATGCCCTGATGCTGTCTTTCCTGCTGATGGAGGTGAAAAAGAACAACGATGACACATTAAAGTACAGTCAATTCTACAACAAAGAGCTGAGACAAACTCCAAAGGATATTTTGTGGACATCTCCTGTTGAGAGCTCAACAATTGCTTATGATAGGGGACTTAGGATTTAAAAGACTCAATTTCTCATTAATTATTCATGTTGTTCTTGTTAACGTTTTGGTGATTGTGATTGGAAATTTAAGATAAAATTAGAACAAACAGACTTTAGCCTTTTAGTCATTTGGTTTCATCCTATGCTTGTGTTTTCTCATATTTGAAATGTGAAAATTTCTCGATCAACTTCTTTGTTGATGATTCTACTTTCTGTTTCAATATTTTCAAGCTATCTATATTTGTGGATTCTGTATAATGTTGGACATGGAAATTGTTGTTTCTATTATATTCACTTTCTTTGTTCATCTCTTTTACTTCTCTTTTTCAAGTTTCTCAAAGATAGAAATTAGCAATCTTTGTTAAAGATAATCGTATCTGGATTATAGGAAAAAAATCATTAAGGAGTTGTTAGGTTAACTGATTTAGAAGGACAGGGTGAGAGTGAGAGCAAATAGATTTAGTTCATAGATGTTCTACAAATTGAAGAAGAAAGGGGAATAGATCAAGTGAACATAACGACATCATCTATTAAAGTCACTAAACAATGACGTTTACTTAATTAAAGTTTTGAATCTTAACCACTACTGACATGTCTGATTAATTAGGGTCCCTACAAACGTGGCACTGCCACGTCAGTAAAGATAACAGAGACACTAACCTCGGGCTAGAATTGAAAAGAATTAAAAGTTTGAGCATTTCATTGCTACTTTTTAAAGTTTGGGCCACAATTGCAAAATTGATTAAAGTTTGGGATTTTTTGTAATTAACCTAAAATAATTTGTCATCATTGTAAGGAACTTTTATCTATATATTTGGAAATAAATATTTTTTAATTTTAAAAAAAACTCTAACTATCAGCTTTTAATTTTGCCCTCAATGACTCTAAACGCAGGAAAATAACTTGCCCAAAATTATTGATTTCTTCTTAAATTAGGTTAGTTCATGTTGTTATTATTGTTGTATCATTTGTTTTTAATCCATTTTTTTCTCTCCATTCCTTTGCCTTTAACAACTGATACATCTTGGTGGTTTTTTCTTAGTAAATTTTTTGCTTTTATCTTAAAATTGGTGTTCTTTCGATGTTAATTTTTTTACTGTTAATTTTCATATCTTGAAATCTATATTATTTTGGTTTGATTTTCATGAAATTCGTGTAATATAAAAAGATGCTTGCATTACTAGAAAAATTATATAAGCTAATATGAAATCACTATTAATGAGTTTGTCATTAAATGATTTTTATACTATTGCTAAACAAACTTCTCCTCCAAACTATCCTAATATAGCCTAAAAGGAACAAAGCCCAAAAAAATATTGCTTTATTAATGGTAACAATTGTAATAGTTTTATGACAACAATTATACTAAACATCTCTTACTATAGTATGTGGAGTCTTAAAGATATGGATTCTAAATTCTAAACCAAAATTTTTCGGTGCATCTTATTGCCTCATTACATGCTCCTTGTGCATGATATAGTTATATTACAATCAGCTCCTAAAGCCTTCTATATTGCTTTACAAATTTTAAATGTACCTCAAGTTATGTTATTTTAAAAAATTCTTTTAAACATTTTCGTAAAAATTTTCTATTTTTTTATCAAAAAGCCTATAAAACAATTAGGTTATAATACGTGGTTTGGTTGTGTGTAAGTTTTAATTATTAACCCTCGACAATCCACAAGCACATGGTTTATTAGCATAGTACCAAAGGTGTCGATCCCACAAGGAGGGAACTAATCTAATCCTAAAATCTAAAGCCAGAAACAAATTACATAAATTCAAGATACAAAATCAAATTAAGAATCAAATATGAATGTACTAATTACTAAGCGATTGCAAAACGCCCAAGAATCAACCAAACGAAATTACCAATTAAGAAAAAGGAAATTTTACCTATCTTTAATGCTAACCTAACTAATTATGAATTATCGGATTGTTAGTTTTAGACTATACTAGGGTTGATTACTCTCTCTCAAGTTATAACCATTAGCCCTAAATTATAAACCCTAACTAGATTATGGAGGTTTGAATCTCTCAATTGGCAACCTATCCAAAACCCTAATTAGTTTTGAAGCTCTCTAATAAACCATCAGAAACCTATGCAAGATCTCTCTTCGCACAAATTACCGATTTGATTCAATTCTAGTTTCTATTAAATCACGTAATTCTTGTTAGTCCAATTTAATCGTTTTCATTCGATTCACTTTCTCAGTTTATTATCTAATTAGGCAATAGTATAATCAAACCACAACAAATCTAATAAACACATAGACAATTATATTTTCATTAATTCAAGAATAAAATTCCGAAGGTGAGTTTAGAACATCCTCAACATTCTAGATCCTATCATCAACTATTCAATCCAATTTTATACAATAATAAAACTGAAATAACAGGAAATACAATCTAAAATGGATGACGGGAGGTAGCGATATCGGGAAACCTCCTGATCAAGGAAGTACTTCGAGTCAGCTTCTCCTTTTCTCTCTTCCTACTTCTCTTCCTCTATCTCTCGATGATTTCTCTCTAGGGTTTCTCAAGGTGGCTAATGCAAAAGCTCCCTTATGCTTCTTTTTCTTATTCTTTAACTATCCTCTTGTGTTTTGGGTAACCCTAGGATTTTTCCAGGGTCTAAAAGGTCTAAAAAATCCCTCAAATTTTGACTTTCTTAAGTGTCTATGTGTCTGCCTGACGCAGCCCACAATCGTGACTCACATTTGGCTTCTTTCACGATCATGGCCTGATAAGCTATGATCGTGGCCCATTGTTTGGGCCTGAATGTCTCCTAAACTCTGTAGTTCTTCAATGTTGACCCTGAAACACTAGCAAACACATCAAGGTACCTCAAAAACATAGTATTTAAGCTCAAAAGCTTGTACTAACCCTTAAAACACTTAAAACATAAATAATTAACAAACTAACACAATTTTAACCTAAACATATATTAAATTGTTGAATTAATGGCTAAACACATATTAAACTATACCCTAAAACATGATGCGATTTACACTTATCAACATCCCTACACTTGAATATTTGCTTATCCTCAAGAAAACAAAAACAATCAAACATATCAAGAAAACACAAAACACACATATGCAATAACGAGACAATTGCTTTAACTTAGTGAAACAAATTTAACTATAAACACAATCCTTCAAGTTGTTCTAATTTATTAACAAGCGAAATCTGCGTCTAAGGACCTTGAAATAAATATACAAACTAATCAAAAATTTAATGTTGAGTCTATTCACCTCTATCATTTGCACACACACACATTGATAATCATTTAGTCAAAATAAAAGTGTAGCTATTCCTTAGTAGGTTTCCATGAAAAATCAAGCTACTGACAAGTTTGGTAGGTTTTTTTATTTGAAAACATTTTTTCGTTGATTTTTCTTTAAGGACATGAACCTAGTCTTTTTACTAGGAGGCAAACATTTGTGATGAATGTCGATCCAGTTACTCAACTAAGTCATGTTGTTATTAAGTTGTTTGATTGGAATATGACTATAGCCTTTTTACATGAAGGCACATATTTATGATTCATGTCGATCTGGTTACTTAGCTACATCACATTCTCTACTAGCTACTAGCTCTATTCGTAACCCGAAGGCCAGCGGAATAGTTATTTTAGTTAAAATTATACAACTTTTTTTTACACTAAAATTCACCTACCTTATTGCTTTAGCTAATCATTATCATGAAAATATACTAATAATGCCACTTATTTGGTTGACCTAAAATTATAAATGAGTATGGAAAATTCCTAGGGTGAATGGACTGACATCGTATCCTAATTAACCAGCATATTTAGGCTTAAGTAACTTAGGCCACTATTTTCATAATATAATAAATCTTCACAACCTAAAAGACTATGTTTAAGCCTAAATATATCCCGTTAATTCCTAGCCATTAATGCATTCACCCAATTCACATCATGCAACCTAAATAAACTATCATACAATCTACAAAATTCGCACTTAAGGTAAAAGCACACAACCCTTCCTACACTTAAATACCACATTGTCCTTAATATGAAAAGGGTACACAAACACACCAGGGGGAAATAAAACACAATATACGAAAAACATAAGAAGAAAATACTAACAAGATGAAAAGAAAAGGGCTAGAACACGAAACCATTTATGGTGATGGAGGTGGTGATGGTGATAGTGCATGACCAAATCCGCTTGACATTGAGAATGTTTCCCTATCTTATAAATGATTCAAGAGAGTAAAAGAATTAGCAATCCAAACCATTCCAAATCACTTAAAACTTATTTTAGAATTTAAAACAAACCTAACTATACAACAATTTAAATCTAACTACTAAATGTGCTAATTTAGGTCATTAATTTGACCTTGAATTCTTGGAAGTTTAGCCTGGATCAATTATGAATGGCTTGCTTCTACCCTTCTCGTTCAACATCAATTTTGTAGCTTGTGAGTAAGCTATAAATTGCAAAATGATCAGGAGGACAATATTGATAAAGTTAATAAAACCAATTAATTTTAATAATGTCCTTTTCTTAAGGGAACTATTAACAAACAGGGAATAACAAAACTCCTTGAATCTTCCATGGAATCTAGCAGTTTTCCTGGTAAGAGGGTGTGTTGTTCTCTTTTTGGTTCTTCCTTATTCGCCCTCATCTCCTCTTCTTCTTTAGCTTCTTGAATAGAAAGTTCCATAGCTTCTTCAAACTTGATGTTTGTTATCAACTATTCTTCGTCCTCTCATTTCTTAAAAGATTCAAACACATCATTTTTTCTAAATGTGTCACCCTTCTCTAGATTATCTAATACATCATTCATATTGAATGTCACTTGGTCATCACTAATCCGAATAATGAGGTTCTCTTCATAGACACCTACCCAAGTTTTTTTGATGTTCAAGCATGGTATACCAAGATCTAAGGAATAATAGAGAGAGTTGTCATTCTTTTTTTCATCCTCTTTCCTCGTCTCTTAGTTTTCTATAAGATAGGGTTCAACATGGTCTTCCACTGGTTCTTCTTATTCTTCCCCATTTCTAAGTGTGATAGCCTCATATTGCTTTCATTGATATAATTCCATATTACTCAGTGAGTCTTCCACATTTCTCTTACAAAATTCACAGGAAAGTTGTCTTACTTGAATCTCCAAGTTGTGAATAGAAGCAGTATGATTTTCCATTACTTAATCAAATTGCTCTTGCATTCTCTTCTAGTTCTCTTCCATGTTTGTTAGCTTATCTATGATTTTGTCCAATTTGGAATCAAATGAACTGAACTCATCTTGTTGAAATTCAAATAGATCTTGATTTCCCATGTGAGTACTTGCATTATTGGACCAATAGAAATTTGGATGATTTTGCCACCCCGAAGCGTACGGGTTCATATAAGGATGATGATTTCCCTAAATAAATTAGGGCTCATTGAAATCTGCAAGAGTACTTTGCCCCCTATAATATATATCCTCCATGATTGTTCTTTCTTTCTCTTTTTGGCGTTCAACTCTTGAGATTTCCCATTATTGTCTGGTGATATCAAAGTTTATGTGTCGTCTACTTTATGCCCAACTTCTCTCCTTTTTTTCACAAAAGATAGTGGGAAAGCCTTAAACTGTAAGAATTAAACTAATCACCTCCCCAGCAATGACTCCAAAACCTTGATCGTGCTTTGGTTACGTGTAAGTTTTAATTATTAACCCTCGATAATCTGCAAGCACACAGTTCGTTGGCATAGTACCAAAGGTGTCAATCCCACAAAGAGGGAACTAATCTAATCCTAAAATCTAAGGGCAGAAACAAATAATAGAAATTCAAGATGCAACGAAACTAAAGAGAGAATTTAATTTAATCAATCAAACTAAGAATTAAACCCGAAAATACTAATTACTAAGTAATTGTAACACACCCAAGAATCAACCGAAAGAAATTACCAATTGAGAGAAAGAAAATTTTACCCATCCTTAATGCTAACCTAACTGATTATGAATTATCGAATTATTGGTTCTAGACTATCCTATGGTGATTACTCTCTCTCGAGTTATAACCATTAACCCTAAATCATAAACCCTAATTAGATTATGGAGGTTGCAATCTCTCAATTCACAACCTATCCAAAACCCTAATTAGTTATGAAGCTCTCTAATAAACCATCAGAAACCTATTCAAGATCTTTCTTCGCACAAATTACCGATGTAATTCAATTCTGGTTTATATTAAATCACCTAACTCTCGTTAGTTCAATTTAATCATTTTTCATTCAATTCACCCTCTTAGTTTATTATTGAATTATGCAATAGTAGAATCAAACCACAACAAATCCAATAAACACATAAACAATCAGATTTTCATTAATTCAAGAATAATTTCGAAGGTGAGTTTAGAATATCCTCGACATTCTAGATCCTACCATCAACTGTTCAATCCAATTTTATACAATAATAAAACTTAAATAACAGGAATACAATCTAAAATGGATGACAGAAAATAGCAACATTGGAAAACCTCTTGATCTAGGAAGTACTTTGAGTCAACTTCTTCTCTTTCCTCTCTTCCTTCTTCTCTTCCTCTATCTCTCGATGATTTCTCTCTAGGGTTTCTCAAGGTGGCTGATAAAAAAGCTCCCTTCTGTCTCTTTTTCTTATTCTTTAATTATCCTCTTGTGTTTTGGGTAACCTTAGGATTTTTTTAGGTCCGAAAGATCCAAAAAATCCCTCGAAACTTGACATTCTGGAGTGTTTGCGCGTCTACCTGACTCAGGCCATGATCGTGGCTCACATCTGAGTCTTCTGTCACAATCATTGCATGTAGGCCACGATCTTGGGTCATTCCCAGGGCTTCTGTAGCAATCATGGGTCGTTGTTTCAGCTCGAATGTCTCTGAAACTCCTTATTTCTTCGATGTTGACCCTAAATTACTAGCAAACACATCAAGGTACCTCAAAAATATATTATTTAAGCTCAAAAGCTTGTACTAACCCTTAAAACACTTAAAACATAAATAATTAACAATCTAATACAATTTTAACCTAAATACATACTAAATGATTGAATTGACGGCTAAACACATATCAAACTATGCCCTAAAACACGATGCAATTTCACTTATTAGTTATGTTGAATTTTTTTTGACTTTACTTGTTTTCATATGCTAAAATTGATTGCGATTTAATTCAAATTTCATATGAATTGAGTGAAGTCGGTGTGGATGTTGCATGAATCTTAATTGGATTAATTTGTGAATATGGCATGAACTTAAACAAGAAGAATTGTGCATGAAAATGACCATTATACAGCTGCATATATTAACTATGTCACGATTGTGGAAGTTAAGTTGTGACTTAACTTGCACATGCACGGTCCTGCATGTGTGAGTCATGGATGTGAATTACACACCCTTTTCCCTTAATGTTTATGTGGAAGATGCAAAGGTTGAGGGCACAAAACCGAGCATACTACAAATAGAAGAGAGGGTGGCAGTGGAGAAACGTTTTTCATCCACTCTTTATTCTCTACACAGACACACTCATTCGGTTGGAACAAAAATAAGATAGAGGGAAGTGTAGAGGCAGAGAGAAAGAAGGGAAGAGACAAGAGAAATAGAGAGAATCGGTGAAGAAGAAGAGCAACACAGGTTAAGGCAGTGGTAGCATTTAGTTGTATTGGCGAACATCAACTAGAAGCATAAGGCGAAAGATAATGCAGAAGGATTGAGAGTTGCAGAAAACCACCGTGACTCATTTATATGACAACCTTTTTTTGCTTACTCTGTTCCTTATTCGTTGCATTGTTATTTATTGTTTACTGGATTTTTTGTTTTGTTAGCTTAAACGAACCATACTCTGTAGCTTTTGATAGTTTATCTTGGTTATTTACTTGGTTTGCTTCTTAAATACTTCACTTATAGTGATACAGATGGGATTGAAGTGTTTAATGATGATGAATCTTATGGCATCCGTGATTGGTTGATCTCTTTTTCTTGAGGAATAATGTAGCTATTTTATTCAAATATGCATGATTGAGGGATTGTTTTGTTGTCTTATGTTTGCTATAGTTTCTGAACTGAATGGATGTAATAGCATGGCCAAACTTTGCATCGTCTTAGTATTAAATGAAGGATCGAGAGGAGAAGTTAATATGGAACTAGAAACTATAGATGCTTAGGTTATGAATTAGAAATATATTAACTTAAGTGGCAATTAGTAGTCGAGTTTCCATAATTAATTTAGATAATAACTTCTCGAATGTGAAAGTTAGAATTAGTTTATTATTTGAGTGATATTAGAATTTGATTGTTAATTTCGGTAAGACAACTATCTAATCATTTTCTCTTAATCATACATAGGAGAGTAAGTTAGTGGAAGTAATTCTTAAGAGTTTTCCACTTCAATTTCTACTCGTTTTTGCTTCCTGTCGATTCAATTTACTTTTTAGTTTAATTGCATGATTTTTCTTTAAAGCTTTCACTCAACATTTTGGGATAGAATGTTTCGAATTGCATATATTTTTACTTTTCGTTCAAAACTAATTTAAGTTAACCAATTTCACCTCTGTGGGAAATGACCCTGGGTAATTAACTATAACTACCTCGTATATTTACGAGTAGGATAGCTTGGGTCTTTTTAGAACTTTTTGGGTATAACAAGTTTTTGGTGTCATTGTCAGGGAGGTGTTTAGTGTTTTGAACTTGATTTAATTTTGATTGTTTTTTTTTGCTAAAGTGATTTTGATTGTTTTGTCGATTGTTTTATCTGTTCATGCATACATTTTTGTCGTGTTACTTCATTAAGTTGTTTTAGTAATTTTCTTATTAATTCACTGTTATTTTATTTGGTTTATGCAAGGAAGGAGGTCTCATAAAGGCGAAATTGCTCCCTTTATTGACAACATACATCAGATAAGAGAATTTCTAAGGGACTTTGAAGACAATCTCGAGGAACCCAAGCCAAAAGATCAAGCGATGGGTGAAAGGCAGCCAGTAATGAAGGAGTATGCTAGACTGGTAATTGGTACTACCACTTCGTACATTCTTCTAGGAGAGGAAGTCAGAAACTATGAGTTGAAGAGTATCCACTACAACATGCTGCCATCTTTATATGGGATTCCCAATGCAAACCCTTTAAACTTCATTCAGGAATTCTACACCACTCTCTAGACATTCCTGTTGGATGGCCTAAATGGCGATCAACTCAGGATGAGGTGCTTCCTATACACATTGAAGGTATGGTTGATGACCCTTCCATCCGATTCATTGACTACTTGGAAAGAGGTGTACAATAAGTTCATGGGAAAGTTTTATTCCTACCAGAATAATTTTGAGTTGCGGACAAAGATAGCTACCATCACTCAAATGGAGGGAGAGCCATTCCATGAGGCGTGGGAATGCTTCAAGCTTCTACTAATTCTGTGTCCACACCATCATTTTCGACTCCACATGTAGAACCAATTCTTTTATGATGGATTGATATAACAATGTTAGTATATGGTGGACAATGCAGCAGGAGGAGCTATAAGAGAGAAGACTGCTGAAGAAACATATGAGATCTTCAAAATGTTGGTGGCCAATCCTCAACAAAAGAGTGTGAGAGGGAGAAGAGCCAAAGTTCATGAAGTGAGCTTAAATCAATAAATGGCCATGCAATTGGTGGAGCTCAAAAAGTATATGAAAATGCTAACCATGAAACAATCCCAAAGTGCTTCGAATTATGAGGTATATGGTATATGTGGAACTTTTGGTAATGGGGCTAATGTTTGTTGGTATTCTTTTGAATCTTTTACAAGTGAGGAAGAATAAGAAAACTCACTTAATGGTTTTCAACTAAGGGTACGGAATGATCCATATTCAAACAACTTCAACCTTGGTTGAAGAAACCATCCCAATTTCTCATGGAAGTCTAGGAACCCACCAGTGTAGTCCTAATCATCATATCAGAACTTTTAAAGGCAAAATCAATTCCAAGGGCAATCTTCAAGTCAGAACATACCAAGAAAACCTTATTTGGAGGAAAGCCTGAATGCGTTCGTTTAAGCAACTATTCATAATCAAGAGATGAACAACAAGAAATTTGATTCATTGGAAGCTTCTATAAAGAGCGTTGAGACTCAAGTGAGGCAACTCGCTACTCAATTGCAAGGCAATCAAAAAGGAAAGTTACCTAGTGAACCCGAACAAGCCAAGGTTGTTACGGTACTAAGAAGTGGTAAGGTGATTGATAATCATGTTAAGATTCCTTATAACATGTCTGATGTAGGTAATCAAGAAGAGAAGAACCTCGTCAAAGAAAAAGATGGGAAAAATAAGAAGAGCAATGGAAACAACTCTTCAAGTCACGTTTATAGAGGTCAAAAACTTGAGCATGTAACCAAAGGTGATGAAGGACCATGACTGTATAGGGCGTCTGATCCTTATAGGCTGCCAGTTCTATATCTAAGTCGCCTTAAGGACTCAAAACAAGATCAATAATTTTCTGTCTATAACATGCTTTCTAAAGTTAATATTAATCTGTCATTTAGATGTGATCAGGAATATTCTAACTTATGTGAAGTTCTTCAAGGAACTAAGCACCAAAAATGGAAGTTTGCATTACATAAGAAGGTGATAGTTTCTGAAGTAGCAAGTGCGATCCTTCAACAACAGTTACCCCCCAAATTGAAAGATCCAGGGAGTTTCATCAAGAAGGTATCAAAGGGTAATAGTAAGGGGGTTAAGGGTATGCTTGACCTAGGAGCAAGTATAAACCTAATGCCGCATTCTATTTATGTGAAATTAGATGTAAGATAATTAAGACCTACTAACATATGCTTGTAACTAGCTAATAGGTCAATCGTTATCTGAAAGGAATAATGGAAGATGTGTTAGTGAAGGTTGCAGGATTGATTGTACCTGTAGAATTTGTGGTTTTAGATATGGGACAAATAAAGGAGCAAAAGAAGGAGCACACCATACTCCTTGGGAGATCTTTTATGGCCACCACCAACACTTTGATTGATGTGAAGAATGGGAAATTGACCATGACTGTCATAGGAGAAACAATATTATTTTCGATTTTTAATGTTAAACATATCCTTAATATTGTTGTTTATAAGGAGTTTTCTCTTATTGATCAAATTAATGCTATAGATTTTTGATTTTGCCTTGCAGGAAGAAGAAACAAAGGAGTTAGAATTAGTTGAAGAGTTTGGCGAGTACTGCCAATTGCTAGACAGTGTTGCAGGAGGAGAGTTTGGAGAATTCTCAAAGACAGCCTCCAATGAAGAGAAAAATGCAACCCAACCAAAAGTGGATCTAAAAGAGTTACCTAAAAATTTGAAGTATATATTTTTAAGTGAAGGGGAAACACATCCGACCATTCTTGCATCTACTTTAGACTTTGATCAAAAAGAAAAAAAATTGAGTTAGATGAAAAGATTGAAAAAGGTCATAAGATGGAGTTTGAATGACATTAAGGGGATTAGTCCCTTCATGTGCATGCAAAGGATTATCCTAGAAGAGGGGGCTAAACTAGTGAGAGAGACCCAAAAAAGACTCAATAATATGTTGGAGGTAGTTAAGAAGGAAGTTTTGAATTGCTTGATAAGGGAGTGATTTATCCGATTGTAGATAGTGAGTGGGTAAGCCCAGTGTATATGGTTCCAAAAAAATCTGGCATTACTATTGTTCAAAATGATAAGAATGAGTTAGTACCTATTAGGACCACCACTGGATGGAGAATGTGTATTGATTATAGGAAACTAAATGCAATGACCAAAAAGGACCATTTTCCTCTCCCTTTCATTGATCAAACGTTGGGTAAACTTTCTAGACATGAGTTTTATTATTTTCTTGGTGGTCCTTCAGGTTATTACCAGATATCGATTGCTCTTGAGGACCAAGAAAAGAGTACATTCAATTGTCCATTTAGGACATTCACTTTTAGGAGGATGCCATTCTAGCTGTGTAATAAGCCTGTAACATTAAAGGTGTATGTTTTCCATTTTCTCATACATGATCGAGGTATTTATGGATGATTTCTCAATTTTTGGTACCTCTTTTGATGATTGCCTAAATAATCTGACTTGTGTGCTTGAAAGATGTATTGAATGCAACTTGACTTTAAGTTAGGAAAAGAGTCATTTTATGGTGAAACAAGGAACA
>JANIHZ010000005.1:29437187-29447688 GCA_027478365.1 Erythroxylum rufum
TAATTTGAAGAGTATAAATTGCTGAATTAGAATTTTTGGTGAAATTTAGGAAATTTCCAAAATTATGAGTAATTATGGACTAGGAAAAATGTCAAGTGGCAAAATAATTGATGAATGGTAGTACAAATAAGTATAAAATGACAACTGAAATAATTGGCTAACGGTATTAGGATTTGTCAGAAAATGATATTTAAAATTCGGGAGACAATTGGAGTAGAAATTGAAGACAAATAGAGAACTGAGTGAGGCTATAGGAAGTGGCAAGTGACAAATGGCACTTGCCAAACTTAATCTTTATTTCATGATCATATTGAAAAGACCTAGTTTGTTTTGTTTTTGCTTTCTCCTTCTTCGTGATTTTCTTTATCTTCTTCATGGATTTTCTTACCAACTTCTATCAACGTTAAATCTAGCTTTCTTATCTCTTACTTGCTACTCCCACCTTGTTTTTCTCCACTTGCCATAAGAAATGGAAACCTACCAACCTCCACAATAATGTACATAAGTTGCATAAGGAGTTAGGACTTCTTGGTGTTTTTGAAGAACTTGAAGTTTTAGCTAGTAAATAATATGTAAATTCTTATGAGTTACATGATTATGAAACAGGTATGGTGGTTAAATGATAATGAAACATGCATCATGTTAGTTAGTCGTTGATGTTATAAAATGAAAATGTATATTAGCTGAAATAGGGATGAGAATTTTGGGTGTGCCGTATGTGTCTTTTTTGTATATTTGATGATCAATATGTTATAAGGTGGTGTTGAAATGAATTTTGAGTTAAGAAAAAAATCATTGAAAGTGTGTATAAAAAGAGAGCAAAAATTCATGAAAGTTGATATACATATACTATTTTCACTGTGTATACGTGAATTTCTTTGGGTGTTTTAGAGATGAATTAAAATGAGTTTAAAGTTAAGGAAAAGGTGTAAGGTGATGTCGTGATATGAGGAAAAGAATTAAAATGATAAGTTTAAGATGAAGTGAAGGTGTAGATGAAGTTAAAAAAGTGCAGTAGATGAAGAGAATGCAGGAAAATGAAGAAGTGCAGAAGTTAGGATGAATATGCGTATATGAATATTTTGTTTTAGTGTTTGTGATAGATTTTGATTTGTTTGTGAATGAGTTGAGTTAAATGGGAGTCTAAATGAAGAGTAAATGATAGATATAAGTTAGAGATGGTAGATTAAACAAAAGAGAGGAAGAAAAGAAGACAACTTCTATAGTTTGGGAAATCTGGAGGCAGTGCACGATCATGCTTATGCACGATCATGACAAAAGGGAAAAAATGAGACAGTGCATGATCGTGACAAAAAGGAAAAAAATGAGTGCACGATCGTGCACATTAATGATGAGTCTCGTAGTGCACGATTGTGCACGATTGTGACATTGCGCTATTGATTGGGATTGCACAATTGTGCATGAGGAAGCGTCTCACAGTGCACGATCGTGACCATGCGCGATAGTTGCAAAGATCCTTCATTCTTTTGTCTATAACTTCTCCTGACCTTCAAATGACCTGAAATTTGAACCAAAAAACTCCTCATATATTTTTCTTCCTTTCCATCAAAATTTATAGCAATATGAATTGATTAGGAAAAGATGGATTGATGAATTTAGGATAAAAATGATAAGTGCGCTGGAATATGATAAATGGAGTGCTTTCACTGAACATGCTTCAGTATTTTAGCCATATTTTGATCAGTAGATATCCAAATGAGATGATTTTTTATTTAGATTAAACTATAGACATAGGATACAAATTTATGGAAGAAATATAATTTTAATTCTGTCTCTAAGAGTTCCAAAATTTGACTTGAGGTTAAGTACAGAGTACTGTTATAGTTTAAGAACAGTTCAAAGTGTTTTGAGTAAAACTTTCAGAATAAAATACCAAATTGTATGATCTTGGAGCCATTAGAAACTTAAGACATAGAGGAACATTTGTTTAGAAGAACTTGTTGCCTAATTACCCCATTTTGCTTATTATAATGCTCATGCAAAGTTGACCTGAAAGTCTGTTTTAGAAAAATCTAGAATGATCAATTGAGTATGAACTTAGATTCAATTTGTTTTTATTGAGGTGTAAACCTAAGTTCAAATTATACTTATGTAAGTGTTGGTATAAGAATGATTATGCGATGAGAATATTGGAAATGTTCCCGGAATTGTCATTGAACATGCATTGTACATAATCCATATATACTTATGTGCATAAATGAGTATTTATATAATTGTGCAAATTGTGATATGTGTAAATGTATATTGCATGATATAGAGGAGTATTTAGAGCGTCAACATCTAGATGTTGCTGGGACATCGAGGCAATAGCTTTCTGAAGCAACCTGTGAGTAACCTCTACGGTCTCACTGAAATGATTGTTTGTTTTAAATTATGTTCTGAATTATCTTATGAATGTGAACTTGATTGTGTTGATTCCAGACTTTGAAAGTCCGAGGCGTTTAATGCATGAATAAGATATTGGAAGTGCTCCTTATATATGAATCTAACTAAAATAAGTGTACTCAACAATTTTGTTGAATGCCAGACCAAAGTCCGATGATAAATGTGTACTGAATGTGAATATAAAATCATGTGATTGATTGAGAATGTGAGAATGTGATGCATTTTATTACATGAATGCATGAAAGATAAAGGCAGTTGTGATCGGAGTTGCCAGTAAAAAGAGCTTAAAGCTCAGCATGTGATAAGAGCCTCTGGCTCAGTTGCTATTGTACCCAGTATCCACTAAGGGATATGAGACATTATCTGATAAAAGGTTGGTATCCACAAGGGATATGGGCTAGTGAAAGGCACTCAATCACAACAAAATAATAAATGAAAGTGAGTCTCATGGGTATTGCATTTAAAATTGATATGTGTATTATAAATGATTGAAATGATTGGTATGATTACTCTGAATGTGATATGTGATGCTACATGATAAATTAGATGATGTAAATTATATGTTTGTATATGATGATGTCTTATATGAATTGAGTGAACTATCGATGATGATTACCTCACTGAGTTCGCAAAACTCACCAAAATTGCAACGTTGACATTTAAGGACCGAGAGAGGACACTAGTGATAGAGAGACTCTACAATAGTTCTTGTACTTTTGGATAAGAGATATGGCTCAAATGTCAGTCAGCTGAGACTGAAGGATTAGATAGAAATTTTTGTATAATTCCTCTTTCATGTATTGGGTTTTATATTAGGTTTCAAAGATGTACACACTTGGAGGATTTTGTAAAAATTTCAATGTAAATATTCGGTTTTTATGAAATGAAATAAGGAATTCGGTTTTAAAATATTGTGATGTTTATGTTTTTGTATGATGATGCCATGATTAAGTTAGTGATGTGACTGCTCTAGCATGCCACTTTTTCCGGATATGTATTCGAACATCACTCAGGATGTCGGCTACGTGTCTTATGAGAGTGGGGTGTTACAAATTGCTTCATCCTGTTCTGGCTGTTAGATCCTGCAACATAATTAGTTGCATAACAACCTTCCTATTACATAACATTCTATACACTATCAAATCCTTTAAATCCCTTACTAAGTACAAAATATGCACTGGAGTAGATAAGCTATATAGCGCCTTAAAAGGAGAAAAAATGAAACTAGTATGAAATGTGGTGTTATGTAAGAACCAACCATCTGCTTTAATGTTTAGGACAGTCTTTGACCATACATCGTAAGTAGGTTTCTAAGGTCTTATTAAACTCTTCGATTTGGCTATTTATTTAAGGATGATAAGCTAAAGGCAAAGCTAAAGAAACATCCTGCACTTTGAAGAGTTCTCGTTAGATGTTACTTAAAAACATTAGATCCCTATCACTCATAATAGTCATAGGTATTCTGTGTAATTTATACAAATAATTAAGATATAACATGGTTGCTGAGTAAGGATGTGATAATGAAATAAAATGGTCATATTTATTAAATTAATCAATCACTAAGAATATGACATTGTATCCATCAGATTTTAATGAAATTCATACTAACACCTGTCTAAGCTTGCTATGGAATTGACAATGATTGAGGTTTTCCAGGTGTAGTTATTGCTTTATATTTATTCTTTCGACATATCTCACACTTCCTAATGAACTCATGAATATAAGCTTGCATTATCTTACAACAGAAATATAATGTCATCTATTTATAAGTTCCCAAGAACCTTGAATGGCCTCCCATTGATGTATCTTGAAATACTGATATAATCTTGTCTTAAAGAAGAATCAACTCCCATTACAAGTCGATCCTTCCAACACACAATTCATTATTCCATGTATAATAAGAATTAGGAATTTCACCCTATTTAAACTTTTGAATCAATTAAGAAAGAGCTAAATCAGTATGCTAGCTCTTCTTAATCTTTGTCGGCAATGTAGTTTGAATTTAAGAAGCCAACATGAATACAATTCTCCACTACTTACTCGTGACAACCCATTAGCTACATCATTCTAACTTCCCTGATTATATTTGATTTAAAAATTAAATCCAATCAATTTAGGTAACTATGCCTACTAGAATGTGTTGTATTCTTATGAGCTGTCTAAATTACAAACATTCTTCCCGCAAGATAATGCGACCAATACCTGATTTCCATTACCAAATCTAGCAATTCCTTTCCATATATAGGCAAATATTGACATCTTTCAAATTTGGCCTTACTTATATACGATAAGGGATGACCATCTTACATTGACATAACCCCCAAACCATTTCCACAAGCATCTATTTCAATCACAGACATCTTATAAAAATTTGGTAATGCAAAGACATGAGCTATAACTAAAACTTCTTTGAGTGCTAAGAAAGCAAACTCAACTTATTCTTGCCACTTGAATGCATTCTTCTTTAATAATACAATTAAATTTTTAATTAATTGGCCATATCCTTTGATGAATCTTCTATAATAACCTATCAATCCCAAAATCTTTCTAATCTACTTCAAATTATTTGGAATAGGCCACTATTAATCTGCTTCAAATTTTCTAAGATTTGTGAAGACTCCTTCTTCTTATATGAAATGTCTTAAATACTCCACCTTTTTTTACCCTAAAGGAACACTTTGATCTCATAACAAAGAGTTGCTACTCCTTGAACATCTATAACACTTATTGAAGATGCTTTAAATGGAGTTGCAAAGAAGAGTTATATACCAATATATCCTTAAAAAATACCATCCCAAACTTACTCAAATATGGTTTTAAAATTGAATTTATATGACTTTGAAATGTTGTTGTATCATTGGTTAAGGAAAAAGCTATAAATAATAACTAATAATGTCCTTCATCAGTTTTTAAAGAAGTATTTTGAATCCCCATCAAACATCCTAATTTGATGATAAAGTACCCTAAGATTTAACTTAGGGAAAAAGATAGCTCCCTAATTAATAATTCCTTAATCAATTCTTAAAGAAGTCTTTTAAATCTTGATAAGTGTGAATTGCATCTTATTTTAGGGCTTAGTTTGATATGTGTTTAGCTATTAATTCAATCATTTAGTATGTGTTTATGTTAGAATTGTGTTAGTTTGTTAATTATTTGTGTTTTAAGTGTTTTATGAGTTAGTACAAGTCTTTGAGCATAAATATTATGTTTTTGAGGTACCTTGATGTGTTTATTAGTGTTTCAGGGTCAACATCAAAGAAAGGAGAAGTTTCAAAGACGTTAGGGCCGAAACAACGGCTCACGATCATGGTAGAACAGACTATGATCGTGACAGAAGCACCAAAGTTAGCCCACAATCGTGGCTTGCATGCCACGATCGTGATAGAAGCCCAAGACATGGCCTATTATTGTGGCCGACATGCCATGATCGTGACAGAAGGCTCGGATGTGGCCCATAATCATAGCCTGCATTGGACAAACGTGCAGACACTCAAAAACGTCAAGTTTCGAGGGATCTTTTGGACCTTCTGAACCCCAAAAAACCCTAGGGCTGCTTAAAACACAAAGGATATTTAAAGAACAAGACAAAGAGGCAAAAAGGAGCTTTTGCATCAGCCACCTTGAGAAACCCTAGAGAGAATTCATTGAGAGATTGAGGAAGAGAAGAAAGAAAAGAGAAGAGGAGAAGAAGCTGACTCAACGTACTTCTCGGATTGGGAGGTTTCCCGACATCTCTACCTCCCATCCTCCATTTTGATTGTATTTCCTATTTATTTTCAGTTTTATCATTGTATAGAATTGAATTGAATATTGATAATATGATCTAAATGTTGAGGATGTTCTAAACTCACCTTTGGAGTTTTATTCTTGAGTTAATGAAATATGATTGTTTATGTTTTATTAGATTTATTGTGATTTAATTCTACGATTGCATAATTCGATAATAAACTGAGAGGGTGAATCGAATGAAAAATAATTAAATTGGGTTAATGAGAGTTAGGTGATTTAATCGAAATTAAAATTAAATCAAATTGGTAAATTGTGTAAAGAGAGATCTTGCATAAGTTTCTGGTAGTTTATTAGAGAACTTTAGAACTAATTAGGGTTTTGGATATGTTGTAAATTGAGAAATTGTGACCTCTATAATCTGATTAGGGTTTATGATTTAGGGTTAATGGTTATAACTCGAGAGAGAGTAATCAACTTTAGGATCGTCTAAAACCAACAATCCAATAATTCATAATCAATTAGGTTAGCATTAAGATAAGTAAAATTCCCTTTCTCTCAAATGGTAATTTCGTTAGGTTGATTCTTGAGTGTGTTGAAATTGCTAAGTAATTAATATTTCAGTGATTGATTCTTAATTTAATTTGATTGATTGAATTGAGTTCTAGTTTTTAATTTCATGAAATTATAATATTTTTGTATTTGTTTCTAGCCTTAGATTTTAGGATTAGATTATCCCTCCTCGTGGGATTGACACTTTTGGTACTAGGCTAATGAACAGTATGCTTACGAATTATCAGAGGTAAATAATTAAAACTTACATACAACAAACACCCGATCAAGTTTTTGATGTCGTTGCTAGGGAGGCGATTAGTTTCTATTTTTTATTTTCTATTCTTTCTGTTTCTGAATCCATGCTCTTGTATGAACATAAGAGTCATGAGAAGTTCGAGTCGTGCAACTGAAACCTTAGAATTAGACATCACTCGATTAGAATGATCAATTAGGAAAGCTCAGTGTAATGAAGAAGAAGAAATCACGAAAGCAACAATGGCCGAGGAATTTTAACAAGATTTGGATCACGGAGCGAATTAAGGACGTCAACAAAGAACCCTTATGGATTTCATGAGACTAAGGTTCAATGCGGCTAACCAAGGCATAGCTAGGCCACTTGTACAAGCAGCCTCTTTCGAAATTGAACTAGCCCTCCTAAACGTGCTTTAACAAAATGTGCAATCCTATGGACCAAGGAATGACAATCACAATGCACATATAGTAAACTTCCTTAAAATTTGTGATGCCTTTTGGCACCATCAGATTTCAAAGGATGCGGTAAGAAAGCAAAGGCTTGGTACCATTGTGAGAAAGTGAATGAAATCTATCAGACGGCAGATTTCTAATATTCAAGGCATAAGCCCAAATGTTTCTATACACCGATTAAACCTCGAGGAAGGATGTAGAACGGTGAGGGAGTGTCAACGAAGGTTGAATCCTAACATAAAGGGGTGGTCAAGAAAGAAATAATCAAACTCCTAGATGCAGGGATAATTTATCCCATCTTCGATAGTGAATAGGTCAGTCCAGTATAAAGTGTACCTAAAAAGGGTGGAATGACGACAATAGAAAGAGAGTGGAGAAGTAATTTTAACAAGAACGATCATAGGATGGAGAGTGTTCATAGACTATTGCAAACTCAACTCAGTAACTAAGAAAGATCATTTTTCCTCTCCCGTTCATAGACCAGATGATAGAAAGGGTGGCTGGTCATTCGTTTTATTACTTTTTAGATGGATTTTCAGGATACAATCAGATCTTCATCTACCCTAATGATTAAGAAAAGACCACACTCACCTACCTTTATGGTAGTTTCGCATACAGACAGATGCCTTTTAGACTATGCAATGCCTCGACTACATTTCAAAGATGTATAATGTCTATCTTCATTAACATGATCGAAGATATAATGGAGCTGTTCATAGATGATTTTTTAGTTTTTTGAGACTCTTTCAAAAAGTGTTTAACCAATTTGGACAGAGTTCCTCAAAGATGTGAAGAATCACACTTGGTATTGAATTCAGAGAAATGCCAATTTGTGGAGCAAGAGGGGATAGTACTAGGGCATAAAATCTCACACCAATGATTTGAAGTCGATAGAGAAAAAGCAGAAGTTATAGAGAAACTTCCACCGCCAAGTAATATAATAGGTGTCCAAGGATTTTTAGGTCATGTAGGATTTTACCGTCGATTTATCAAAGACTTCTCGCAAATTGCAAGACCTTTGACAAACTTGTTAATCAAGGATGTGCCTTTTCTGTTTGATAACAAGTGTATGTCTGTCTTCAACAAACTAAAGGAGGCATTAATATCCACACCATTTTTATCACCATCGGATTGGACACTTCCATTTGAGGTTATGTACGACGCAAGCAACCAAGCTATAGGTTGTGTATTGGGCCAAAGGAAAGATAAAAGTTGCATTCGATCTATTATGCCAGCAACCCTTGCAAGACTTCAGCTTAATTACACCACCACAGAGAAAGAATTACTCGTAGTAGTGTAAACATGTGATAAATTTCGACAATACCTTTTGGGATCAAGGGTAATCTTATTCACTGATCATGCAGCGTTAAAATACCTTTTCAACAAAAAGGATGCAAAACTAAGGCTCATTCAATAGGTATTACTTTTACAGGAATTTGATATAGAAGTGAGAGATAAAAAGGGAGTAGAAAATGTGGTTGTAGACCACTTATTCAGACTGGAAGGAGGGGAATGAAAGCCAAGCAAAGATATTAATGAAACTTTCCCCGATGAAACCTTGATGCTACTCGAAAGTTTAGCTACACCATGGTTCGTTGATATCGCGAATTATGTTGTTAGTGGTAAACTTCCTTTTGATCTTTCTTCCAACAAAGAAAGAGATTCCTACATGTTTGTAACCGATATCTATAGGATGAGCCAATTTTATATAGAGCATGAATTGATGGATTAATGTGACGATGTGTTCCGGAGGAAGAAATGCTGGACATTTTGAAGCAATGTCATGAAGGTCAATATACTGGACATTATGGAGCTAACAAAATGGCAGCTTGGATACTCAAGAGTGGATTTTATTGGCCACAATTGTTTAAGGGTGCTCAAACTTTTGCGGCACAATGTGATCGATTCCAGAGAATAGGTAATATCTCTAAAAGAGATGAGATGCCTTTATCCAACATTTTAGAAGTGGAAGTCTTCGATGTATGGGACATTGACTTTATGGGTCCTTTTCCATCTTCAATGGGAAACATTTACATTCTAGTAGGGGTGGATTATATTTCGCATTGGGTTGAAGCAGTGGTATCTCCAACCAATGATGGAAAGGCAGTGTAAAAGTTCATTAAATGATTATTCAATCAGTTTGGAGTGCCACGTACGATAATAAGTGATGGAGGTACACAATTTTGCAATAGATCTTTTGATGCCCTCTTAAAAAGATATGGATTGCAAAACCTTAGTGCTATACCTTACTATTCACAGACTAGTGGCCAAGTGGAAGTTATCAACTGAGAGTTGAAACGAATTTTAGAAAAGACGGTGAACAACTCTAGGAAGGATTAGGCAATAAAGCTAGACGATGACTTATGGGCTTATAAGACTGCTTTCAAAACACCTATCGGAACAACTCCATATAGGTTTGTATACGAAAAAACTTGTCATTTGCTGGTCGAACTAGAACATTGGGCGTATTGGGCGATAAAAGCATTAAATTTTGATTGGAAGCAAGCGAGTGAAAAGCGACTTTTGTAATTGGACGAACTTGAGGAGTTTCGTTATAATGTGTACGAAAACGTAAAACTCTACAAGGAATAGGTAAAGAAATGGCACTATTATCATTTTAAACAAAATGAATTTAAAGTAAGAGACGTAGTTCTGCTATATAATTCAAGGTTGAGGTTGTTTTTAGGAAAGTTAAAATCTTGATGGAGTGAAACTTTTATGGTCATTCAAGTTTTCGATCATGGAGCCCTTAAATTGGAAAATGCTAACAAGGAAAATTTTAAGGTCAATAGGCATCGTTGTAAGTTATATCTTGGAAGAGCAATTCCGAAGGACAAGGAAGTGATTTCCATTTGTTCGAACAATTAAGACACTTCCATAATTAGCATGTTTAGTAGTTCGATTGAAATTGTTAGGTTTAGTTAGAGTTGTTTTGAAATTTCAATAAAACTTCAGTAATTTTAATTGACATGGGATCACTACTTCTCTCACTCTCTTTAAGCAATTTCAAATAAGGAAATAGGCTCAAGGTGTCTAATTGCCACCTCCAATACCATCCCCACCTCCATCACCTTGTGGCTCTATTTCTAACTTTTTTCTTTTTAATTCA
>JANIHZ010000005.1:29455611-29469325 GCA_027478365.1 Erythroxylum rufum
TTCAGCCTTTATTTAGTTTTAGTTTTAGTTTTAGTTTTAGTTTTATTTTATTTTATTTTATTTTTATTTTATTTTATTTTTATTCTTTTTATGTGTGTTTGTTTGGCTCCTTTTCACATTGAGGACAATGTGTTGTTTAAGTGTGAGGAGGGTTACGTGTTTTGTTTTAAGTGTGAATTTTGCATATTATATGATAGTTTGTTAGGTTTTATATTGTGAATTGTGTGAATGTGTCAATAGCTTAGATGGATTGAAATCAATTTAAGTTTGAATATAATTTATTAGGTTGTGAAGAGTCATTAGCTCATGAAATTAGTAATCAAGGTTCTTTGACTAAATATGCAAGTTAATTAGAATTTAGTGTTAGCTTATCACCCTATAAATTGTCTCATTCTTTAATAATTTTAGGTCTTTCGACTAAAGTAGCTTTGATAGTATTTTTTTCATGAAAACGAGTAGCTAAAGCAACAAAGTAGGCAATAAAAAAGAAAAAAAGTGTTTGTTAATTTTAAATAAATAGCTATTCAAATAAAAAACTATTCCGTTGGCCTTTGGGTTATGAATAGAGATAGTAACCAGTTGAGAACGTGATGTAGCTGAGTAACTGGATCGACATGCATCACAAATGTATGCCTTTGCATCAAAAGGATATAATGACGTTCCAACCAAGCAGCTTAATAAAAATATGACTTAGTCGAGTAACCGGATCGACATTCATCACCAATGTTTGCCTCCAAGTAAAATACTAGGTCCATGTCCACAAAAATAAATTAAAATAAATTAAAATTTTCTAATAAAGCCTACCAAACTTGTAAATAGCTTGACTTTTCATGAAAACGTATGTAGGAGTAGTTACAGAGTTTAAATGACCAAAGAATTATTAATGTGTGTGTATAATTGAAAAGGGTGAATAACTTGACATTTAGGTTTTAATTAATATGTATGTTTAGCCCAGAGCTCTTAGACGTGGATTTTGTATGTTAATGATTTGGAATAACTTGAATGACTATGTTTTAAAGTTAAATTTATTTCTTAAAGTTAAAGCCATTGTCTCATTATTACATTGCGTGTTGCGTGATTTTTGTGTGTTTGTTGTTTTGTTTGCTTGAGGACAAGAAAATGTTTAAGTGTGGGGATGTTGATAAGTGTTAATTGCATCTTATTTTAGGGCTTAGTTTAATATGTGTTTAGCTATTAATTCAATCATTTAGTATGTGTTTAGGTTAGAATTGTGTTAGTTTGTTAACTATTTGTGTTTAAAGAGTTTTATGTGTTAGTACAAGTCTTTGAGCTTAAATATTATGTTTTTAAAAGTACCTTGATGTGTTTGTTAGTATTTCAGGGTTAACATTGAAGAACGGAGAAGTTTTGGAGACATTCGGGCAGAAACAATGACCCACGATCGTGGCACAATAGACCATGATCGTGATAAAAGCACCAAACTTGGCCCACGATTGTGGCCTGCATGCCACGATCATAATAAAAGCCCAGGACATGGCCCATGATCATGGCCTATATGCCACGATTGTGACAGAAGGTCGGATATGGCCCACGATCGAGGTCACATAGAAACTCAAAAATGTCAAGTTTCAAGGGATTTTTAGACCTTTTGGACCCCAGAAAAATCTTAGGGTTGCTCAGAACACAAAGGATATTTAAAGAACAAGACAAAGAGGTAGAAAGGAGCTTTTACATCAGCCACCTTGAGAAACCCTCGAGAGAATTCATCGAGAGATTGAGGAAGAGAAGAAGGAAGAGAGAAGAGGAGAAGAAGCTGACTCGACGTAGTTCCTGGATCAGGAGGTTCCTCGACGTCATTGCCTCACGTCCTCCATTTTAGTTGTATTTCCTGTTTATTTTTAGTTTTATCATTGTATAGAATTAGATTGAATAGTTGATGATAGAATCTAAATGTTGAGGATGTTCTAAACTCACCTTCGAAGTTTTATTCTTGAATTAATGAAATCTGATTGTTTATGTTTTTATTGGATTTGTTGTGATTTAATTCTATGACTGAATAATTCAATAATAAACTGAGATGGTGAATTGAATGAAAAATGATTAAATTGGGCTAACAAGAGTTAGGTGAAATTAGAATTAAATCAAATCAGTAAATTGTGTGAAGAGAGATCTTGCATAAGTTTCCGGTAGTTTATTAGAGAATTTCATAACTAATTAAGGTTGTAAATTGAGAAATTGTGACCTCCATAATTTGATTAGGGTTTATGATTTAGGGTTAATGGTTATAACTCGAGAGAGAATAATCAAGCCTAGGATCATCTAGAACCAACAATCTAGTAATTCATAATCAATTAGGTTAACATTAAGGATAGGTAAAATTTTCTTTCTCTCAATTCGTAATTTTCTTAGGTTGATTCTTAGGTGTGTCGAAATTGCTTAGTAATTAATATTTCAGTGATTGATTCTTAATTTAATTTAATTGATTGAACTGAGTTCAAGTTTTTAGTTTTGTGAAATTAGAATTTTTTTGTATTTATTTCTGGCCTTAGATTTTAGGATTATATTATACCTCCTCGTGGAATCGACACCTTTAGTACTATGCTAACGAACCATGCGCTTGCAGATTATCAAAGGTAAATAATTAAAACTTACACACAACAAACACCCGATCAAATCTCTATCAAACGTCCAAATTTGATAATGAACTACTCTAAGATCTAACTTAGGAAAAAAGATAGCTCCCTACCCCCTTGCCCTCCCCCCAAATTCATCCATCAACTCATTAACTAATGGAATAGGGATATTTATCCTTCACATTACATTTGTTTAAAGCACTTTAATCTACACACATCCTTTTTAACTGATCCCTTTTCCTCACCATAATCACTAGTGATAAAATTTGACTAACTTTCTTCTAAGTATTCCTTACTTCAATATATCCCTAACCAACTTCTTAATTTATCTTTTCTGTAACCCTAAAAATCTATATGGCTTTATATTTATAGCTTATGTATCCTCCTTTAATAATAGTTGATGATCATGCTTCCTTTTGGGTGATAATCTAATTAATTTAGCAAAAACATCTTTATATTGTTCTAACAAATTTTGTATTAATTGTTGCTTATATCCATCACCTTGATGATTTCCTCTTGCACTTCCATTGATTACATTTCATAATTGATTAACGTGTCCCATTTCAAATGATCTCATTGATTCATCATAAAAATTTGTAAATAATGTCAATGTACTTTTTCACATGCCCACTCAACATCCACATGGATTTTTCTTTATGACCTTATGTTAACTTCACTCTTTTTCCATTCCAATAAAATAACATTTTTTTCTTCTTGAAATTGAACATAACAACATTCAAAGTAGCTAACCATTAAACTCTCAAAACCAAATCATTTCACCCAATCTTAATGACTAATGCATCAGATTAAAACAAATAGCCATTCATCATCCATTTCTTTCTTTTTTTTGCTTGTAATCACATAAAATTTTCAATCCCTTCCTACCGTAATCATCATGGGTTCTATATTATTCAACACCCCTTCTTTTTTAACCAAAGCCTCATTAATGAAGTTATGTATACTGCCTCTTTCGATGAGTATATAAACCATTCTTCCATTGAGAACCCCTTCACTTTCATCTATTTATGTGAAATACCAACAGTATTGGTCATCGCTTGTACAGAAATTGCACGCTGATGATCATGCATCATCTCTTCCTCCTTATCTTCTTCCTCCTCGTCTTCTACAACATATGTATGAAATTGCTTCTTTTTGCATTTATATTCTAGTGTAGATTTCTCGTCATACGATAAACATAATCCCTTAGACCTCCTTTCATCAACCTCTTTTCTACTTGTTGCTTTCACTACTTTAACATCATTATTGGATGTTATAGGTTTAGGCAACAACTTATGATGGCCTTTCACACTGAATTCATTCCTTACACTCCAGACTGATAACTCCTCTGCTACTTTTTTTAAAAGTTAAAATTGTATTTAATAAATTGATATTCATACATAAACATCATCTAACATAAGGATAAAAATAATACAACCAAATTGGAGGCCATTTAAAACATGAGATTAAGCTTAAACTAGTTACATTAGCCGCACGTGTCCCTCAAACAACAAATGACTCATTCAATAGCCAAATGAGACTCACAGCAGAACAATCACAGCTACAGTAAACTTCTGATGATAACTTGAATATTTTGGCTTCTTAGGTGGAATTAATAGCAGCCTATAAGGAGCTCTATCACTCACAAGTATGGAGCAGTTTCTTCTGCAATTCACAAGCTCACAAAGCTCTCGAAGAGTTCCATTAATCACAAGTAGGTAAGCTCACCTTAAGGTTACTTTAACTGCTGCAAGTGGATAGAGGTGATGCATGACAAAATTAACTACATATATTAAGCATGCATAAACTAATTATCTAGGTTCGAACTAGCTCAGGGTTGTAATCTTTGCTGAGGATGGAGTATATAAGTTGCTCTCTGATTTTTATTTTCAAACAATTTATCACCTGCTATTTAGTCTTACTTTTGCTTTGTAATATTCTACTATTCCTTTCCATCCAGATCTTCTTCCAAGTATCAAAGAAAATAAGATAGATTACTTTGTTAGCCTCGAACATTGAACTTTGATTTACAAACTATTACATGATTCTCATATATAGATGATATCTAAAATTTGAAAGACATGTAGTTTTAACCCAACACCATATGTCTTGAGACAACTCGAATTCCAAAAAGTATGGTCCCTAGTTTCCAAGCCACAATTACACAGAACATAACTTGCATCAGTATTAAGATAGGGTAATTACCTATCTAATGTAATCGACATATACAGGGATGTTAGCTATAACGTGAATGAGGTGTTAGGCAATAGGGCTTTGTCCCATACAATGTGGTGCCAGTCGAACCTCTCCCCTCTTTGTATCATCCATTCTCTACAAATTTTGTTACTGAACTTTCCTAGAGGTTGGATATTCCAAAAATATCTATCCTAAATTAAAAGATTTGGCTGGTAGTTTAGGGTAAGGTGTTGTAGCTCTCTTGGCAGGGCTGTTCATAATATTTATAAGCCTTAGGTAAAGTAAAAAAAAAATTCAATTTTTTCCTATTTTTAGGCCCTCATATAGAATAAAAGTAAACAAAATATGAGTCATTTTTATTGCTCTTTATGAGGTTAAGAGTAGGTTTTATTTTGTTTTATTTTATTTTTTATAAAGATAAAAATAAGCTCTATTTTATTATTTATAAGGATGAACTCTTGGCAGTTACCCACCCTGCCCTTGCCCAGCGCAAACCCTATCTCTTGGATCTTCCATTATAATGAAGCTCACTCTAGATTTGATTGGATTGCAACTCCATTACCGACTAGCAAATTTCTAATAAGAGGACCATGCCCGACCAATTGTCATACCATAAATGAGCATTTTCCAAAAAACCCTTCTCCAGATAAAACGAAGCAGTTTGAAACAACGTATGTCATGTGTCAAAGGCTTCTCAATCTCAGCTGACAAGAGAAACAGAAGTGGGCAATTCGGATTCGGATTCGGATTCCAGCCTAAGTAACAGTCACAGCACTCTAGAAGAAGGATAGTTAGAAGCTGAGTGCCTTAATTATATTACCTTGCTGCTTCCCCTTGTATTATTAATTTTGATCTTAGCCCAATGTCATTTCTCATTGGGATCCAACGCATGTCTGTCGTTTCTCTTAAATCAAATATCATTAATAAAAAATTAATTAATTGTGGTTTTTTTTTATTTGTTTAATCATTTTATTAAGTTCGTTTTTGTGGAGAGTTATAAAAAGGCGGCGTTGTGCTCCCAAGTTCTCAATCAAAAACGTTTTCAAGATTCCCACTGAAATAACCTCTTGTTTTCGTCTGTTATTGTTTCAGTTCAGTAGAAGGTACTTCGTCTTTCTTCTTTATTTCTTTGCCCTTTTTCTTTTCGTCACTGTTTTACTGATTTTGGTCTCTCGCAGAGTTTTATCATGAATTCTGTAATTCTAAAGATTTGGGGTTGTTGAGATTTACGCGTGTTCTTGAAGCTGATGTTCGTTGTATTATAGCATTTAGTCTGATTGTGGAAAGTTTTCAGCTTGGTTATTGAATAGAGGCGAAGAACTGCAGATGGATTTCTGGTTTAGATTTTAGAAATCTTGTCTTCAACCTTCTTTGGGGGAATTGTTGGGCTACTATGTCCTCCACTAATAGTGGAACTTCTTCTTCTTCTTCTTCTTCTTCCCGCTCCTTTGCTCGCTCAATCTTTGGTCGTGCTCCTAAGCGTGAACATGTTCAGCCACCCCTAACTGAATATGAAATTGCTGCCAAAGATATCGAAGTTGAAGCATTCAAGAAACACGTTGCACATCAATTTCAAGATCTTTTAGGTGTTAATTACGGCGAGCTGCTTTCTATTCGTTGGACGATGAAACTTTTGGATGCATTCATGGGTTGCCATGAAATATTTAGGGGTATTTTGATCAGAAACAAATCCCTACTCCTGAAACCCCCATTGAAACAATTCGTTGATGCATATTTTGAAAAGAGCATGAAGGCACTTGACATATGTAATGCAACTCGCGATGGGATTGAGAAACTTCGCTCATGGAATAACCATCTGGAGATTGTTTTGTCTGCCTTGGGTCCTCATCAGAGGGAAATTGGTGAAGCTCACTTTCGCCGTGCAAGAAAAGCTTTGATGGATTTAGCAATCGCAATGCTTGATGAAAAGGATTGTGGATCGGTTGCTTCACGTAAGATTCGATCTTTAGCAAGGCATAGCACTGGCATTGGAATACGTAACGCAAGCAAGGATCGCCATTACCATTCTCCCAAGCATTCTCGTTCTCTCTCATGGAGTGTTTCAGTATCGTGGTCCGCATCTAAGCAACTCCAATCAATGGCTAACAACCTGCTCCAACCTCGTGCTTATGAGATTGAGGTCACAAATGGGCTTGCATCCCTGGTTTTCGTAATGAGCTCTGTGCTTGTGTTAGTAGCGTGGACCCTTGTTGCTGCCATTCCCTGCCAGGACAGGGGGCTTGGCATGTTCTATTCCATCCCACCCATTTTTGCATGGGGTACTCCGCTTAACGCACTTCATAATAGAATTTTGGAGGAATCTAAAAAGAGCGATAATGTAAACTCTAATGGGTTGCTCAAGGAAATATATCAGATTGAGAATTCTAGTCGTCATATGATTGACTTGCTCGATATGACTCACTTTCCACTGACAGACGAGAAGAAAACTGAAGTTCAACAGGAAGTGCAGCAGTTGGCTGTGGTTTGGAAGACTTTTAAGAACGAATTGGATGCTTTGGAACGTCAAGTAAGAGAGACTTTCCGTAAGATAGTGAGTTTCCGAACAGAGGGGCTTGAGGTCCTATCTACCGTGCCAAGTAACTCGGGGTAAAGAAAGTCCTTGCGTGATTTTGAGCATCAAATGTACAAATTTACAAATTTTTTTGTACATCTTTAGCTGTCTTTTTGCAAGAAGCATTACCGATTTGACATGTAGGCTTTGTATCAGACTCTACATTGTTTTTATAGTGAAAATGGATAGTGGAGCAGCTGCTGTAGGTGGTTCCTTTTTTCTTGTCTTTTCTTCTTGAGCAATCGCTACTCTTCTCTATCAAATGTTCTACTTAGATAATTGTGGTTCATCAGCTAAAATAAAACTCATTTTGCTCTTTCGGTGATCGAAACTTTCTTGCATTAATTGTGATTCCCCAGCTGATTTTGTTCTTGACCCTTTTGACTTCTTTCTGGGATTTGGATTTGGATTTGGAATTTTATATTTAGAAAATTATTCTTGGGTTTTAGGACTCCAATTCCAAAATTTCTGAGTTAAATATTTCCGTAGTTCTGCATTCTTTCTACAGTTCTTGTCGGGAGACAAAAGGGTCTATTCTTTTTTCTTCAAAGACAAATCACTAATATTTATTCTAAAAGGGCATTTTTTTAAAAAATATTTGAGGCCTTCATTTAACCTTTATTTTTTTATCAATTGTTTAAATGCTATGTTTATGAAAATGTCATATCAACAAAAATTTAACAGTTTTTATTGCTCAATTCATATTTCAAATATTGTGATATTGGGCTATTATATCTCAAATATATTCAATCTCGAATTTTGGTATCAATAAAATATTTGTGAAAATGAGGCCCTAACTCTTTGTTTTTATAATAATGAAAAATATTTCTATTAATGAATTTACTAATGGTGATATTAGTATCTTTATTGGAAGGAAATCAAGCAATGTATGAAAGATCAAGCTCAATAGAAGGAAAAAATGAGCAAGCGAGCTAAAGGAATAAATTAAACAATTAGAGATTGAGCAAAGTGGAGCCCCTGTATAATCAAGAGAGCTCCAAGCCAATTCAAGTTAAGTTGATCAAAAACAAAAAGATTGGAACCTTTCCATATATGACAAATCATTATAATCTTTCTTATAACCTTACTTTAGTCATTTCAATAGTCCAGGGCTCAAATATTACATAATCATTTCATTGTGTGCATAATTCATAAATCGTTTCATTATCAAGAGGCAATTTGATTTAAGTTAAAAAAAACATCTTGATTTACCAAAAATACTTTTTAAGGAACCTTTGAAATAGTATTGGATAAATTTATGTCAAATGAATTTTTTTTTAATATTTGAAAGAACAGGATAAGTTTTTAAGAAACTTATTTTAGGAGGTTTGGTCAATCAATTTTAAAGTTAAGTTGACCTATGTTAAGATTTTAAAATATTGTATGCATTGTGCTCATAAATTGGTCAATCAATGTCTTTAAAAGAAATTTATTTCAAGTACCATGAGTCTAGTTAATACACTAGTCGACCAATATCATGCATTTGTAATACTATGTTGATTAATGTCACTATTACTAGCCATTATAATAACTATAATAAGGCCTGCCCCAGGCTCGCCCTCAGTCATTATAATAACTAATTTGCGTATTTAGAAATCATATTTTTTAGTATAAATAAAGCATATATGAGTTATGAGAAGGATCATTAAAATTAAAGAGTGTCTTGGAAATCTTTTGAGATAATTACATTATGTTCATATGTAAGTGAGCATGATATAAACTCTTGCTGTATTGATATGATCTAGAAAGAAGTTCTTCAATTGTATTTGATTTATTGAAATATCAATTAAGAGAGAAATTGATTCATTTATGCTTTCTCTTCACTTTTGAAAATAAAAAATTTATAGATGATTCATCTTTAAATAAGAGAAAAGAAGATCTATGGAGGGTTCCCCTTCAACCATTGAAGGAAGTGAATTTCTTAAATGGAGCTTAGGGAGTACATATAGTTAAAAGGTTCTTTAACTAAACCACTACAAACCAATTATGTCTCTCTTTTTCCTTTCTCTTTATTATTATTATTTTAAAATTTTCACTGATCAAGTTTTGTTTAAGTAAAAGAATGTCATTAACCAAACCTATTAAGGGCCTCATTACAAAGAAGTACCAGCAATCTTTTGACTACTACTCATGTCATTTACTACATATAAATAGTTCCATTAGTAACATTCCTACTTAACTTAAAGGATACAAGCTTTCAAGAAGAATACAATCAAATATTCCATCTAAATCTCATTGGTGCACTAAAATTAACATTTGCTTTATGGGCTAGTAATGTTTATCTAGACCAACAAATGATCTTATAAGATAGTGCATGATTATACATTAACCTCTTAACATTCTACTGTTGCTTTCTCTCTAAATGGAGTAAATGGTGTAGTTAAAGGCAACCTTCAAGCTAGGACTATCTCCACCTATTCTTCTTGATCTTTCATAAGCCTAAGTAAGAATAATACACCAATTGGACTCATCACAGAATATATTTACAAGTTGTTGGATTTTATACCATATTGAGCTATTATATTGGCATTAGAAGTAGAGAAGTGAGATGGTCTCAGGTTCAGAGGAGAAAAAAATTGCATTAGGTATCATTAAAGCCAATGATTCTATCCTTAGTTTTGAGTCTACCTTTAGCTATAAACCATGTTATAAAGGAGGCTTTAGGCATTAGAATTTTATCCCACATTATATCATACCACTAGACCTATGAAAAGTGAGGCATGAGACGCTTCAAGTAAGAGGAGTTGTTGAAGATGCCCTTACTATCATGTAGCTATATAACTCTATCCTCTTCATTTGAGTTAAGACAATAACTAGGAAAGTAGTTCACTAATATGTTAGATCCTCTATTATCAGCTCCCCGCATTTATCACATCTTTAACTTTAGCGTTGGAAGGGATTCTAATAAGTAATTGGTGTAGTTCACTTCTGGATATAAGTGGGCTATGGTCTATCCAATTATCATACCAAAACTATGTTTTATTTCAATTTCCCATCATGGACATGAGATAGGGATAAATGAGTTCCTTTTTCTGAAAATTCGATAAAGCACCAAGAATGCTTGTTTTTCTTTGTAATATGCCATATAGTGTCCTTGAGATAGTATTCATTCGACCATAACCTTGTTTATCACAAGCCCTTTATCACTTACTTAAGCATAACTCCCACTTTATCTTGGAACCCTTAGTTACCTCAAACTTATCAAACCATATGAAGTCTTTAATGAGTCTCTCAATCTCCTTGCTCAACCTTTTAGGCAAGAAAAGATGTGACCTCTAGTTTGTATGCAGGTTCCTTATGATTAAGCAAATGAGTTGTAATTTTCTAGCATTTAAAAGAAACCTATTATAGTAGACATTGATTCTACTTTCAAACATTTCCAACAGAGGGATACATTCCTTAAACTTAGACTTTTGGTGGTCATTGGAACCCCAAGGTATTTTACAGGAAACTTAGGTAATTGTAATATAGTGATAGAACTTAAGCTGCTAGGATTTGTCACATCAGAAGAGATATAGATCATTCTCTTTTATTTACCAATCCTTAATCCTAACAAGTTTGAAAAACAACTTAGGGAATTAGTCAATAACTTTAGCAAGTATGGATCTGCACTACTTAACAGAATTAAATCACTTTAGCAAGTTTTGATCCACTTTACTTAACAGAATCAAATCATTTGTAAAAGATAATGGGTGATCTTTATTACATTACATTTATAATGGTAAATCTGGGATAGTTTTCTATTTTATGCTTGACCGTCCTGGATAGAACTTCAATTAAAAGAGTGAATAGGTAGGGTATAAAAGACCCCCTTTTGATTCCACTCGATCCTCTAAACATCCTTGAGGGCTTACCATTAATTAGGATGCTAAAGGATGTTGAAGTAATGCAAGCTTTGATCAAGTTGATGAATAATGCAGGAAAACCAAACCATCTAAGACTATTAATAACAAATCTCCATTGAAAGGTATCAAAGGCGTTTAATGGATTCCATTTTGATAGTACAACTTCAGATCTGTCTTTTAGAATCACAATCCTTCATTAATTCATGAACCATAAGAATATTGTTACAATTATTTTTTCCTAGAATGAAGGCTCCTTGTGTAACATGTATGATATGTTTGAGAGCTCCCTCTAGACTGGAAGAAATTATCTTATACCCCTTTTGTAACCAGTTTGCCTATGATAGGCCAAGTAATCATACAATATAGCTGACCAACCATGAATGATTTTCAACTACGCTTGGCCAAACATAATTAGTGTAAAGTTCAGCATAGTAAGATCGACTATCTAGGCAAATAAATTTGAGATTAAGTGGAGCATCATCCAAATGGTGCAATAATCGATACAATTCAATGAAGACCTGAATGCTCACATATCTAACTTTTTAGAGATTTATGGCTCTTTTAAAATAAATGGAGCTCATTATGACCAATCAGACTATGTCTATTCCCATTCTCTTTAAGAGGGAAGGCCAAGGATTGGTTGAATTCCATGCCACGTTCTTCGTCAACTATATGGGAACAAGTGGCGAAAAAAATTTATTGAAGTACTTTCCACTTGCTAAGATTGTGAAATTTTGGAACAATATCTCCTTTTACTCCCAAACTAAAGGTAAATCCTTATACAACACATGGGAGAGATTTGAGGAGATATTGAGATAATGCCCACATCACGTACTACCACTATGGTTGCAAATCTAAACATTTTACAATAGGTTAAGTCAAAGCATAAGGTAGGTTATCAATGCAGCAGTTGGGG
Organism: Erythroxylum rufum; assembly: GCA_027478365.1. Lineage (NCBI taxonomy): Eukaryota > Viridiplantae > Streptophyta > Magnoliopsida > Malpighiales > Erythroxylaceae > Erythroxylum > Erythroxylum rufum. The sequence continues at coordinate 29,467,732 of JANIHZ010000005.1, forward strand.
GATGCTAAACAATAAAACACCAGAAGCAACCCATGATTTTATAGAGGATATAGCCATGAACAACTACCAATGGTGCTTGATTAAAGCATGAACCAATAAGCTAGCAAGAGTAGACAAAGTAGATGCAGTAGCGCAATTAGCGAGCCAAATGGAGGCCTTAAGCAAAAAGATAAACAAACTTATAATGGCTTCACAAGGTTAAATGATACAATGTGAGGTGTGTAGGCTAGGGCACCAAAGACAGAGTGTCAATCAACAAGACCAAACTTGTAAATTATTTGGGAAATGCTTAAAGACCCTAAAATAACCCTTGCAGTAACACCTACAATCTAAGTTGGAGGAATCACCCCAAACTTTCATGGGAAAATTAGGGGCAACCCAAAAATAACCCTCAACCTAGATTTCAACAGCAGGCATCACAACCCAAAAAGCTTAGTATAAATGAGCTAATAGTGGAATCCATTAAGGAATCATAAGCAAATTGATGCATCCATATGTGATATGAAAAATAGAATCGACCAGTTGGCAAGAACGGTGTTAGAAAGATCGAAGGGGAGCTCACTGAGCACAACAGAAACAAATCCTAAAGAACAATGGCAATCACCTAGACTACTGAGAGGAAGCTCCAAGAAGAAAAGAAAGTGACTTCTGAGAGTCACTAAAGGCTGAAAGTGGATGACAACTAGAGAGAGTCAAGGAATATCGACTTGTAATTCCCTATCCTGTCAGAGCAAAGAGAAATTTGTTAGAGGCAGAGTTAGATATATTCTTTGACCTTTTAGAACAATTTAAAATTGACTTACCCCTTATTGAATCTCTTTTGCAGTTACTAAAGAACATTGAATCGTCGAAAAAGAAATCATTAAATAAGGAGGAAGTGAAGAAGTTGGAGACTTTTGTGATGAGTGGGGAAGCTTAAACAAAAAAATCAAACTACTAGAGAAGCAACCAAACCTAAGGAGTTTCTATGTCCCTTACTTAATTGGTAGTTTAAAAGCAGATAAGGCTTTAGCCGACCTAGGGTTAACATCAATATGATGCCTTTTATTTTGTTTGAAAAAATGGGAATAGGAGAGCTTAAGCTGACTAGGATATATGTGCAATTAACTGACAGATCAATGAAATATCCTAGGGGAATGGTAGACAATTCACCTGTTCAGTTTGATAAGTTTACATTCCCACCTAACTTTGTAATTCTCCTCATAGAGGAGGATACAAAAATACCTTCAATCCTCAATTGACCCTTCTTAGTGACTGCCAAATCAATTATAGATGTTAATGAAGGCAATTTAACTGTAATGGTAGACCATGAAGAGGTTATATGTAACACCCAACAGAAATCCAAAGAATATTTACAGGCCCAAATAAATTATACAAAATACATATTCGAGCGACACAAAACTTATACTCCTTTGACCACTGCAGTTGACTTGTCCCAGTCTTTAAACTCTTCACTCCGAACCTACACGGGGCAAATCCACCTTGCTAAGCTTATAGCTTAGTGAGTAATCATTTAGCTAAATTAACCGATTTCTTTTCACAATACCAGAAGCATGCATTCAGAGATTAATAAAGCACTTCAGAACAGAATTTA
>JANIHZ010000005.1:29556399-29570882 GCA_027478365.1 Erythroxylum rufum
CATTTAGATTGATCATGTACAAATGAAGTGTAAGTCTAAGTTCAATGAGACATGTATGAATTTTGAAATGGGAATGAACATAAAATGTGTTCTAGAACATATCCAAGATTGTCATTAAGCATGCATTGTACATAGTCCATTTATTATCCGTGTGCAATTATTGATGTGTGTGAAATGGGTGTTTTGCATAAATGGGTTGTGTAGGTCAAGTGTCCGCATACAGGCGTTCCAGAATTGGAAAGCAAATGCTATTTTGGAGCATACTGTGAGTAGACCTAGATGGTCTTACTTTATTGTTTGTTTGTTTATGTTATGAATTCAGTGGTCATGAATAATTATGAAGGTGACTTGATTGTTAAATTCCGAACAATGAAGGTCCGATGACTGTGATATATGAATGAGTTATTGAAGTGCAAATTGTATGTGAAAGTGATTATTAAATGTGAATTTGTATTTGTAAATAAATGACATTGTGAATTCTCCACTACAATGTGGAATGCCGGACTAAGATCTGATGAGATGAGAAAGTGTTTGAATGGGATATGCAATTGAGAGTGATGCATCCCATTGCATGAATGCATGAAACATAATGGCAGTTGTGACCAGAGTAGCCACCGATTAGAGCTACAAGCTCAACATGTAAAAAAGAGCCTCGAGCTCAGAAGTGATTCAGAGCCTCAGGCTCAACGTTTAATGAGCCCAATACGGGACAGTTATCAATGAGCCTGGTATCCAATGGATACGGGACAGTTTAGGCACTCGGTCACAACAAAATAACAAATGGAAAGAGAGTCTCATATGCACTGCATATTCATGATACTAATGATTATAATGGTTTGAATGATTTCTGAATGTAATATGTGAAATGACTGATTAAGTGTATGTGATTCATTATGATTGTTAATGAACTGATGTGAATTATATACGTTATGTGATGAGTGAGCCATCGATGATGGTCACTCACTGAGTTCACAAAACTCACCTAAAATTTGCAAATATTTTTCAGGATTTAGAAGAATACCCCGTTAGGCTAACGGGAGTATACTTGCAGCATTCAAGTGAAGGATAGGGGTCGGGATCAGTTCGCGTCTGCATTTATGTTTTCCCTATTTTGTATTGAATTGTATATTCTGCATCTTTTTGTATAACTTTGTGTTTTGAAATGACTTAAGTGTTTTGTATTTGTGAAAGGGCCCAAAAGGCTATTGAAATTTGTGTTAATTGAAAAGGTTTATGAATGGTCGTGGGCCCAAGTTAAGTATCGATTTCCGAATATATTATGTTATGATTTAAAAAAAAAGTTTACCGATTTCTGACTGAATGAGTGCTCTAGCACGCCACTCTCGTGGGGTATGGACTCGGATATTACCATCGATGTCAGGTTCGGGTTATTGCGGGAGTGGGGTGTTACATAAAGACATGGCATTAGTTGCAGAGAAGCGAGCAACTATTACTAAGACTAGTACCCAAGCGGAAAGGCCATATTTGAGGCTTGGGAAAAGTCTAATTGGTTTAGTCTAACTTGATGCGATTGACAATGGCTAAAAATATTAATTCATCAATGCCTCATACGGACAATGCAAGGGAATTCACGATGAAAATCAAAAGGTACTCATAATCAAACATAACTCACAAGTCTATTGTAGGAAGCTTGATGAGCGAATTGACGACCAAGAAGTTTGACTGGTCACAGCCTATCTATGATCACGTAATAGGCATGTCAAATCTGGTTACAAAGCTAAAATCAACGGGCATGGATGTGAGTGAATCCTTCCTAGTACAGTTCATCATCAACTCACTTCTGCCTAAATTTGGTTAGTTCCAAGTGAATTACAACACTCTGAAAGAAAATGAAACTTTCAAGAAATTAAGGCCATATTGGTGCAAGAGGAAGGGAGATTAAAGAAAATGAAGGAACACTCTATTCACTTTACAGTACGTAAAGAAGCTAGCAGTAGAAAGGGAAAGCCAGGAAATAAGAGCAACAATAAGGACAAAGCCCCAATAAAGGTTAATGAGGGCCAAATCCATAAAGAGTAGTGTTGTTTCTTTTGCAAGAAAACTGGTCACCTCAAGAAAATTGCCTTAAGGAAAGGTTTGGTTTGAAAAGAAAGGTAAGTACTATGTTTCAGTATGTTTTGAATTAAATCATATTGAGGTGCCCAATAATACCTGGTGTTTAGATTTATGTGCAACTACTCATGTGTCACATATTATGTAGGGATTCCTTTAGATTCAAACCATAAAAGAAACTGAGAAGTTCCTATATATGGGTAGCATAATGAAGGTACAAATAGAAGGAATAGGGACATATAGATTGATCTTAGACACTGGTTATAGTCTAGATCTTGAAAAGTGTCTTTATGTTCCTAAATGCGCTACATATTTAGTTTCTGTTAGTAAGTTGGATCATATAGGTTTTAATTTCAATGTTAGAAATGATGTTTTTCTTTATGTAAACGATAGTACTATTATGGTTATGGTACATTAATAGATGGTTTATATCATTTCAACCTTGATGTTAATTATTATGAATCCTTGTTTCATGTTGAACATAATATTGGTAATAAATGTAGTGCACACAATGAAAACTCCACTTAATTGTGGCATCAAAGGTTACACCATATATCTAGAGAAAGAGTGATGAGATTAGTGAAAAGTGAAATCTTACCTTAACTAAATTTTACTGATTGGGGTGTGTGTGTGGATTACATTAAAGGCAAGCAAACCAAACACATATCTAAGAATTCAACCACAAGAAGTACTGAGTTACTTGAATCAATACACATTGATATATGTGGTCCTTTTCATGTCCTATCTTAGAGCGGTGAAAAATATTTTATCACCTTTATTGATGACTATTCACGTTATTGTTATCTCTATTTACTGTATGAAAAGTCTCAATTAGGGGACATTCTTGAGGTGTTCATTAATGAGGTAGAAAGGCAGTTAGATGGAAAAGTGAAAGTCGTAAGGTCTGATAGAGGTGGTGAATATTATGGTAAATATGATGAGAATGGATAATGTCCAAATCCATTTGCAAAATTTCTTTAAAGTTGGGGCATTCGTGCACAGTATACAATGCCAAGTAGGCCACAACAAAATGATGTCGCTGAAAAGCGGAATCGTACTCTTATAGAGATGGTTAGGAGTATGTTAAATTACACGAATGTACCTTTATCTTTAAGGATGTATGCATTAAAGACAGCTACATATCTACTTAATAGGGTTCCTAGTAAAGCAATTCTTATGACACATATGAATTGTGGACAGGTAGAAAACCTAGCTTGAGACACCTGCATGTTTGGGGTTGCCCAATCAAAATAAGGATTTATAATCGTCATAAAAGGAAACTTGATGTAAGAACCATTAGTAGTTACTTCATCAGTTATCTAGAAAAGTCCAAAGGGTACATATTTTATTGTCCTAACCATGGTATAAGAATAATTTAGTCAGGTAATGCTAGGTTCATTGAAAATGAACAAATCAGTGGAAGTAGGGAACCACAAAAGTTGGATATTCAAGAGATTCAGATGGAAAATCCTTCACTTAGTGTCTCTTCTCAAGTCATTGTTCCTCTTATTGTATCACAGTCACGTAACATATTCGAACAACAAGTTAATATTCCAAACCCACAAGAAGAGAATGTCAATAATGAACCAGTAAATAATGTGCAAGTCATAAATGATCAAGTGATACCATAAGAAATAGTATTGCGAAGGTCTATAAAGTAGAAAAGACCATCTATATTAGATGACTATGTGGTGTATTCACTTGAGTATGAGTGTGACTTGAGCATTGATAAGGATCCAATCTCATTTAAAGAAGCCATGAAATGTAATAATTCTGAAAGGTGGCTCAATGCTATGAAAGAAGAGTTAAAATCTACTAATGATAATCAAGTCTGGGAACTAGTTGAGTTACCTGAAGGCTCAAAGGAAGTGGGTTATAAATATGTCTTTAAGACCAAAAGGGACTCGAAAGGTAATATTGAAAGGTACAAAGTCAAACTTGTAGCCAAAGGTTATACTCAAAAAGATGACATTGACTTTAAAGAGACCTTATCTCTAGTTTTAAAGAAGGAATCTTTAAGAATTGTTATGGAATTAATAGCTCATTATGGTTTAGAGCTTCACCAAATGGATGTAAAGATCGCTTTTCTAAATGGTGACTTAGAAGAAGAAGTTTATGTAGACCAACCTAAAGGTTTTATGACTGTAGAAAAGAAAAATATGGTATGTAAATTAAACAAGTCAATATATGGTTTGAAATAAGCTTCCCGACAGTGGTATCTTAAGTCTAATGATACCATTACCTCTTATGGTTTTGTAGAGAACACTATTGATAGGTGTACCTATATGAAGGTTAATGGGAGTAAGTTCATTATTTTGCTACTATATGTTGATGATATTCTTTTAGCTGCTAATGATTTAGGCTTGTTACATGATGTAAAGAAAATTTCTTTCTAATAATTTTAAAATGAAAGATATGGGTGAGGCATCCTATGTGATTGGAATAGAAATATTTCGTGACAGAACACAAGGATTGTTAGGGTTATCTCAGAAAGGATATATCAGTAAAACATTAGAGAGATTTATGATGGAAAAATGCTCAGCAAGAGTAGTTCCAATTCAGAAAAGGGATAAACTTAGTGAAATACAATGTCCTAAGAATGATTTGGAACGAAAGGAAATGGAATATATTTCCTATGCATCTATAGTTGAGAGTTTGATGTATATTCATACTTGTACTCGGCCGGATATCAGTTTTGTTGTTGAAATGTTAGGCCGATATCAAAGCAATCCCGGATTGGACTACTAGAAAATTGCAAAGAAAGTTCTTACATATTTACAAGGCACCAAGGATTATTTGCTCACATACAGGAAATCAGATCACTTAGAAGTGATCAGCTATTCAGATTCAGACTATACTAGTTGTGTAGACTCAACGAAATCTACCTTTGGTTATCTATTTCAACTAGCAGGAGGGGCAATTTCTTGAAATAGTGGAAAGCAATCTGCCATTGCTAAGACTGAATTTGTGGCATTCTTTGAGGCCACTATTTAAGCATTGTGGTTGCGAAACTTTGTCTTAAGGCTAGTTATTGTCGACAGTATAACTAGACCGCTAAGAATTTATTGTGATAATTTCGTAGCTGACTTCTTCTCTAAAAATGATAGGTATTCTAAGAGTGCTAAACACATGGATTTGCAATACTTGTCAGTCAAAGGAGAAGTGTAAAAACATAAAGTGTTGATTGAGCATATTGGAATTGATCTAATGGTAACGGATCCGTTAACTAAAGGATTATTGCCTAAACTTTTACTGACCATGTTGAAAGGATGGGCATTATAGATAAGTCCTTGTTAGCTTAAGATCATGTTATGTATATATGTTTAGATATTTTCTAATATTGTTTTGACACTTATGAATTCAATTAATGTTATGTTTTTGCTATTTGTTAATTGTCACATTATGTTGTGTACACGCATTGTTAACAAATTATGTTTTGAGAAACATTAAAGTTGAAGATTATAATGTTTCTCAATTACAGTTATTTTGAGTTGAGATGATTGTGTGATACATGGAAGGAATCATGTCATTAGATGGCTTGTGACTACCATGATCCCATTATTTCAATTCATTCAAGTTTGATGGCTTAACAGATTCAATATATGGTGCACACTTATATTGTTGGATCATCAAGTCATAATATGGGCCAAGTGGAGATTGCTAGATTAATTTAAGAATCATAAGTGGAGCCCATATTACTTTATTTGATTATAATATAAAGTGAACCTAAAATAATGATTATTGGGCTTATTAAAGGACGTTAGAGTCATTAGGGTTACTTAATAAAGAAACCCTTCTCTCTCCCTTCAAGAAAAAGAAACTTTTACAGATATTAAAAAATATATGCGTTATTGCACCATTGAAAAGAACGAAAAAAAAGGCAATAAGGCGAAAGTAGGTAAAGTTTTTTCGTAAATAAGGAATTTAATAATAAGAAGAGATTACACGAATATAGATTAGGGTTAGTATTTCTCTCTTTTCTTTATAGCAATAATTTTAGGGTTTGACAGTGTTAAATTAATTGTGTCATAAATATTCTTGGGTGAATTCTATGCTTGTAAAATTGCTTAGAATGTTAAAAATTAAATCGTACATGCTCAAGCAAAGCCAATCTGCAGTAGAAGCTAATGATGTAGCTCAAACCTTCAAAGTACTCTAAAGGAACTTTATAGAAGTTTGCCCAAACAAGATTGGAGTCCAACCTCAATTTGTCCTGGTTTCCATTTCCTCACCAATAAAGGTCTTCCTTGAACATGTTAAGACCCCATGTCAACGAACCTGAGGTTTTCATTTCCTCGCCAGTAAAGGTCGTTCGTGAACATGCTAAGACTCCATGATAATTAACCTGAAGATGAAGAAATAATCTTCACTGATTAAGGTATTCTCCAAGCCAAGTTTTCTCTAGTTATAATTCGCCCGCTGTTGCACCAAGGAACATGCCATTCCCTTGTCCAAAAAGTAGCCAACCAAAGCTACTTTCCATTTCCTAGCTAACCAACAACAAAAAGAGAGGACAGATAAAATAATGGAGAGAATTGGGAACAGGACAGGAGGGAGAAGCAAAAACTGAAAATGGAAGAATAGTGGTAGATAACGCCTTCTCGAAAGCCTCAATACAACTGTCGAAAATGGCAATCTACTCCATTACTTCCAAGATCACATTCATACCCCACAAATCTATCCCTCAGATTCTCTACAGCCCAACCTTGAAGATATAAAGCCGTTTATACGAGGGATTGAGTCACTTTTCAATGGGAAAAGCTTACAGAGAAATTAAGCAATGACCAATGGTTTGATGATTTTGAAGACGCAGTTGGCAACAAGAACGTGATTTAACTAATGTGAAGTTTTTCATTGATATCTTCCAACCAATCATATCAAAGCATTATACATGCTAGTCCATACAAAAGGAATGCTTCACAATATAAACATAACATATAGGTATTGTTTATTTCTAACGGATAAAGAATCCCTCTGAGTAGAGCAGTGAATTGAAGCAATAATAGTGCGAGTTTCTGTTCTGCATTCTGACATGGACAGTGTGTGAAGCATTTCTTCTTTCCTTCACGCAAACTGTATATCAGAAACTCCTTTGAATTTATATCCTCGCCTCGCCTCATACCAACAAAGAAAGATTATGTACATCAGCAATCCCAAAAATCCCTCCCCCCAACCATATTCATCACATTGCTAAATGTCTGGTCCAAAACAATCTCTTTCTTCAAAAACCAGAATGGTCACCAGTAAACCGAGAAGCCAAAATTGTTGTGAAGTCAATCTTTTCCATTGTTTAAGGTTCAACCACAGAATTCTGAGACACCAGTCCCATGTGATTAGCGTTCATTCACATTCATCAGATACCCCACCTGCAAGATGTCTTGAAGGATTGGCTTTCATGAAAATCAACATGAGAGCACACGAGGTAATGCATCTGGTGGACCAACATCTTTCCGGTAACTGAATTCTCTCTCATTGAACAAGAAATGTTGTGGAGGGTGATAAGAAATAAGGAACTCAACGGAGGTACACCATTATCAGCAAAACAGTTCCGGGAATGACCACATAATCAACCTTGCAAATATGTCGGACTCAAGGAATTCCACATGAGCAGCCCTACCAATTATGGTGTTCAGGTTCCTAGTCTGAGAAGATGTGTCAAAACTGATATCACAGCGCATGAAAATTCGAGGCTCAGACGATGGAGCTTGAATCTGGTTCAAACAATTATTTAGCATATCCCAGAAGACTTTGCCCCTTTTTGTGTAATCCAACATGGATGCTGGAGACATATCAATCCTGGCTGAATGATAAGGAATATAACCATCCTGGATATACAAACAAATTTGGAATTGAAAATCTTCCCTACAAACAAATGAATACATGCTAGACAAGGGAACATGAAAACAGCAGGTTGTCAATCATCACAAAGTTTCTTTGCAGGCAATAGGAACATATTCAATGCTTGAAGAATTAAAATAGTCTACAAGAATGCACAAGGACTATAATTTTTTAGTTCTTTTGCTTGTACTGATTTCCCATTTCAAAGGCCTCCTACCTTAATTTCTACTATTTCAGTCCTAACACTATTTAGAACTCCTCATAATTAAATCCATCAAAAGAATCAAGTGTAACAACAAGATAACATAATCTATTTCAAGCATATCAGAAGAAGAGTGATACCTGAGGTGATGATAACAGGATTATATTCTTGAAGTTCTCCAGTGTCTTCTCCTGGAATAGGGGGGGAAAAAAAATGCATTACTTAGTGCCCAATGCAGTGTTTGGCCGCTATTTATGTTGCTCCAAGTTTTTGACAGATGCATAGACATCATATATGATATTCTCTCTCTCTCTCTCTCTCTCTCTCTCTCTCTCACACACACACACACACACACACACACATAAAATAGAACATGTAAAAAGGAAAAAAAATTCATATTGGATCTACAACAATTTGGAGGTCTTTGCGGTACCTTGCAAAGTTTGTACAAGAAAGTGTTTGTGAGGTCTGGATCATCTGAGAACGTAAGCTGATGAATGCATTGTGTGCCTTTAAACTTCTTCAAGAGCCACAGACCAGAGTTGAATAATGTGTTTGAACCGTACATGTACCCCAAATGTGGCCCAGATAAAGAAAGATAAGTATGCAAGTATCTGAGATATGGTTCCAAGATGCTTTCTGACAAAAGGGGGAAGCCAAGAAAAATGGATAACCAATCAATTTAGCACAATGTTTGCCAGAGAAATTGATCAAAAGACCCTCCATTGTCAGATGAATATACCTGTCAACGCAGCTCTTAAGATGACATTACCAATGGAATGACCAACAAAGCTAAGCTTAATATTTCTTAAACGTCCAGTCCTTGAAGCTTTATCCATTTTCCTTTTGATGAAACATACAACTTCCTGTGCCAGCCTTACTCCCATTTCCTTGAAATCCCCATGTGTTTTATTCTCATTTGCTTCTGACATAAGAAACTCTATTTTGGGATCTATCAGAAGCCATTGATTCCGAATAAGTCGGAGGTCCAGGTGATGCCCCTGTTGTGATGCAGTGAGGTGATATCATTATCTCTATTTACTAGGAAATTCACCAAAAATAACAAACAATTAACATAGAGAAGGAACAGTTAAGGCCTGCTCAATTGTGGAAAATTTTTCATGTTCCCAACACAGTTCTCTTTCCATTTCCATGTTTTTCTTCTGTTAAAAGCCAAAGAAAAAATTAATGTTCATTGTCAAAAAGCAATTTATTTTGGAACTACAATTAAAATAACAGTTTACATTTACTATTCAATGGTTTTTCATTTAACAAATTTTACATATTACTAGCAATATTCACAAAATAATATCAAACACCTCTTGATATATATTTATACATACAGATGAATCTGGAAGTACAAGTAACTAATTATGTATAAATAACCCAAACCATAACAATCATAAAAGATTGATGAAAAGAGTAATGCAGAAAAAGAAGTCGTGTATGAATGCTTTGCGCAACAACTGGATGCACAAGCTTATGACAGAGTGCTGTTTTTCAATTATTTTCAAGTTTGAAATGAAGAGTGATAGCTTAAAAACATTATTGTCATCGTGCATTCTTACAAAAAATTATTGTCCGTGCATTTTAAATTATTAACGTGTCAAAACTGATATCTTCTTGTCTTTGCAACTTACCCCTCCCCCATAAAATACAAAAATTGGAAAAAAAAAACACACTAAAGGGATATAAGGTTCCATTTATTTAAAGAAGTGATACAAGTATGGTAATATATGCTCATCCATAATTGGTACCGCAGGTAGAAGGAAGATAATGACAGAAAATCAAAAGATAACACACAAAATTAAGCTCCTAACATAATTAATAAGTAAAAAAGAAACATGCCTGAAATCCATGTACGAAGACAACTATTTTCAGAACTTTACCATCCTGCTCTGAGTTAAAGTTATTTGATCCTCTAGCATTCCCAATTATTCCACGTGGAAAATTTGGGGTATCTTTCTGATCCAAATGACCTAGAAATATGTTTCCATTCAAGGTCTGCAGTGGTGGGTGCACAACACGCTCTATAGTAACAATAGGAACACACAAAGGATTTCCAAACATATGCATATCTTGAAGTGATCGATTGTTGATCTGGATGGAAGCCATAGATTTATAAGAATTAACTGAGATGAAACATTGGAAAATAAAGACTAACTACATACTCTCATTTGTGCAATACTTTGCCGATGAAGCTCAGCATGCATGATAGCCCATTGGGCAGGCTGTAAAGAGTACATGAATACCAAGAAAATTAGTGAACCTCGATAGGCATATGAAAGAGGATAATTTCTACATATTCAAAGAGGTCATGGTACAATCCAGTGCTATTAATTCCTAACATGGCAATCTATTAAGTGTGGCTAGTAACTTGTTGAAGTTCTAGATTTTGTTCAAAGGCAAAAAGTGTAAATTTAATCTTAATGTTTTCATCAAAATATAAATTATATTGTAACGCTTCAGAGTATTCAAATAAATCCTAAAATTTGCAAAACATTCAAAATAAATCTTAAGCAGTTAATATATTTTATTTATAGCATGGGCCCTATTGTCCCACATGACATATAAGTGATATATAATAGGACCCACATGTTAGATTAAACTTAAATTAATTTAAATTTATCTTTTTAATTCTGTTTAATTTTAAATAAATATTAATTTAACCTAATTTATTCTCAATAAACTCTAATTAACCTAATTTAATCTTAATTATTCAAAATGTTCAATTTGAAATCTCATTTCCTCTTAACCCCTATCAAGCCCTCTTCATCGTTGGCAACTTCTCTTCTCTTCTCCAATCTAGAAATCGAGCACTAATCCCACATACTTTAATTTACAATCAAGATAATATATATGATCTGGATTTTTGGAAACTCACATATGTTGATTGCCAAGACAAAGGAAAAATTGGAACATGTAAAATTGGATTTGATTAAAAGACCTAAAAGCTTCGAATCTTGTTTTAAATTGCCCCTTCTTGTGGTGATTATTGGTGGTGGTTAAGGTTGTGAAGGGTTGATTGTCAATGCTCAATAGCCATTGCCCTCTTTGGTGGTTAAAGTCACGGTTGTCTAGGAGAAAGAACTATATGATCATCACTCTAGGCAACAAGGTAGGGGAGATTTGTAAATGGTGTAGACAAAGATAGTGGTGACACAATGAGTGGCTAAAGATGATAGTTACTACTGCTCACCATGGTGTTATGGCTATAGGAGACACATTATGGTGACAAGATGGTCGCATGTTATTAGCTAGGTACAATGGTTGCTTCTCCTCAGAGTGACATCGACTGGAATAGGTGGTAGCAGTTTGTTTTGCAATGGATGTTAGGGTCTAGAAAAGAAGATGAGCCTATTTGGCGGTTAGGATTTCTATGATTGGTAATGAATATTTGCTATTGAGTTAGTGTAATAATTAAGATTAAATTAGATTAACTACAGTTTATTGAGATTAAATTAGGTTAATAACATAATTAAAGAAAATAAACTTAAATTAATTTAAATTTAATCTGATGTATGAGTCCCATTATGCCACATGTATACAGGCTCACGCTATAAACAAAATATTACATTAAACTCATACCATGTTAGAAATGATGTGGAACATAATGAACGAAACTTTAACTTTATCCAAATTTCCATTTACTAGGGAATTATTTTGAATGTTTTGCAAACATTAAGGTTTATTTTAAATATGCCAAAATGTTAGTCTAACATGTATTTTAGTGAAAATGTTACCTTTGTGCAACTAACAAAATAACATTTAGAAGGTAAAACCAACATTTACTTACATCATAAGCTAACTTTTGTGGGCTTGACAATTTTCGAAGGGGACTCTGGCAAGAAGAAGAATCAACCTGACTACTCATGGAATAAGGTGGTACCTCATCCTTGGAGTACACCATCCATATTGACCATTCAACTCTTCTATCCTCAGCCCAAGTATCATGAAGATAATCCAATATCTTTTTCCTGTTCGCTCTAGATTGACATACAATATCATCAATAGAATTAGGCCATGTCTTAAAGCAAACATTTAAAATATTTCAACCAAAAAGGAGCTAAAAGCTTTTTCCCACATAAAGGGTTATTGTGAAAGTAACACAAGAAATATGAGATTGTGTAAGGGGAACCAAAAACAATAAAAACCAAAAGGAAAAAAGATATTCTATTGTGCATGACAAAGCCTATTCAAAGATGGAAAAGTAGAAAAATAAAGATTAGGAGTTAGAACATGTACAACTTGCAATTGTTCACAAGCAATAAAACACATCCATTGACATACATAACCTTAAGGACATCAACATCTTATTTTGAATTTAAACTTAACTACAAAGATATTAGAACTTCATATGATAGATCTTATCACCATTGCTTCCATTGTACATACAAGGCCTTCTTCAATTTAGAAGTAGTTTGAATACACAAATTATTCTTATAACCTAGAGGCACTTTCATATAGATTCTTTGTCAATGCACTCTTGACATCTTCCCAATCATAGTTAGCTGCTAAAGATAAGGGAATTCTATTTACATTTGCAACTAGAGTAAAAGTCATTAGGAAGTCAATTTTATAAGTTTAAGTACAACTTTTGGTCACCAATCTTATCTTATATCTTTCAATCGATCCATCTGTCTTATACTTTGTTGTGTAAACCTATGTACAACCCATATGCTTCTTCCTTACGACAGCTTCATCAACTCTCTAATTTTACTTTTCCTAATGCATCCATTTCCATATTTATAACTTATTTCCATTTCTCATTGGTTAAATCCATGGATAGCATTTAAGGATGACAATGGCATCTAGGCTAACAAGGAAGGCTTTATGAGATTCAGTTTCACTAAAAATTATTACCAAATTATCAGGATCTAGGATGGAGTCTAAGACTTGCATAATCAAGGAATAATCGTCTTCTTCCTTGAATACACCTTGTCAAATATTACATTGTTAAGGGCAGATTGTTTCTTGTTGATTTTGAGGTACAAGTTTAGATTAGGCTTAGAGTAAGATGGTAGGTCAAGCAAGAAGAAATTCCCTATCCCTATCTCATATTATTCCAAGACTTATGATGTTGTTCACATTGCTAAACTCTTCTTCAATGAGGTTATATATCTCCATGGATTATCTTTAAACATTGTCTCTAATCAAGATGTGAAATTTATGAGTTACTTTGGGAGAACTCTATCAAAAACACCGAACACTAAGCTTTAGTTTTTCAAGTTCTTTCCATCCCCAAACCGATAGACAAATAGAGGTAGTGAATAGAAGCTCGCAGGAGTTGTTAAAATGCTTGGTCAAGGACAATGTGAATTATTGGAACCTAATTCTTCCTAGAAACTTATTAATAGATGATATCTTACGAAAAATGTGATTCTTCGTATTCCTAGAATCAAATACAGAATTTGAATACAATAGTTCAACTAGTAAGAGTCCTTTTGAGATAGTTTTAAGAATTCAACCAAGGAAGCCTATTGATTTGGTTCCTTTACCACTGATAACATGAGTTAGTGTTAAAGAACACTAGAGGGAAATCATTGATGAGATACAGAGAAAGATAATAACTAATAACTTGACTTAAAAGAATGTGTTGAACAGCATCGTCGATTGGTGAAATTCGACGAAGGGGATATGTAATCATAAGTATTCACAAAAAGTGTTTTTCAAAAGAAATATATAAGAAACTTCATTAATAGAATGTTAGACCTTATAAGATCTTCAAGAAAATAAGTTAATGCTTATGTTTTGGAATTACCAAGTAACATGGGAATCCTATCATTAATGGTGTAGACTTATCATGGATATGATGATACACAATCTCCTATTATTGCTATGAGCATTCCAGCTATTCCCCATCTTAAAGAGGAGATGGAAGATGTTTTTGATGAACAAACTGTAGCTACTAGAGTTGGTGGATATCGATGGTTTCCCATCAAGTTGAAAGGAAAATCAATTCATGATAGCACTTAGATTTTAGAATCTGAATTTCAAAAGTTGAATCCAAACTTACATGATCAATATTTGTCACATTCTACGTTGATGACGACTTCATGCAAGTCAAGCAAAATTGATGCAAAAGAACTAAGAGTTTATAAAAGAAATTAAAAAGAGGGCAAATTAGTCAACTACAAGCTTTAATTTGGTGGAATGAAAAGTAGAAGTTGAGTATAACAAAGACAACAAGGGCTGAAATTTAGTTTATACTAGGTTTCCTTATTAAATAGAAAGTAGTAGTAAGTTAGATACATTATCCTAATTGAAGATATATTATTCTAGTTGTTTCAGACTTAACTTATTTAAGAATATAGAATTTTTATTAGAATAGGATTCATGTTTTGGATTAGTTTAAAATAAGGATTCTAAG
>JANIHZ010000005.1:29816358-29841323 GCA_027478365.1 Erythroxylum rufum
GTGGTACATTGGACTTTTTAAAATTTTTAAAAAATAAATATTTGAGTCCTCCTATTATAAATTTTTGGCTCCGTCATTAGGTATAATCCAATGTGGCGTAGAGTGTAAGTAAAACCAACGAATGCTTGTTACTATCAGTATTAATAAATTTGTTATCTTCATTTGCAGGTTGAAGTTGCCATAATAACTGGCAGTACTTAGTAATTGAAGTTGGGCAGATGGGTACTAATATAAAAGAAGACAACAAAATCTTAAGCAAGAAATTTATTCTCTATCTCGACCACATCTAATTTTATATATGATCATCAACATCTGCAAAATTAAACAAAGCGTAATAAAAAACCTATCCTTCACGTGGCTAATTGTGAAAGGCTAAGGGCATCGAGAAGGGCGAAATGAGCTTCCTACGATGCAAGAAGGTGAGGACGTCAGGAAAAAATAGACTGAGAATGAATGGAAATGTGACACTAGGAAGGGTTGAGGGATTAAACGATGGCAACAAACTAAGAAAAAAGGGTGTGAGCGTCGAGAGAAAATATAATGTGAACTAACGGCGATGTGACAATGGGAAGGGTTGAGGGATTAAATGACAGCTATGGAACACAGAAATAACAGTGTTTGCGTCTAGGAGGAGGGATTGACAGACAGATTTAGGGATTTAATCTTGTTGATCGTTTCATTACTCTAAGTCACTTCTATTAATTACGGCTGACGTGTCTTATTAATTAGAGTTCTTGGATACTGGCACTGCTACGTCAGCAAAGATAACAGAGATAAGATAACGGAGATATTAACGTTGGGTCAAAATTGAAAATTTTTGAAAGTTTAAACATTTTATTGTCACTTTTTAAAATTCAGGCTATAATTATAAAATTGACTAAAGTTTGGAATTTTTTATAATTAATCCTAAAGAAAAATATTTTCAAAGAAAATAACATCTCTAGCTTCAACAATTATACTATAGGTTATGTCACTATAACTATAATTTATAAATAAAAATCTAGACACATTACTATTTAAATCATAACCAAAAGTATAGCATCAAAAGTTTTGAATCCTTTGGTTTTTCTTTTGACTTCAAAAAAATCCTACTTTTCCTAAACATTCCCATTTCCCACCCTTCTAAGTAATTCAATTGAGGTTTTAAATTTTTTCATAATTCAAAAATAGTTTTATCATTAAAAAAATATTATTCAAAATATAAAGAAAATAATGCTTCTCCACATAAATATCTAGGAACATACTAGCTAATAATCATTGAGTTTGCTATAAAACCGAAACTAAAATTTAAGAATATTTGGGAGAGGAGAATATAATTTTTCTTATGAATTAGTGTAACTTACATCAAGTTAACCCTTCTATTTATAGTACATATTTTATAATAAAATACTATCATGATAATAGAAGTGGCACACTAACTATTAAGTGGTGCATTTGGCACACCATATATTTCTATCTTTTATAACAAGTTTAATTATTATAATAATTTTTAACTTATTTTAGTTGTTGACTTATTTAAGTATTCGAATCCGATTGCCATTGTGGTTGGATTCGAGTGCTTGATTGCTGTCACTTTATTGTTGAGCAACCATGATTATAGGGTTCATCTTCTCCTTACAAATCTTAACATATGTCCGCACTAGTTGAAATGTATTCAACAGCAAATGAATTTGTGGCAAATTTTAATTAAAGAAATAGTTGATTCGTGACTTTTAAAGAATAAGAACATGAAATGCTTATTTTATGCCTTTTCATAAGGTAAAGTGAGAAACCAAAAATGTGAAGACCATGAGAAAATTCCAAGTAGAAAAGGAAAGCCATGGGAAGAAATTTCGTCTGCGGCTATAACTCGATAGAATGAGTGGCCCAAAATCAAAATACGAAACCTGGAGTCGTCAAAGAGATCGGGGCTGTCAACTTCTTAGGCAGCCACTAGATGTAACATATGCAGATTAGGTAATGTATTTCTAATCTGTCTTCGACCCATTAGCTAGTCTTCGTGAGATGACACAAACCAAACGGTCCAATTAATATTTAAAGCCTTGTTAAACAATCTTATTTAAAGTATAAAACGAACAATATTAGAGTATTCGCTTTTTTTTTTTAATGTTAGAATTAATATTAGAGTATTCAATTGTCCTATAGAGAATTTGGTCAATACTCAAAACTTGGTAAACGGTCCGTCTTTATTAATGATAATCGACAAAATGAGGAACATAACATGATAATTTCTTACGCAGTAACCTGAAGTTTCCCTTCCCTCTGAAACAATTAAGATGTGTTTCGTGATATGAAATAAGAACAGCTTATCGTTAGGAAGGACGTAAAAGGCCAAAAGCAAATGAATTAATCACGCACACTGACAGAAGAAAGTTAAAATCTTTTGCGGAAAAGGGGGATGATACGAGAGGATTTAAAAGCAAAAGGAAATTTAATGTAAAGCCAGAAGAAAGCACCGAAAAGCCGCGACCGCGACACATTCACGTGGAAAGACGTAAAAGCCAGGGCAGCCACACTTTATTTTTCTAATTGCATCATTCCAATAACGACACCCATTTTAAAGGACATTTTGCACTTTGCACGTCCTCGTCCTCGTCCAAAACCAAACCGCACCCACAAATGTTTAATCGGTCAAATGTACATTTTAAAGCTTTAACATTTATTACCAATATATATATATATATATACACATATAAAAATTTCAAATTAATTAAAAAATGAATTTTACGATTATGAAACAATAAAAATTATAGTTATATTCATTAAATTTCACTTATCACGTGTAACAGGATTTATTGTTATGCATTTTAGACATTAAAAAAATCAATATGATTAACGAAAATATAATTTTATTAAATTTAGATTTGTTTTAAAAATATTTATATAAATACGGAGGTTCAAATACAATTTTAATCAGGTCTAATAAAAAACTCTTGTTACTGTTGCATTGCATATTCCAGAATCCTCACTTTTTTATTTTTTTTAATATACTTCTCTACTTCCTCCTAAACACACTCTTCCTGTTCTGGTGTCCTCTTTCTCCTCCTCCTCTTCTTCTTCTTCTTCTTCTCTTGTGCGTTTTATCTCTACGCATTTTGGAACCCCTTTTTCCTTTATGTTGCTTCTGAACAGATAAGAACAAAATAATAATAATAATAATAATACTAAATAAGATAGTTGTGAGGGTGGGAACATGGAGGAAGAAGGAGTTGAGAAGAAGATCAAGATTGGAGTCTGCGTCATGGAAAAGAAGGTGAAATGCGGCTTGGAGGTCCTCTTCCTCATTTTTCATTGTTTTCTTTCATTTCTTCAATTCTTTCTATTGCGTTTATTGCGGTAACTGTTCATTTGTAATAAGAAGAAAGAGCCAACACTTAATCGAATAATGTAAATGATGATTCTCCTTTTGTATTGTGTTGTCAATTTTTTTTCCGTACAGGTGTATTCAGCTCCAATGGGACAGATTCTGGACAGGCTACAAGCTTTTGGTGAATTTGAGGCATGCATATATATCTTTATTATATATGTGTTGTGTTTGAGTTTAGTTTTTACCACAATGTAGGCTGTTATTTATGGAGATTTCTCTTGTAGGTTATTCATTTTGGAGACACAATAATACTGGAGGAACCCATCGAGAGGTACTTTGTTATATTATTAGCTGAAACTTTTGTATTTCCCATACTATCTGATTGTAGCGGTTTAATAGTTTTTCTGCTGAACTTCAAGCGCTTTGATTTTGTTTCCTTACCTAGTGTTTCTTTTGTAATTGCCGAGGTTGTGCATTTCGTAAATTTTGGGATACTTAATATTATTTAGAAACAACAATACTAGAAGAAGTTGGAAGCTTTTATGGTGAATTAAGGAGGAACAATATAAGGGGGAAGTGAAAGGTTTGTTTTCTTGAAATAAAATGAATGTTAAGTGTGCTTGTTCAATGCCTCGTATTCAGGCTTTGATTTTAGTTCAATTTTTCAAAGTTGTAATTTGTTTGTAGCAAATCGGTTGTAGTTCCAGGATAATAAACATAATTAATTGAAAAACAATGTGATGTCTAATCTGTTTGATGATTGTAGTGACTTCATTGGTGTGGAATAATGTATATCCGTTAACTATATCATAGCTATTCAGTAAATTTAACTTCTGTCTGCTAGATTACTAATCTTTTGAACCATTTGATTATTTCAGTTGGCCTGTATGTGATTGCTTGATCGCCTTCTATTCCTCTGGTTATCCCCTTGACAAGGCTCAGGCATATTCTGCTTTGAGGAAGTAAGTTCCACTTACTGCTTTATATTATATGAGCTGATTAATTATAACCAACCAACATTTTAAGAGGCTTTCTTTGACTTGCCTTATTCTGGACATTGACAATAAATTTTGATAGAGTATCAAAATTTATGTACAAAAAAATGTGAAATATCTTCCAATCTTGAGTAATTCCACATATAGAGATTGAAAAAAAATCAGACTGATGCCTAGTCAATAAACAGAAGTAGACTAGAGAAGAGGTCATTTCATTTTGAATTAACATTAATATAGTTTGACTTAGAGAATTTTTAACTTTCATTTTCCTTTTCAATTCAAATTGTTCTTAGAACTTTTGTTTCAAGAAAACCTGATTTCAAGGTACTCATTGAGTTTATGCAATCATTTCCATTTTCTGGTCTACCTCTTTGTCAGAGACTAATATTGATATACTTCATAATAATACATTTTGTTACCATGAGATATATTGGCACAGTGAAAAATATGTAGGGTCTTTTCTAATTCTTATTGAAAATTTGCAGTTCTTTTTCCTTTCCTTTCTGTTTTGCATGCATGGCGATACCTTGTTTACATGATATGCCTGTCCGAGTTTTTTGGAAATAACAAAATACAAGACTATCTAGTGTCATAATAAACTGTTTGTAAGCTCAATGATCCACTACTGGCTGATTGCATTTTTTAAGTGTTTTGACTACTTTTTCTTTGGTCCGACCATAACACCAAACTGAAAAGATTGATATGGATCTCCATTGTGCTTAATTAGGGCAGATCCAAATGTCAGATGGCTGCTTAGTTGATCTGTTTACTTAAGTAGATCAAAAGAAGCTCTCAATTTGTTAATCACTTGTGCTTTTATTTCAGGCCTTTTCTTGTAAATGAATTGGAGCCACAACACCTTCTTCTTGACAGAAGGAAGGTATATGAGGTATGAATGTAAACTTTAGCGTTAAGCCTGGATTTGGTTCATTTTCTTCTGATCTTCAACGAGCATCCTCGTAGGACACAGAGAATATATCGGCTTGTATGATCTACTCACTCTTTTGAGATCCTTTATCACATATTTCTTTCAGTGTTGCACATGTTTGATATTGTGAGCTCCTGATGATACTGTTCAATCATAACTGGGGCACACATTATTTCTTGAAGTTACAGTTGAATGGTATAGACCACATGAGACTAATGTATTTTCGGATCTCTTTTTCTTTCATCAAGCGCCTTGAAATGTTTGGAATACCTGTACCAAAGTATGCTCTTGTCAATAGAGAATATCCCTATCAAGATTTGGATTATTTTATCGAGGAAGAAGATTTTGTTGAGGTTCATGGCAATCGATTTTGGAAGCCATTTGTTGAGAAGCCTGTTGACGGTAAGCAGATTCCCTGTAGTTATCTTAATTCGCCCCATTCATTTTCTTTCCCTGCTGATATCTTGGCCAAATGGTACACAAGTTGGATGGGGAATATAGCCTTAGGCCTTCTATCACAGCTTTTAACTTGGTATATTGTTTTTCCCTAAGGTGACATACCATTTAATTACTATGTCCATATTTCACAAAACTGAAAGACTACTCACGGAGCTGACGAAAGAAGTTCCCAATCTTGTAATTATAAACTTCTACGTCTAGACAACTTTGATTCAGTGGTGCTGTGAGCATTAGTGTCAATGTGGACAACCATCTTTAAGCTTGTCTAGAATAACCAATAAATGCTGGAATTTCTGATCAATTCTCAGGTTTTCCCAATCTGTTAAAAACAGATTCTTCCTTTTTGGGTTGTAAAGACTATTGGTTGTTGCATAAGAACTCAATCTCATGCTATGCTAGAAAAATTTAGACACAAAACTTAAGTACCTGATCTTAACAGTTTATAAGCTATCTCCAAAATCAAATGCACTTCTTCTTTGCTATCATATGAGTGCTTTGTATTTAGTAAAATAACGTGAATCTCAAATATTCTGTTCTTGCAAGTGTTTTATTTGAAAACAAATTGATATTTGCATAATTTCGAGGTAAGATAGTTTTGTGGTCACATTCTAGTGTCTCTGTGTAAGGATATAGAACAAATGCTATATACCTTTATTATAGTTAGTTCATGTAGTAATTCTTAAAGAGTTTTGATTTCTTAAGAACATAGGTAATGAATTGGTTTGTGCATTTTGTTCCAGGGGATGACCATAACATAAAGATATATTATCCCAGTTCTGCAGGTGGAGGTATGAAGGAATTATTCAGGAAGGTATGCTGAAACTGTATACATCTTTTGACCATATGATTTAAATTAAAGCGATATTACTGTGGAATAACCCTAGTATTTTACGATTCTTTTTGTTAGCATTAATTATGTTTATATTAATTAATTATGTTCATATTAAAGGGCTATGAGATTTGACATTTTACCTTTACATATAAATAGGGTTTTTTTTTTCCTAATCAATCTTCTATTTTTTAACTAATTAACTACTAGTCACATCTGAATTTTTAAATTGAATTTCAATTAGGTATAATTTTTCCTTTAGCTTTACTTTTTACCAGAATTCCAGTTTTTTTTTATTCGTTATTAGAATCAATAGGGTTTAGCTTCTTACCCCCTTTGCTGGATTATATTTCTATATGATTCATTCTTGATGCTAGTTGAGTGTTTTCTAGATATAGTATCCGAGCTTTGTATCACAGGGAGGTCATTGGATTAAGTTGTGCTGCTCTCATTGTTGGTGATTTGTAATTTGTCATGATTTGTTCACACTTTGTGTGGGAGGTTTGTCAAAACAATATCTCATTCATTTGTGTCCACACTCAAATTGCTTAAGCATTTAGGTTGAATGGTTCATTCACAATTAAGCATTTAGGTTGAATGGTTCATTCACATTTTTGAATAGAACATTATGTCAGCATGTAGTGTCATTAATCATTGCGGAAACTCAAATGGTTCTTCCGTGATAGGATCTTAGTTGAAACTAGAGTCTCTCTACACTAACAGTGATGAAAACAAAGCTCGATGTCATTGATCAATTTGCTTGCTGCTGAATGCAAACCTGGCTTGTTCTGTCAGATTGACTTTCCCTCATTCATTTTTCTGGTTTTGAGCATTAATGCTCAATCTAGCTTTGTTGCAATAAATTGCAACTACACTCTTTTGGGTTTGCAGAATCTGCTAGGGTCCACTAGTAGGCTTTGAAATCATCATAGAATATCTATCTGTCATCGTCAGTGGCCTTGTTTCCTGTTTTAACATTTTATTATTCTGAGCTTGGTTATTGTTTACTTGTAGTAGTTTCTAGTTTGGCTGTCTATTATTCTGAGTAGTAATTATTGAGTGTCAGGTTGGGAATCGATCCAGTGAGTTCCATCCAGAAGTTAGAAGAGTGCGGCGTGAAGGCTCTTACATATATGAAGAATTTATGCCGACGGGAGGAACGGATGTGAAGGTTGCATACATCAGAATTTATATTATGTGTCTGAATTTTTATCTCTAAATGGATTTGTAGATAGGTCGCATGCTTTCATTTTCTGTTTTGGTGTATAGGTCACATATTTTTGTTGTTGAAATACTTTTCTTGCTATATTCGTGGATCAGATTCAATGATTGTCTAATATTTGTATCAATTTATTTCTGGGAGAGCCTGGATCAAATGCGACAGTATTTAATTATAGTTGACGCACTTTTTACTGGTAGTGGCGTATGCCCAACAGTGATACAGAGCACATGCATTTGCTCACGAAAGAGATGTGTGTCATAAATTTCTTTAGAATGCAATGTATGTTCAGGAAAGCATTCGTAGGTAATGTGCATATAAATTGCTGGATGAATTTTTTGTTATCTTGGAAATTCTGCTAAATTCCACTCAGTCAAGTGCTTTGAAGTCTGTCTGAAAAGAAGATGAATGTTCTAGACATTTCCTTGCTGTCTTCCTTCAAAAACTCAAATTGGTTGTCAATTAGAGCAAGAACTGAATTTGTTCCTTATTTTTAATAAATTCTGCTGCTTCAATTGATTGCTTTGTTGGTGGAGATCATTTTTTTTTCAATGGCATTTGTTATGCTCTCTAGCCATGCCACTTCTCTTTGCATTTAATACTCAAATCATTCTGTCTGCATAACTTTACTTGTGTTGGTAAATAGTGTTTTACTTCTTGTCAAATGATTGTAGGTATACACTGTTGGACCTGAATATGCACATGCTGAAGCAAGGAAGTCTCCTGTTGTTGATGGAGTTGTTATGAGGAATCCTGATGGCAAGGAAGTAATGTCCTATGTCCTCTATAGGAACGGTTTTCCCTTTGACATGTATATGGGCTTTGCTCATGACAATTGTTAATCAAAAAGTAAAGCTGGCATTTTGTTTATATCGTATAATAACTTTGCTATAACCTTTATCAAGATATAATCAAAATAAACCATTTGACCCTGCTCAAAATTTAGGAGAAAAATAGATTGTAAATTGGTTGGTATAAGAACAGTGGAAAGCTATGCTTGGTATTAAGTCTTGTTATTTGACTTATTGTTGCCTGAATCATTTGTAAATGGAGATAACAAGTTGAGTTGCTTCCTGAAGTCAAGGAATCCTTTGTTGAATGAGAGACATGAATTAGATTTATAAAATTATGTACTGCTGTTGAGGTCATTCATTTCCTTGTCTAAAAATATTTTATGGTTATGAAAACTATTTGAGTGAAGAGCCAACTTAATCATGGGTTGATATTTAAACTTTAGTTTCTTTACCTTTTGTGTTCCTTAGACTTTTGGAAAACAATTAACAGGCTTATTTTAAGAATATCCCATTGGTAGCTGCAGCAGCATAGGCAGGTGAGAAATAAAAGAAAGAAAGATAGATATTCACATATTTTAGGATCCAGAACCAGCTTTTACACAAATTTAATTAACTAAATGAATTTAGAGTCTGTAATTTCATTGTGGTCATGCTTGTATCACATTTAAACATCACAATGCCTGTGTAATAATTAACTATGTACCCATCTGGCCCATCAAAAGTAGACAAAGGATGAATAACACAAAATTGAGGTTTTCTAGACTATGATCAAGTTAATGTTTGTTACTCTTGTTACAGGTACGGTATCCAGTGTTGTTGACGCCTAATGAAAAACAAATGGCGAGAGAGGTTTGTCATGCATTTAGACAAGCGGTAAGTACATCAGAATTCTGGATCTTTCTGACTCCCATTACATTATTGTACATTCCTATAATCACTGTTGAGAGGTTCTCTATATACATGAATAGTCTCAGCTTGTTTGAGTTTAACTTTTGCTGCTTTCTGGATGAAGCAATTTTAATTTTTTTATCTACTGTGCTGTCATGAGATTCTGTTAAATAATTGACGAGGTTTGGTGAGTTAGATATGAGAAAGGTTTCCAGGCAATTGATTTAGGCCTGACATTTGAAATGTAGTTTTTGTTCTTGACTCCTAGAACAAAACATATTGGCTTTTGATCTTCAAAATTAGCTGCATCAATCCTACTTATTAGCATTCTTTCTGAAACTCAAATTTTGTTATTTGGTGGATTTTAAGAATCATAACCGGTCTGCATTGTTTCATGCTGTTAATCACAAGAATCATTTGCTTAAGTGCAATGACCTTCCTGTGTTTATTAATGTTGTGTGGTGATTCGACTTACCGTTTATATAGTTATTCAACTACGGTTGCTCATTCTATAGTCTTATTTTGCTTGCAGGTTTGTGGTTTTGATCTCCTGCGTTGTGAAGGACGGTCTTATGTCTGCGATGTTAATGGCTGGAGCTTTGTAAAAAATTCACACAAGTAATCCTTGTCCGGTCGTCTGATCACAGTTAAAGTTTAATGTCTTTGAATTTTTGAAAATGGTGGCAAGACATCCTAGAGTTGCATTTTTCTATACTGGCACAATTTTCTTTGTTTCTATTTCTCCTCTTTATTATTTTATCCCTTTTTTGGGGTGTTTGCTCAACTTTCTTCTAGGTATTACATAACTTGAATCTCCTACCTATGAGGAAATGATTATATCGAATCTTGTCTCCCATAAAGATAGGAAAAATGAAAGTAAATAGAAAGAGCTGAAAATAAAAGAAAGAGATCTAAATTGATATGCATAAAGTGCCTCTTTTTCAGCAGATCCCTGACCATGCGGAAGAAATGCTATCTTCTTTCTCTCTTTCCCATTTTGGTGTCTATATTACCCCGACCTTTAGGGCACTAAATCTTCTCTAAAACAGCAGAGAAGAAATTTTGATCAAAGATATGAATCTCCGGCGGAGATAATAGGGCATAATGTAGCTTTATGTATCTCCATAACACCTGTATGATGAGCATTGAATTTTTGAGACAGCATATTGATGTATTCATGTGCATTCTGTTTGCATAGTTCATGCTTGATAGGTGTTTGTTAGAGAAGTGGGTGTTTGAACCTGGTTAAACCAAAGTAAATAAGCATTTTGTGATGGGAATTCATGCATCAGCTTTTCTTGCAACCTTTATAAATGCCATTATCATGTTAGTAATTTATTGTGTGCAAACTTTTTATTAGAAATACTTAGAGCACAGTTTTTATTATTCAGAACCATTTGAGCATAAGTGTGTCTTAGGCCTATCTTTTGTTGGTGTTTCTATGGTAGGTTGGTGTTTCTATGGTAGGCTAATCTTTGGAAATGAGCCTTATTCAGAAAAATATTACACAAGACATATACACATTTCTCATAAATAGCAGTATATACACACACAAAATATTTTTTAAGCATCATTAGATTTTGTATTATCATATAGGGGCATACACACACATATAACATTATTTAAGCACATAAAAGACTTGATAATTTTCTTTTGATTGGTCTTCTTCAAACAGATATTATGATGATGCTGCGTGTGTTTTAAGAAAAATGTTTTTAGATGCAAAAGCTCCTCACCTTTCATCTGCAATTCCGCCCATTCTGCCATGGAAAGTCAATGAACCGGTCCAGCCTTCTGAGGGATTAACTCGCCAGGGAAGTGGGATTATTAGTACATCTGGGCAGGCTGAGGAGCTACGTTGTGTGATTGCTATTATTAGGCAGTAAGTTTTGTATAACTTGGCATGCTTACATGGTCACTGATTTTCTGTATGGTAGTTACACATATTTGATTTGGCAGTGGTGATAGAACTCCTAAACAGAAGGTGAAGTTGAAGGTGACTGAGGAAAAACTGCTAAACTTGATGTTGAAGTACAATGGGGGGCGACCTCGGGCTGAGGTGCTTGCTATTCTACATTCTATTCTCTGTTATTAAATCATTATTAGATTATAGCTGGATCTCTTTATTGTTACTTGATTTTTCTGTACTGCTTTCTATTTATTTCAGACAAAACTAAAAAGCGCTGTTCAGTTGCAAGATTTGTTGGATGCAACACGAATGCTTGTACCTCGCACCAGGTATTCTTTGGTCAGTGAGTCTAGTGATATTACATGTGACTGCTTGTCCATAGTACAAAAAGACAAATCTTTTACAGATGAATGCCTGACAATGTTGAAGCTGCTCTTTCTCAGTATCTATACGCAGGAAGTTCAATCTTTCATTCCTCAAAGATGAGGCGTTCATTGTTTATGAAATTATCTACTTTCATGAATATAGACTGACCATTGACGTGTGATCTAAAGAGCATTGAGCTGTTTCTTGTTGACTTCCTGCAGACCAGGTCGAGAAAGTGATAGTGAGGCAGAAGACTTCGAGCATGCTGAAAAGCTACGTCAAGTTAAAGCAGTGCTTGAGGAGGTTATTTTCTCTCTTGATTTTTCTTTTAAAAAACTCTCCTGGTCACAAGTTAATGAGCAAAATTTTTCATATATGTGCTTTTGTACTGGTTCGTCTCTTAAATCTTTGTTTTGTTATATATTAAGAAGCTGGTTCTTTCATGGGTTGATCCCTTGTTGCCTTTTAGCATGCATAATTATTTTCTAAAAAAGAACATCAAGGATTAGTTTGATTTTCTTTCCACAATTCTTGTTTTGGCATTTCAAAGCAATTAAATGTTTTTCATCAGGCATGATGCTACCCTCATCACATGCTAAGTCTTATCAAGCTGTCTCAAATATCAGAATATGTTCTCTTAAGATATATGTGTTTCTTTATTCCAGGGGGGGCATTTTTCTGGAATTTATAGGAAGGTCCAACTGAAACCACTCAAGTGGGTTAAAGTTTCAAAAAATAATGGTGAGGGCGAGGAAGAGCGACCGGTTGAAGCTTTAATGGTTCTTAAATATGGTGGGGTTCTTACCCATGCTGGCAGAAAGCAGGTAATGTTATCAATTTGTAGCTGCACTATGCATATCTCTTTGTTTCATGTTTGGAAGTGAAGCTTGCATATCCGTGATTTGCTTAATTAAATTTCTTCTCATTATCTTGATTTGATTTTCCACTTATTTTCAGGCAGAAGAACTTGGAAGATATTTCCGCAATAATATGTATCCAGGTCAAAATAATGAGCTTTTTGTTTCCAAAATTGAGTTCTTTGTGGCTTATTTCCATTGTCTTCAGTTAGTTTGTTACAAACTCTTAGAAAATCTGGCTTTGATAATCTAATATTGAAAAGTAACCTAAACTTTGCTGAGAATAGCATTCTTTTATTTGCATCTGCTATTCGGGTTGTAGATGGTAATAGCTATTAATATCTTATGTTTGGTGGGTGATATTGATGGAGAGTTTCAACTCAATTTGTTAGTTAGTAGCCATTCATTGCTAATATTGAGTTGTGGCCTAACTTCTGACATCAAACCTGTACTTTATGCCAGCGAGGGACACATCTGATAACCTTGGGCTTACTAGCCCTTTCCTGGTTAAAGCATGTCTCTTTGGTCAAGCTTCTTTTACATGTTGACCACAATAAGATGTTTTTAAGTTGACACAATTGATTCTCGAAGAGTGGTGCGCATGAGATTTTTGGTTGAAATGAGCTTGTCTGTCATTAATAATTTGAAATACCGTAAGTAGTTTTCAATTTTGTTCATAAATGAGGACATTTAATTTGCAGTGATGCATTGCTCTTCGAAACTTGTGGTCAATTGAAATTGAGTATTAAGCAAATTATAAACTTATGTTGTCAGTTATTTATGTATGCATTAATGAATTTGCATGAGAAACATCTCTGTTTTGTCTCTGCATAGGGTTGGTTATCTGGTCTAGAGAGGATAACTGATGACCCAAGTGTTGTGTAACTCATCATGTTCAAGTATGGAATAATAAAAGAACATCTTTTTGTGTATCTCTTGATAAAGGTGTATAAATTACAGGTGAAGGTACAGGTTTGCTTCGTCTTCACAGTACATACCGTCATGATCTTAAAATTTACAGCTCCGATGAGGGCCGTGTGCAGGTGTTCCTCTAGTAGTAAATACAATGTCTTCATCCTTTGGTGGTTTTGTCCTGACTTATTTTGTGAATTCCTTTCTAATTAGTCCTAATTCACTTGGAACTTAATTGGAACCTGGCATTTATAAGAAATACGTTAACAGATGTCTGCAGCTGCATTTGCCAAGGGACTTCTTGATCTAGAAGGACAACTAACGCCAATCTTGGTCTGTACTTTCCATAAAAAGTTTTCTGTGTTCTCATCCTGAATTTATGATTCACTTCATAAGCATTATCAGGTATCCCTTGTTAGCAAGGATTCCTCTATGTTGGATGGCCTGGACAATGCTAGCATTGAGATGGAAGAATCAAAGGTTTGTATTTGCTCATTGAACAATCATGTACTTCTGAACTTAGTATCCAATATTTGATCAATCAGTCATAAGAATAGATATGAAATTTAATTGCACTTTTGTTCGAATTCCGGTGAAATCCTAGATTCCTGTTTTTTGTGCTGATTTCCTTAATCTGAGATTTTAGCATGTTTTTGTTAGGGTTTTAGCTGCCCTCAAGCATTCTCTAGATCTTGGGATGTTGTCATGCTATAACAAAGTGTTTTGAATATCTTAACCTTTTACAGGCTAGATTGAATGAGATCATTACATCTGGTACAAGAACAGTTAATAGCAATGGCCCATCTGAATTTCCTTGGATGACAGATGGGGCTGGACTTCCATCTAATTCTTCCGAGCTGCTCCCCAAATTGGTAATCATATTTTGAATGAAATCATCATCACCTGTGACTAAATGTTCGTGCATATAATTTGATGGAATCACACTTTTGTATCATATAAATTCATAGTGAGTAAGGATTGAAGAGAGTTAAAGAGCATGATCCCCCAGTTTCTAGGGTGGCCTCTCTTCATATATAAACAACATGATATTGTCACCTGTATACTCCTGAACCTAATAAATTATGTCTTCAAAGCATGGTTATTGGGTTGAAATAGGTCCCTGGCACTTGGGCCATGACATCAGGAAATTCCCTTCAGTTATGTGATGTTGCCTCATAATTGTGGTACAAAATTTTCACCTTTATTTTAGCTATTCATTATTTTTGTTTTTGGATGAAAAGAAATGTGATTTCACTTGCTTGCATCAGTCAAGGATGTGCTGTTAGCTTTTACAGGGTAGATTTTTCTGATCCTTCTGGAGATATTGCTTGTCTTGTGGCAGCAATTGCTTGATATGACTTTTTATCTTTTTTTTTTTCTTGTATGCTGATTGGTAGGTCAAATTAACTAAGAAGGTCACAGAACAAGTGAGATTAC
The DNA here is from genome assembly GCA_027478365.1 of Erythroxylum rufum. Lineage (NCBI taxonomy): Eukaryota > Viridiplantae > Streptophyta > Magnoliopsida > Malpighiales > Erythroxylaceae > Erythroxylum > Erythroxylum rufum. The sequence continues at coordinate 29,831,259 of JANIHZ010000005.1, forward strand.
TTGCCAAGGATGAAGATAAAGAACTTACTGAGACAAGTGCATTTGATGTGGTTCCCCCATATGATCAAGCGAAGGCCCTTGGCAAGACAAACATCGATATTGATCGCATAGCTGCTGGATTACCTTGTGGCAGCGAAGGATTCCTTTTGATGTATGCTCGGTGGAAAAAACTTGAAAGGGACTTGTACAATGAACGTAAAGAGTAAGTTTTTCTCAACATTGAGTTGGTCAACAATTGCTCTATGAGCATAGGTATTGTAAAAGGGTTACTTAACTAAATTGTCTTAGACCTTTGAGTTTTTAGAAGGTAGAAACTTGAGATGGAAAAAGTAAACCCCAACCTTCTTTGCTTTATAAAGCCTTTTGTTTCGGTAGATTCTCATATCCTCTCATGCAGTGTTGTATGATTTGCAGACGATTTGATATAACCCAAATTCCTGATGTTTATGATTCTTGCAAGTAAGTCCTCTCCTTATTCAGTCCTACTAGTTTTAGAAAGTTGTTATATGGTCCTATACATTCCATTGAAGTACACGGGTATTGTCTTTTTCTCTATTTTATTTACCACAAAACAAATCATATCTTGAAATGTAGCATTTATCCTATTAAGCTTATTAATTATTTCCTTGAACACACATTTAGCTTGTAGGCTTGTTATATACAAATATTAGAATTAACTGGCTTGTAATCCAAGTATTTTGTTCCTAACCTTTCCCTCTGCATATAGGTGAACACAATCTTTGAAATAATACAAGTGGTTTGAAAATTGTTGATAAATTTCTCTAGTTCTAGGTAAATCTTGTGCTCAAAATGGATTATACCCTAATGAACCTTGTCGAAGTATGATTAGTAATTTCATTTTTACCCAAAAAAAATTCAAGCTCAAATGCTTGAGTGGATCTTTGTCTAGCTAATTCAATTCCAAGATTGCATTGTGGTTCCAATTATGATGATGGGTGGGTAGAAGATAGGCCGACAATTTGATGAAACATTTATAAGTTGTAATATCTGAGGCTATTGTAAAAATTGAGTGTCCAAGAATTTAGAAAATGGGTTGAGGAATGTGTAACTACTACTACTATGGCAATCTTGGTGGATGGGGAACTTACAAACCTGATTAAAGCAAGGAGGGGCTTGAGGCAAGGGGGCCCATTATCCCCTTACCTGTTTGTCCTATGCATGGAGTTTTTGTCAACTCTTCTTGTAAATACTATATGGAGGCACCCAGAGTTCCAATTCCATGGCAGATGTAAAGGTATGAAGCTCACACATCTAGCTTTTGTAGATGATCTCTTATTGTTTTGCAAGACTGAGAAGAACTCAATTAATATAATGTTGCAAGCAATGAAGGAATTCCAAGAGATTTCAGGTTTAAGATGCAACCCTCTAAAGAGCTATTTCTATTTATCTTGCAACTCAAGTAGAGAGGTTGTATGTATCTACAGCTATTGAGATGGGATTAACACAAAGGCAACTACCCTTCAAATACTTGCGGGTACCAATTTCTCAAAGAAGAATCAATTTTGTGGATTGTAAACCTCTATTGGACTTAATTCATGGCAGAATCAACCTATGGAGCAATCGATTCCTTAGCTATGAGGGTAGGCTATAGTTAATTCAGACGATACTGAGCAATCTTACCACTTATTGGATCAACCATATATTAATTCCCAAAAGTATCCTCAAGGAAATCGATAGGAGGCTTAGGGAATTCTTGTGGAACAGATTAAACCAAGGCAGGAGCAAAGCGAAGATCAGTTGGGACAAAATTTGCAGACCTAAGCAATAGGGGGATTGGGCATCCATTCTGCAAGGATGAATCATAGGGTGAGTAGGGGGCAGAATTTGTGGTGTTTGTGCTACAAAAAGGAGGATTTATGGGTGAAATGGATAAACAATGTATTCATTAAGCACAAGAGTATCTGGATCCTACAGTCAAGACTGGATATGTCAGACACTCTAAAGAAACCACACAATGGATGCAGAGTTAGGTGTTTCACAGGATTGGGAACGGAGAAAGCACATCTTTTTGGTATGATAATTGGCATTGTAAAGGTCCTCTATATAAAGTGGAGAAGGTACAGGGCTTGAAATTGGTGGTGAATCCAACTACTAAAGTAAGTATGCTTATTCAAAATAATCAGTGGATATGGCCCTTCCATAACAGTAGAAGTGCCAGTCTCATCATGGAAGAGTTGCCACGATGTTAGGAAGAAGAGCAGGATGAAATTTAGTGACTAGCAAATAACTCAAAGAAGTTCAACACAAAAGCCTATAAAACACTATTATAGGCTACACAGAGCACAAGGTAGGAGTGGGTGGCCTTAGTATGGGATAGTGATCTTAACCCAGCTCATTCATTCATCTTATGGATGGGAATCAACGGAGGGTTGCTTACAAGGGATAAGATCAGGTTGTTCATTAGCAATTTGAACTGTGAATTATGTAATGGAACTGGAAAGTTTGGAACACCTCATGATTAGATGCAGGTATACCAGACAAGTCTGGGATTGGTTGCAGAATATACTCAACATGGCCCGACCAACGGATTCTTGGAGTGAAACTATTGCTTGGCTGGGGAAAATTAGAGTGCATAATGAGGCTGATCTAAAAGCTATTAGGTTAAGTTGGGTAGCTCTGGTGTACTGCATATGGAAAGAGCGCAATTGCAGAGTATTCAAACAAGAAAGTATAAGCATTTAGATGATTTTTCAGATCATCTTCCTACATTGTAGATTGGCCATGTTAGGCAGAGAAATAGCTGCAAATCTGACAAGTAACATGAAGAGCAGATGAGGATTGGTGTAATACTGGACTAAGTGGTCTCGCAAGTTCCCTCGATCTCGGGATGTAGATGATTACTAGGAACCTTAATTCTCTGTAATCTAGATTTTATGGATTATACTTGTTTTGTTCTCTGTATTGTATATATTTTCTTATAATGAAATCTATTAATTTTTTAAAAAAAAGTTTAAGTGTATCATGTCATGTTTTCATTTAATATTTCTATCTACTGTCTTTTGTTTTCTTTGCAGATATGATCTCTTGCATAATGCTCATCTTAATCTAGAAGGGTTGGATGAGCTCTTCAATGTTGCTCAGGTACCTAATGAAATCTGACTGATTGTTGCCTTCTTTGCTGGCTGTTTTATTTTATTTTCTCCATCTCACTAAATTTGCCTGTAGTGGTTCTGTTTTTGCTTGATATTTGCGCATTCACGTTTCCATTTCCAGTGGTCTGGGATGGTGACATCTAGACTTGAAATCAACTGTTTTTCCACTATTGTGAATCAAAATCTTGATCACCCCTTGGTGCATGTTTTGATACAAGGAATGAGAGAGAGCAATTTGCAAATCGATCTTAGTTGTCTTTATTCATTCTTTATTATGTTCCAGTTACTTGCAGATGGCGTAATCCCAAATGAGTATGGAATTAATCCAAAACAGAAATTGAAGATTGGCTCAAAGGTGAGTATCATTTTTATTGGTTGCTTAATTTTCCCAACCAAAGCATACTTAGGCCCGTTTTGTTTCCAAATTTTGTGATCAATAGAAAAGCTTGTTATAGCATGGTGTATACGTGTTGGGGAAATCTTTTTATTCTAAATCTTTCTTTGTATATATCATAGCCAGAACCAAGAGCAAGGGGCCTCATCTTAAAACTTTTGAATGGACGTTTAACAATCAAATGACTATCATATGGTCTGAATTGTCTAATATTTCAATACTAGTGTAAGAAAAAGAATTTCAAAAAGTTGGAATTAAGATGATAAAAAGATTTCAACTGTTATACTTCTTTACTTTTCATTAGGTACTTCCAGTACTATTTGTTATTCTAGCTTGCATCTCTTGATCAGTTGCTGTATCCTCTTGCCTTTTTAAATATTAGTAATGCTTTGTCAAAGAGAGCTGAACCTTTGCATTGCCTCCCAGATTACTCGTCGTCTGTTGGGCAAGATACTAATTGATCTTAGAAATACCTGTGAGGAAGCAATTAGTGTTGCGGAGCTTAAGAGTCATCAAGACCGACATTCATCATCCACAAAAATTGAGAAAGAGGAAGCAGAGCAACAGTCGAAGCTTTTTGCTAAGAATGAAGACACAAGAAGAACAAGCACAAGTGAAATATCAATTGATCAGGATGATGATGATGACAAAGGGATAAAATACCGTTTGGACCCCAAGTAAGTATTTTAACTAATAGACTTGCGTGAACTTTTCTTATGCTTAACCAGTGCATTGTTCCTTAACCTCTATTAGGTATGCTGCAAATGTAAAGACTCCAGAACGCCATGTCCGCACCCGCCTTTATTTCACATCTGTGAGTATGGTGGCTTCATTTTTGTCTTTCTACAGCTACTTTCATATCTCTCTCAACCACTGTCTCTCTTTATTGTTGAAATAAGATGTGAGCATACATAGCTTTCTTGTTTCCTGTTTATCATCTTTGATTTTCCTAGGTTTACTCATTCCAATTCTGTCCCATCTCTTTTGCTATAAGAAAACATGGTGCTTAAGATGAAAGGTAGAACACTACCACTAGTATTTATATGTATGTCTAGATGGTCTAATGTCTAGGAACTGCAGAATAGCATTTCAAATTTAGTTAGAAAAAGATATTATTTTCTAGAACAAAATTTGTGGCTGACTTTATGGGGAAGATACTTTATGCACTTTAACATATATTTAGCCTCCTTTAGATTTAGAAACTCTTACCCATAAAAATTTTGCTTTTTTGTGAAGGATCAACAGAAACATACTTTTGTGGCTTGTAAAAGCTGTATTGTCATATAACATAAAAAATGACCTCTTCATATCCGCAATTCTGTAGTCATGGACATCTAATGTACTTGCTGGTTGCAAACTATCAGGTCTAACCTCGGTGCTAACTGGTGGATAAAATTTTTATCTTTGTCTGTGCTATTAAGAAGGTTCATTGAACACAGACGCACATTTAACCATCCGTATTTGAAGGTCTTTACTTCAATCGAATCTCCATTTTGGTTTCTCTATTGAAAGGAAAAACAAGTTGGTCTTCTGTTTCAGACCTTATGAGTTGATAGCATGTCTTCTAAGAACCTTAAACTTAGAATCAAGAGAATTGCGCATATGGGAGAATCAAAATATTGATGACTAAACTATTCTCACAATCAAGCTGTTCTCTAGTTATTGAATTTATTTGCTTTCCCAGGGCCCTCCGAGCCCCCAAATTTCTCTTTCATGGGGGAAATTTACATGAGTAACGGGGGGGAAAAAAAGAGAAAACTATCCTGATGTAAATTTTATTTCGTTATTCGATAGTTCGTCATAGCTCAACTGATTGCTGGACTAATTCATTTAATGTACCTTCATGTGCCAGGAGTCACACATACACTCCCTTATGAATGTTCTTCGCTACTGTAACCTTGACGAATCTCTTCAAGGAGAAGAGAGCCTTGTTTGTCATACAGCCTTGGAGCGTTTGCATAAAACCAAGGAGCTTGACTACATGAGTTACATTGTATTAAGAATGTTTGAGAATACAGAGGTGGTAACTCTTCTCAATTTTTCAGAAGGTGTTACTAATTGCATGCTTTCTGTTGTTTAGCTCTTTGATGGTTATTGAATAAGTTTCTCCTTTTTGCTAAACTATGTGCTCTCTACATCTATTCACTATGGATTAGCTTTGTGAACTGCTATGCTTAGTCAATTTATTCTTGAATGTGGAATGGCAGGTTGCTTTAGAAGACCCAAAGCGGTTCCGGGTAGAAATGACATTTAGCCGTGGTGCAGATTTATCCCCTTTGGAGGTAGGACGTCTTCATTGATTAAAGAGAAGTTACTTATATTCTTATACTGTTCTTTCCGCTTGCTTGGTAAAATATGTTATCATGGAGAGAATATTAGTGGAAGAAATTTACTAAAGGTGGAAGGAGTTAATCAAACTGGTCAAGCATAATTAGGAAAAAGCGTTTTTGCTTTTGTACTTAGCTCTCTATTTTCATTGCTTTCTGGGTGGATAATGATAAACTTTGTCAAGTTAGAGAAAGGATGTCATTACAAGACACAGGAGTGAAGCAGGTACGTGGCAAAAGTACAACAATTTGATATGTTTGGTTTTGTTTTCAGAAGAATGATGGTGAGGCTGCGTCATTGCATCAGGAACATACTCTGCCAATAATGGGTCCAGAAAGGTTGCAAGAAGTGGGATCATATCTAACATTAGCGAAAATGGAGAAGATGATACGACCATTTGCTATGCCGGCAGAAGATTTTCCACCACCATCCACCCCCGCTGGATTCTCAGGCTTATTTGCAAAAAGTGCAGCAGTATTAGAGCGCCTGGTCAACCTTTGGCGTTTCCACAAGCATGATAAGCAGGCTCATGCAACTGGAAAGTAACTAACTCTTTGGCAAGGTATTACCTTTCAATATAAGTTCGCTATATCTTAATGTCTTGCAAAATTTTAGCTCTTCAGGGATGAAATTTTGACGCGTACATTAACAACGCCCAGTGTGAGCATGTTAACTAACACTGATTTCATTTACGTTTGTTCTTTTTCCAAGCATGTTAGCTAACAACGGTTTCCAATTTGCGGAATATTGGTTTTTTTTTTCAAAGCATTCTAACAACAAAAGGTGTGTATGTTTTAAGTTTTGGTTTGGGTTAATTATAAAATTTTTTAAGTTTCAATCAATTTTATAATATTAGTTTAAACTTTACAAATCAACCTTAAAATATTTTAATTTTTAAATAGTTTGTTAAATTTCTCTTTACGAGTATTGCTATAGTTAACCACGTTAATTAACTTTTTTCACGCAAATTATATATTATTAAATGCTACTTGTGAAATTAAAAATTTTAAATTAAAATTTTAACTAAATACCAATAATATGTAAAATCTTAAATAACCTGCTTAGCTCTCTTGCATCTGAGAAAGATATCAAAATCTCAAAATCATCTATTAAATATTTAAATGTGAACGATGTTAGGGGGAAGATGATAAATTTAGTTCTTATTCTAGGTTTGTGCCAAGGTTGTTACCACGATGCTTTATGAAATAAACTGTAGAGGAGGTCAATCTGAAACAGCTGTCTTGGTTTAAGAACGCTTTTCAAATTCTATACTATGGGGGGAAGATTTTTGTCTTAGTTCGAGTAGAGATGGCAGTGAGTTTTCAACCCGATTAATATCTGTACTATCCGACCCTAAAAAATAGATATGAAGGTTAAAAAATAAATTTTAAATGGATGTTGAAAAATAGATATGAATATAGATTTGGATATGGGTCTAGTAATAACTCGAATTGATAGATATTCATACTCGATTTGTTTTTATTAACTCTTTTTTTAGTACATAATATCTCACTTCACCCTTATATTAATATAATTTAAGAGCCAGCATATTAATTGGTAAAACATGGATTATGCATATATTCGTTGAGCCTTCAAAGCCTTTTGAAAAGATAATTACACTGTTAAGACTCAACATGGATTATGCATATATTCGTTGAGCCTTCAAAGCCTTTTGAAAAGACAATTTCACTGTTAAGACTCAAGAATGTTCCACGTGCACCGCTTTTAAGAATTCAACCACAAAATATTAATTACACAATAGTGTGATTGTGAGATGGAAAAGGAAGGAAAGCATTGAAGCCAAGGGAATAAATCAATTACATACAAAACCTAACAAAAAATTCCAAAGTAATCGATTGACACGTTCCAAGTTCCTTCAACCTTAAACTCTGCAGCTGCGCAGCACCTCAGCCGTTGCCGACTCAAACTACAAGAATCACACGCACAACTCAAGTCAATATATCCCTACGCATTGGTCGTATGCAGCATGCTCGTCTTCTAAGTATTACCTAGTTGAGAAACTGATTAGGTTCTAAACGGCAAAGACGCTGCAGTCCACACCCACTTGGCGTCTATTCTAGAAGAAACCAAGCTCAAAAGAAAAGAGTGAATATTGAATTGCTTCAACGTCATTCACCATCGAAGAGTGGGGTAAATCAAATACCATATATTTTTTCTAACGTCATCAACCACCTACATTTGTTATTCAAAGAGATAGACGAGTTGCTTATCAAAAATCTAGCTAATTCCGTGACCGTGAGTGAAAGCGTGGAACTGATGGAAGGAATTGAGAATCGTACAACAAAGAATCTCTCTAGTCCACCTCATGAAGAAGAGGAGATTGCAGCTATGAAATTTCGTGATCATGGTGCAACTAATAATTCTTTGTTAAGGATGCCCCAACAAGATATGGCCAACTTGTATGGGCATCATATTACATAGCACCTTATCCTTGTACTTCCTAATCAAGAAAGAAACTAGAACTTGCTTATTTATCCGAACCTATCTACTCTCATTTAACCATTATAGATTATATGGATTATGGTGTTTTATAGTGGATAGTCTCCACTTCTCCACTAACTCCACACTAACTATATTGGTACGATTTCCTCCATCTATATATAAATATAAATTTGATTCTTGACAAAACACCTTGTATGAAAGAGATTATCCTGCTACTCATTCATACCATTCTCCCCTTTATACGTACTAAATGCCCTTTTAGTGACAAGCATCCTTCCCTCTTTGAGCCTTTTAGTGCACTCATTATCCCTTTAAACTAGGGATATCCTCATCTGCAACACATGGAACATCATCACCCTGTTATTAGATATTGTGAAGTTACATGTCCTCTCCCTAAGTACTTGAAGCACTTGCATCTCAATTCCTAGTTGTTAAAGAGGAATCAATCTTAACTTTTTCTCCACTTAATATATGCAGTTTCAGTTCTGTTACTTCATGTTTTGACATTGGAGTTTTGTATTCCTATCTTCTATATGATTTGGTTTATGATGAAGAATATAAACTAGAAACATTAAAATGATTAAAGGCCTCTTTTTAAGCTGTCTTTCTACTTTGAAGGCCATATGAATCACATTCTCTAACTCCACATAATGGCATAGCTTGATAACATTTATAATTTTTAGATTTAGTCTAGAAATAAAATGAGCAATTGTACTTCCTAGTCTTACTCTACATTCACCCTAACCATGACAACTTCCGTCTTCTTGTGGTAGTCTCCCACACTTTTAGAACCCTAAGTTAACATTTGCAAACTATGATAGAGATCTTTGTAGTAGGAACTTGGTATAAAATGCTTCTTCATCACCAATTTCATCTCCTCCGAAGGTATGATAGGTGGTTCTCGATTTCTTCTCCTAATAAGGATTTTTTGATCCAACAATTTGAAAATAATCATTAAATTTCTTAAATACTGATTTGATCTTTTTCTCCTTTGAAAACTTATAACAATAAAAAACCAACTTCACTGGCTTTTTCCACTTCAAATAGGCATTTGATATCATCATCTTAATGCCAACCATATTGTTATCCATATATTCTTCATGCTCTCCATCAAAACCTATCCCAAACTTGCCTCCTTGTTTTTCTATTTTTCCTCTTCTTTTACTTCTTTCTCCTTTTCCACTCTTAAGATTTAACTCCCCTAAGTAGTTGTCAATATTATCAACCTCCATATAAGATTTAAAGTCGTCCATCCTAGTAGGTATATGTGACTTATGTTTTAGATCAATAATAACAACTTCATATTTCTCTAACCTATCCATAACTTCACCAAATTGTTAAATGAGTTGCTCACATTGAACTTGTATGACATTCATTGTGAACTCCTAGTCTATCCCTACTTTTTCCTCCATATTTACTATTTTGTCTTTGGACAAGTTCTTATTTGATTTTGAATCATAATGAACCTACAAGAAATATTAATAGCAAAACACTGCCTCACACGATCAAAATTCATTCTACCTCTTAAACTAAACTCTTGACTAAAGGTTCTTTGCAAAATAGATAATCTAAATCAAGAGAGATAGTATAAATATTTTCCATATCAAATAACTCTCAAAGAAGCAAATTGGATAGAGAAGAACAAAGTAACATAACTAGTGTTAGTGTAAGTCGACTTACGCATTTACAATACCAATAAGTCGACTTGTATATGCTGTAACTCGACTTGTACATTTTGTAACTCGACTTGTATATCATATAACTCGA
>JANIHZ010000005.1:29983431-29998131 GCA_027478365.1 Erythroxylum rufum
AAAGTACTATCCTTTACATAATTAAGTTAGGAAATAAATAACTTTGAAAGACAAATCAATCCCAATCTAAATAAAAATTTTGAAATTAAAAACTAACAAAGTTATAAGTCCAGTACTAGAGTAGCTTCTAAAGCCAACATTAGTTTTGTTTTGTAACTTTATGTGTGTGAAACACATATGTGTTTGGCACTGGTCTGCTTTTAGAAATTGTAAAAAAAAAAAAAAGGCCAATACAACACTAAAATTGTATTATGTTCTAGCACACGGGTTAAATACAGACTGTGTAAGCATGGTGTTGTCTAGTTCTCTAATGTTCTCTAATCTCCAATAACTTTTGACATTTCTCTTAAAATATTAATAACTTATCCAAGTCTATATTCAAGCTCTTTGCCATAAAATCTCGTCTAACTCAAGTGGATACTTAATTTACATCACTAATACGTAACAAATTAGATTTTTCTTGAGATTACCACTATCACAGTCTTATCATCATAAGAAAAAAGTTGTATGTGCCCCAAAGTTACTCTAACCCTATTTTGATCTTTCATAGCTTTTAGTAGATTTTCTTCATAAAGAACGTCTCAAGATAGTAAGTTAAAATGACAATATAATAATATACTTAAGTAGGAGGAAGTAGGCTTTAACGTTGAGTAAAATTGTTTCTTATTTATTTATAAAACATCACAAAATGAGGCCTTAACCTTCATGAACCAAATGACGGTGTTTTATACAAATTAGGCTAACTACAATTGTAGGATAACAATGGCTATCTAATTAAGTCACAATGCTCCTTCTACTGATTTTTTCTACTAAGTATCATACTCTCGCACATTATTCATTAAACTATATTATATCATCTATTTTCCCTTATTCTTTTGATCTTAATCTTCATCAATGTTACCATGCAACTATCAAGATCTTAATAAAAATTATCGAGATATTCAAGTTGGATTAGTCTTAACCATCCAAGATTGATTTAAATGACATCTTCTCATTTTAAAACAAATATAGATATAGAATATTGATTTGTCCATAATTGTGAGTCTCTATATTAAATTCATATATAATACTTACTATTTATTTATTTTTAAAATTTAATATATGTAGGGCTATTAAAAGGTTGGATTGAGTTAGGATTGCAACCTAACACCTAAAATAAAAAGTATTAAGTATTATCTAATTCGGAATGTTTATAAATCTAATCCAACCTAACTTAAGGTTTAAAAAAACACACAATTTAGCTAACCTAAACCAAATAAGATTTAAGACGTATTAAACTCAAACTTAAAAATCTAAACCTAACTCAACAAGAATCTAAAAATGAAAGTGTATGACTCCCTTGTGAACTTAGAACTACTTATCAGAGCTCACATGAAAAAAAAGCAAAGTGAAGACCTTCAAGTCTTTTTTTAATCAAAATTGGATTTTTGGCGAAAGGTTAACTAGAGAAGTATTCAAGGTTCTTGAGGAGTGTTAAGATATCAATAGTTGTAAAATGAAAATTATATAGGAAGGAAATAAACAAAGCCAAAAATAAATAATTTATACGATTTAAACAATATAGACCTACATCTAAAGGTAAGGAAATATATTTGTTTTATTACTATGAGAAAGATGATACAAGGAGAATAATATGACAATAATCTTCATAAGCACATAAAGGTTCTACTTTACAAAACCTTATTGAGGTATTTATAGCCTAGGGTTACTTGTAAGAAGTTTAAGTATAGTGAAACTTAATTTCATAGTAGCCTAAGTTCATTGAAACTTTATTTCCACATATCCTTAACGAAATGGGAACTCTATTTACATGTATCCTTGGAAATTGTGTCACGAGTTTCATGCCTATCCTACACTTGACATTGGTGCCAGTTTGCTTTTAACTTGGAAATCTCTCCATTTAGTATGAGACCAATATCATTCCCATATCCTTTTCCATCACTAATTAGCTTTTGAAATTTCATTGTTCATTAAAAAATTTATGTCATATCTCACAATTCTAAACCTTGAGTTAAATTCTCCAATAGGTAACCACGAATTACCCCTTGCCATACCTACTCTTAAAGGCTTAAGTTATATAAGAATTTACCAAGTTTAAGCTATATTTGAACTTTTCTACAGGTAATAATTTTATCAATCTACTATCTAAATCATCAAAAGTGTGAACTTTTTTTTAATAATATAACTAGATGCAATTAATTTCATAATCTTATGAAACCTCACATCCTTTACCATAAATCTATTTGTTTATCTTTCTCCTAACTTTCTTTGGTTCCTTAAAAGATAGTTTTATTATTGTCACTAATGGTAAGAGCATATGTGACTGAGTCTCTAACTATCTCTTTGGTTATTTGGAGGCCCATCTTGCTTTGTCCTTAGTTATACTATGTTGATACTTTCTTCCTGACATTTTTGTATCTCCTAAACTAGAATTTTTATCCCCTTAACATTTATTCTAATCTATTCTATTACAATTTGCACCATCTTTGAATCAATATTGCTCATTCTTTACCATGATACGTCCTTTCCATATATTAGTCTTAACATATGTTCCTTCCTAAATACTATATCCTTGAAGTAGACTTTTTACAAAGTGTGTGAAACTTACAAAAGTCTACCTTCCTGTGTTTGTCATCCTTCAATAAGCTCCCTTATGAAGTTCCATCATCTCTTGCTCACCGATATGACACACTCACATATACCATATTGTAGTATTATCATTTTTCTATCCTGAAGATTGAGAAATAATTACTAATCCCATTATTCACTTTCCCTTTAAGACAGAGATGCCATCTTGTAATTTTTCTTTCATCACAGTTAATACACCCTTTACCAACTTAAGCTATCCATCATCACTAGAAATATTATACCTTTAACTATCAAGAGTACCCACGGAAATCAATTTTTTCCAAAGCTCAAAAGCATACTAGGCATCCAATGTTCTAATAATTTCATTGTGCATTTTGATCTACACTAAACCATTAACAACACACTCTCCATCATCACCCAATCTGATAGTACCATTCCATTCTTTAAAAGAAGATAGTCAATCCTTATTGAAAGTCGTTTGGTATGACAAGCCAATGTTTATCACCTAACAATTTGTATAATTATAATTATTCACAATCAAAATATAACCTGATCTTCCATCCTCTTCTTTAAAACTCTCCTATACTATAACAACACTTGTTTTTCCTATGTTTTGCTTTTCTCGTTTCCATCCCTCTACTATGGATAGTCCCTATTAAAGTTCCTTTTTTTAAAAATATTTATAGTTAAAGTATGAAATAAACTTTAGCGTTTAATTTGGAATATGAGTTACTCTTATTTCTATATTCTTTTCCTTGTTCCTTCCTTTAGTAACAACAAGACTCAAATTTGGTCCACCTTCATATATGTCAGGGACCTTTTTTTTTAATTCTTTGGACTATAGAGCATCTTTTACATTACTGATAGAAGTAGTCCTTCTACTATATAACATGATATTAACAAAATTCTTACATGAATCATGTAAAGAACCAAAAAAAAAGATTGTTGATTAATCCTCATCCTTAATTTAACCCTAACACTTACAAATCTAAGATTATTCAATTAAAAATATCATTGTGATCTTTCTTCTGTGTACTTTCTATTATCCTTAAGGTATATAAATGATTCTTTTGACATAAACAATTCATAAGCGATTTTTTATCTTATATTTCAATTCATTTCCATAAAGAAAAATAGATTGTTCAATCAACTACCTCTTGTAGGACCTTATGTCCAAAAAAACCTTTTGTTTTTAAATCAAAAAGGAAATTCCATTATCTATAAGCTAAATGTGGGAATATTTACATAGAATCCATAAAGTGAAAAAGCTTCAGTTGAACCAAATAAGGCTTAAACAAAATATCTGGTGTTATACATGTTGCAAGTGGAACTATTTTCAAAGTCATATTGTATGTCTTACATGTGACATCTAGATTAAGCAATCCTTTTGGCTATCCCAGATGAAGCATTCTTCTCTTCATTTCTTTAGGCAATTTCCCATCTACGCTTCACTCTTTCTTCAATCATGGCTCCTTCTATGTGCATGCATATATGTATTCTGATGCCATTGATGATGTTAGTTATGGAGCTTCCATATTATCTAGACTTCTCTATGAAGACACACTGGTTCCTTTCTTCCTGTACTTCTGTAACCAAGTGAGAAATGCTGCTTTAAAGATCCAATACTCTATTTTACTTAATTTACGTGTTACTTCATGATATGATTTCATTCCATATATCTGGTGGGTTGCATATATATCATCTATTTATTTTCTCCTTCCATGCTTTGTTAGCATATGTACATTCAAACAATAAATGATTAATGCTTTCCTAATTGAAAATACATAAGTAGCAACAGTTAGGGATAATCTATCAATTTTGGGTAGCTTTTGTTGAATTGCTAACCAAAGATTGATTATTGCACTAGATAGGATTTTATCCACCCATACTTGTTTATGCCACTCTATTATAGGTTTAGAGTTCCAAAATAAGCTCTTTGCTAAGCAATTTGAGAACCATCCATAGTTTGTTTTTGTGCATAGTACCATATCCTCTTTAACACGATTAATGCTCGGATTCAAAAGATAAGATCCCTAATTAGTGTCTTGATCCATTTTGCTTATTATTTCTCAATTAGCTAGCACTAGTTATACCGTGTAAGCCTCCTGAAAATAGGCCTTAAGCTCCTGCAACTCAAGTTGTTCATTCATCACCCCCAAAGTTGACTATCTATCAAGCTAGAAGCTTATGATCTCCTCATTTCCAATTTTGTAGTATATTGATTGTTTGATGCTATCCCTGATCTCTAGGAATATTCTTAGAGTAGTAGAGGCTTTCTTTAGAATTTTGGTGTTCCATAAGCTGTTCTTTTGAATGTAGTGATGTTTAACCCCTTTTATCTATATAGATTTCCCATCCTTGATTAATATCAATGACCTTCTTCTAGGCATAGTCATGATAACTATCTTTATAGGGATGAAACCCAATCCACCTTGATTTTTAAGTCTATAAATGTCTTTCTATTTAACTATTGCCTTAAACTTGCCTTCCTTATTCTCATTCCATAGAAACTTTCTGAGTGGCTTATTAATTGATTTAAAATTACACTAAGAAGGACCAGATAGGAGGCCCAGCAAACTTACATTGTGGCTAGTATTAAAAATATTAGCTCCCTTCCAGCCATTAAAAGACATTTATTACTCTAGTTGTATAGCTTTATTTTGATATTTTCTACTAGTGGCCTAAAATTTGAATAATAAGGCCTTGTAGAATTAACTAATATCCTAAGATAGGTGAAAGGTAGTTCCAAGATCCTGATATCTATTATGATTGTTAACCATTGTGCATTATGGTAAGCATGATAGATAGATTGATGTTACCCTTCTCCTTGTTAATATAAAGACAAAAAATTCTATTGAATAACTTCAGGGTTGTCATCAGTGTGGAGACTAAATGATGGTATACCCTTGAGAAAAAAAGGAGATCATCCACGAAGTTCAGGTTTATGATTCCATATATCTTGCATTTGGTGTGATATTTTAATAGCTTAGTTCTCTTAACCACCTTGACTAGGAGCTTGTTAAGTACCTCCATGGTAATGGTATACAATAATGGGAAGATTGGGTCTCCTTTTCGTGGAACTTTTGCTCTTTTGCCTTCTTAAAGGTTCTTCATTGATTAGAAAATTGTAAGATACTTGATAGTTTGAATTAGTATATGTTTTTCTAAGTATTTGGCATGTGTTTCTTGCATCATATGTTAGTATTATTGGGTTTTAGGACTTGTTTTGTGTGTTTTTGTTTAGTTTGATCTTCATAGTTGTTATTTGGTGTTTAATATTGGTTTAGGGTAGGAATTGATCATTTTAGTGTAGGAATGGAGAGTGGACACATTTGTGATTGAGCTACAGATCAAGAAAAGAGAAGAAATGTGGAGTTGCTGAAGAATAAGAACCCACAATCATGGGAAAGGGCATGTTTCTCACGATCGTGGAAAATTTATGGAGAAAGTTTATGTTAAGTTAACCCACAACTGTGGGAAGCACGAGTATAATTCCCACGATTGTGGGAACTGGAAGTCAAAGAGACACGCAGGTTTTATGTATATTTTAAAGTTTTTGTGACTTTAAAAGACAGAGAATCCTGAAAGCTGCCAGAAGGTCGTGGAACTTGCTTCTTGGAGCTAAAAGACAGATTGAGAGCCTAGAGATAGGTGGAGATTCAAGGTTTCATTCCCGATTGGTCAAAGAGAACCCCATCATCCAAATTTTCCAGATTGGGCAAAGAAGAGGAGCTACTCCGTCCAGTTTTATTTCAATTTCTTTCTCTTCAAACATGTTTATCATGGATTATTTGATTGTTGAGGATATTATGGATATTATGATTGGTTAAAACAATTTTTAGGTTTTGTTGTTGAACTATTTTTGAACATTTGGTTATTGATTTAATGATATACATGTTTGTGTTATTTATTATGCTTAAACCTTGAAATAAATCAAGAGAGTGAGCTTGGTAATCTGTATTAATTGTACAACGAGAGTTGACGATTAATATACCTATAAATAACAAGTTATTGATTTATTAGGAAGAGATTTCAATATATCAATACACTGCCTATAGGATAGCTTCATATCTAGTTGAATGTTTAGGAAAGGCTTTGCACATCGAGAGATCCCAAAGTTAATTCTAATTTATTTAACTAGTGACATTTAGTTACACCTTGAGAAAGGGTGGCTAGAATTTTAGGAAATCTTGGGTCAAGCATAAATTGAATCAATTAATTAGAGGGGAGCAAATAGGGATAATGACAAGTCCTAATGTTTAATCTTGATTTTCTCTAAGTCTTAGTTTACGATTTTGGCTTGGGTTGCGTTGTTCCCTGTTACTTTTAAATTTGTCTTTATTTTACTTTTTTTAAAAATTTGATTGAAATAATTTCTTAAACAAAGAACAACCTAAATTAAGTGGTGCCTAAGCACAATCCTTGAGGGATCGATATCCGCTTTTAACTGTGTGTTTTGCATTTAACAATACTCTTGTAATACATTGTTCTATCCATTTAATAGACACACCAAGGAACCCATGGCCTTTTAGGCAATTGATTATGAAGCTCCAGTCAAGTGAATCATAAGCCTTTTAAAATCCACCTCGATTGTGCAATTTTTGCTCCTTCTTCTTCTCAAATAATTTTTGAGTAGTTCTTAAATAATTAGGATATTTTCCCTTATCTATCTGCCTAAAATTTATGCTCCTATAAACCAATTGTTCTGATAGGACTCTTTTCATTTTCTCAGCTAAAATTTTTGAGATTATCTTATATATAAAGTTGCAACATGCTACAGATCGGTAGTCACTGACTGTCTCCTACTTTAATCCATCAGGGATTAAACATATTAATGTTTTGTTAATTTATCCCAATAATTTCCTTTCTTTGAAAAATTCCTCCACAACTTCTGTCATCATTGTCCCTAGCATATTCCATATTTTCTAGTAGAATAAAATGTTCTTACCATCGGGTCTTAGTGTCTTTATAGGATTAAGTTCCTTTAGGACATCTTTTATATCCTACCTTATTCCAGGCCTAGAAAATAATTCACCTTCCTCCTGTGATAATTGATCTTGTAACACTTCTCTTAGGAATTGTTTTATAGAACTTTTCATTGGAAGGAGCACCTTGTATATTACTAAATAATGTATCCACTTTAACCTTAATCTCTTTTTGCATTAATAAATATTTTCCGTCCTTTTAAATGGAAATTATTTTGTTATATTCTCTCCTAAAAATTACTCTCCTATGAAAATAGGCAAAATTCCTATCCCCTTCAATTATCCACATTCCCTTGATCTTTGTTTCATACTGGAGCTCTCAATGGTAAAATATTGCGAGTAATATAGTAAAGCTTATTTCTCAAGCACCTGCAATCTTGGATAAAAAGGATTCTTGTTAAGTTCTGTTTATGCCTTATTTAAGAGTAACTTAACTTTATATAGGGATTATTGTGTGTTTCTTACTCTCTCTCTCTACTGAGTCTTTTAAGTTCTTCCTTTATTCCTTGAGTCTTTCTAATTCATATATATTGATTAGTGCCAATCACTTCCTTGTTAAGTCCTCTACATACAACTTCTTCAAATCCAGTAAAATCATATATATCATTATTGAAGCAAAACATGGATCTTTTAGATTTTAAAACCCTTGATGCGAGCATCTAGGGTTATGAAAAGTAGCATATGCTTTTGGAAATATCTAGAACCACTCAAGATTATCCATGCACTTATCCAGCTTCTTCCTTATTAACCATGAACCCTTTTAATTGTTAGACCATATGAAGAAATTGCTTCTACAAGGGAGATCCTCCATCTCAAAGCTACTATGCAATGACTGATTTCATTTTAGTATTTTCTAAGGTTAACACTCCTTTATGCTTCTTCTAGATTAATGATCAAATTGAAGCCTCTTAGGATAAGCCAAGGTTATTAATAAGAAAGTAATATGTCTTTGAGTTTGTTTTACAACTCACTTCTCTAAAATCTATGATTAAGTACATCTATCACTCCTAAAAGAAGGAAGTCTACTATGAAGAAGAAAAACTCTTCTCCTTAATAGAGACATGATAATTACAGAATAAAATGTTGGGGGTTGAATCTTTATGGCCATGATGAATTTCTGCACATACTTTATGGTATTCTCTGCAATGGTTCTTGTGATTGTCTTACTATGCCTATCACTATTAGTTTCCAAATCCTCACTCATTATTTGATCACGATCCTCCTGAATATTATTATCCACCTCTTCTCTACTTTTCCCCTCTATATTTTCCTTTAAAGTTAACTCACTAACTTCCCTTATTTTAAAGATTTTAACTATTAGTTGTCAAACTTTCTTAACCGCTATATGATTCTTCCACACATATGTGACTCTTGCTATGTCTTCTATAAGCTCCATATGGCATTGAGCCTCATTATTGGGATCTCACTTAGCAATTTACTAATAGCTTCTAGCAACATGCATACTCTTGCATAGTTAACTATTTTAATTTCGGTAGTGGATTAGTCTAAACATTAAGGTTTACCAATGAAACTAGCTATGTAACTTAACCTATTGGTGGTCCAGTATTCAAGTGGCACACCATGTATACACATCCATATAAGGACATTTGTGGATCAAATATCTTCAATTGATAATTCAAGTATCCAATTTTGTATGAAGAGAGATTTGTTTTAAATATGCCTAGTTAAACTTCTATTACCATCATGATAACCATATTGCTGGAGAATCTAAAAAAGAATATGTCCTCTTCATTCACCAGCACCTTTATAAGTCCTTACTGTCTCTAAGTTGTGAACGCCTATATTTTCATTACACAGTATGATGCTTTTCTATACATGAAATATTCAATGATTGTTGCTTTCCATCTAGCAACTCCTTCTTTTAAGATCTCAATAAGAGGGGACACAAACTCATGTTCACATGTTTTGTTTAGAGGAGAGTAACAAAGCTTTATTTCTATATTTTTGCTCTCCAACTACTTGTGTCCATGTGCGTCTACTAGGAGGTTTACTTACTAATTGGTTAATTCTAAAGAATTGCTTTAGCATGTGTTGGTTATTGGTTGTTGTATTCCCATATCTGAATAGTAATTATTAGGAAGCCTATTGTATTTATAGACATGATGGTAATAGTTGTGTTTCATTTTCCAAACAAACATTGTGTATCTTTGACAAAATCTCCTCCTTCTCTAATGCCTCCAAATTCTTTGACAATTTTCTTTTCATTCTAATGATGTTACGCATCCCTGCTAAGTAAAAACCAACATTATCTTCACCTTCAATATGGTGAAATCATTTGATCCATTGAATTTCTCAATATCGAACTTATAAAGAAACATTTTGATAGAAAAACCTATACTCTGATACTAATTATTGAGGTACCAATTGCTTTAATACAAAATGTTAAACAAACAAAAACTATATAAGAAGGAAATAAACAAAGCGAAAAATATAGAATTTATGTGGGTTATCCAGTATATGACCTACTTCTACAGGTTAGGAGATAAATTTGTTTTATGACTATGAGAAAGACAATACAAGGAGAAGCATGACAAAACCTTCATAAGAAAACAAAGGTTCTACTTTAAAAGAATTTTATTAAGGTATTTATAGCCTAGGGTTATATGTAAGAAGTTTAAGTACTATGAAACTTTACTTCCATGTAAGTCTAAGATCACAGAAACTCTATTTTCACATAAGCCTAATTATACTTAAACTATATTTTTACACATCCTCAAAATTTTGTCATAAGTTCGACACTTGTCCCACATTTGACAATGGGGCTTGTTTGCTTCTAACTTAGAAATCTCTCAGTCTAGTATGAGATCGATGCTGGTCCCATATCCCTATCCTGTGTTGGTTAGCTTCTAAAATTTTACTATTCACTGAAATTCAGGGCATATCTCATAGGCAACAAGAAGATAATGAAGGGTAGAGGAATTATAATTTCATATCTTTTAGATAACAAAGAAAAAGTATCATCTTTCAATGCCAAAACTAATACAAGTTATGGGTTCCAATCATCCTGTTATCCATAAACTCGTTGTCCTGTCTTGTTCTTAAACCATGTCAAAATTACCTTATTCTTCTCCTTTAAAAACTCGCCCTAGTCTATGTGCTTTTGCAATTCAATTTTATAGTTAATTTAAGAGAGAAAATGTTTAGGATAAATATTTTGAAAATTTAAAATATTGTCAAATTAAAATATTAATGAAATCTCAAACTTAAAGCGGTATCTTTTTTTCACATCCACAATTAGGTAAAAAATGTGAATATTAAATTAAGAAAAAAAATCAAAATATCATGTAAAGTTACATAAATTAATTTAAACTTAAAAATTTCATCATGTAAAAAATTGTTAAAATAATTTTGATGTTTGTTTCACCATTCAATTGATTTAACCATTTCAAAAGGTCCAATTTTAATAATACTCTAGTTCTTTTCGTACAAAACAATTTACATCCAAGATTTGGATATTTATTTATTTTGTAGGCCTTACGGATTAATGATGCGCCAATAAATATTCTCAGTTATTGTAAAAATATATAATATGTGTCAGCACAATGTCTTTGTTAAAAGAATTAACTATAAAGCATATTGCCTTTTTTAAGTAATAAATATATGTCATAAAAGGATTAGGAGTACGTGCAAAGTCTTCTATAAATTAAATACAAGTTCCTTCTTTATCTAATCTTCCTTTTCATTTCACGTGTTATTAAAAATTGAAATTAAATAAGGCAAACTAAGTGTCATCGGATCTTTGTTTCTTAAATTGTTGTATCATTGATTCCTATTGTGAGCTAAGCAAAAATATTTGAGAAACAATTGAGCAATTGATTCATCATAGTTTGTTATAAACAATCCATAATTACGCATAAGCAAGTCCATCTATGCACAAATTTTAACATATTTCATATTTCTAGGCCTTAACATGAAAAAGTATCAAGCATGTAACTTCCAATCTTAATTTTGTTTTATATTATTTCATTTTTGAACCTAAAAGTTTTTTTCTCAATTAAAAGGTAAAATATAATCTTTTAAATTTTTGCCTTTAATTTTGAATGTGATTCAAAAGATGGAAGAATGGAAGTCAATTTCTGGACCATATTTTAGGAATGATTATTGACCCAATAGTTTCAATAGATTACAAATTGAGGTTCCTTGTACCTTTTTTCAATGAGAACCTATTCGAATACCAATTAAGGATTTGATAAGTTAGGAATGGGAGTGGAATTGTGTTTTCATTTTATCTTGAATGTTTTGTTTAATTAGTAAGATGAAGCTAAGAATTTGACTCACTAAGGGTAGAGTTATTAATTTTAATGTTTATTACATTACTACTTTGATTTTTACATTGATGAATTTAAGGACAAGATAAGAATATAGTATTTTAGGAGTTATAAGATTTTTTTACACATATCATATACTACAACAAAGTAGACATTTAGCTATGCTTTTTTTTGCGATGTTCGCAAAATCGTCGGCAAAAGTTATCATATTGCGATGATTTTTCAAATCGTCATTAAAACTAAGCCTTTAGCGACTAACTAAAAAAGCGTCACAAAAGGATCAACATTTTGTGACGAATGACAAAATCGTCATCAAATGGTGAATATCTAGTTACGATTACCAAAAATCATCACAAAATGATCCACAATGAGTGACGATTTCAGAAATTTGTCGCTAAATGAACTTTTAGTGATACTTTTCAAAAATCGTCACCATAATTTATTAAATATTAGGTGACCAATGTCTAAAATCATCACCAAAGGATTCACAATTGGTGACAATTATATAAAATCATCACTAAATTGACGTTTGGTTTTTTACTACGTTTTTGACATTATTGCTAAAAGTGACCATTTGGTGACGATATTTGGAAGCGTCACCAAAAGATCAACATTTGGTGATGATTTTCATTGTTTTACATTCAGTGACCATTTCTGAAAATCGTCACTAAATGGTTGACGATTTCAAAAAAATCGTCACCAAAGGTTTTATAGTAATTTGCAATACATTTAGTGACCATTTGCCTAAATCCTTACCAAAGGGTTGACATTTTTCAAAATTGTTAAACTAACATTTTTATAATCTATCATAGTTAAGATATGTTTTATTGGAGATTTATTTCGAATGTTTACAACGTATTGTTAAAAAACACATACAACATAATTTTAAGTGTTAAATAGTAGTATTAATTAATCATTAATATTTACTAATATTACAAAAATTAGTTCTAAAAAAATTAAATAATTGTATCAATATAATAATATGATATATGGAGTAATACGAACTTTGAATTAGAAGTTTAACAATCTATACAGTCATAGAACAAAAACAATAACAGTCCACACTCAATAGTACACAACTTAACCCCTAACTAGTAGGGAGGTTGTTTGACAAATTCTAACAGATACAACAATAAATCAACTTTAAAGCTGAGTCTAGTTGATTGCATCGATAAATGAGAGTTGGCAAAGGTAAATGAGTCCCCGATGTCTGGATTCTTAAGAAGGGTTCTTGCAGGTTCAAAGGCACCAATTGAAACAGTGAAAGTTCTTCCCTCAGGTGTAGGGTTTTCACACCCTCTTGCAGTAACATTTCTGCTATAGCTAAACTTGTAGAGGATACAGTGAATAAGTCATCATATTTAGTATGGAAGACAAGTTCTCCAGATGAACTTCCAGTACTGATTGTGTTTACCTAAAACATAATTAGTGTAGAACTTATATATTGTCAAATTAGTAAACCGTTAAACGAATCGAAATTGAAGTGACATGCAGACTTAAATGACCAGGCGAAGTATGTAGAATTGAAAATTTTTCCAAAATAACTATTTTCCTAATCTTTTACGGATCGTTGTGACATCGCTCCTGCCTCCATGGCCATACATGTCATCGTCGAGATTCAAGGAAGCTTAAAATAACATGTAGTATATACCATGAAATGTGAATATATATAATAGCTTCATAAAATGAAATGAGATGTACATAATAAGGAAAGTGACATTGTTCGGATGATACTAAATACCTTGAAACAGAAGATCGGCCATGGAAGGCAAACGATGATTAGTGTATGAAGTGGAGATTTTGTCTGCATTGTTTATTTTTTCAGTAGGGACAATTTTGTCACATTTCTCCCAACGGAATGAATTAGGGCCATCTAGAAATAGTCTTCATGTCAACATTCCTTGATTAATAATGTTAATAAGTATATTATGCAAATCTCGATTTAGAACAAAATGATGATATGTTCAACTCCAATTTCGATGATAAGTGAAAGTAGTCTAGTTTAGCACTTATACATCTTCAATGTGCCTAATGATATGAAAGTTACCCTTACTAAAATTTCAAAAATCTATTGTGTAGTTTATATCACATGCAAAATTTAGAATTTAAAGTAGAATAGACATGACTATATTCTTGATGTACAGAAATATAATATTATCTATATTGGGCTATATTACTATTAATGGAAATGAATAAAAGTAAAAGACTCTTGAAGACCTTTCATCAAATAGTTACGAAGCTTTGATGAGGGAAGCGTTAAAGATCGTTCAAAAGAAGCCAACCCATCTACAAATAACAAAGACAGACAGTAAATCATCTTCGAAACATAACCATAAACATAACCCATACATCAAATGCATAATTAAGAACTCACAACAAACACCTAAACGTATAAGTTAAACTTAGCACAACTTCGTTAATGAAAATGGAACAAAAGAACAATAACGATTTAGTTAATGATGGTTCTTTGATAGTGATGACCACAATACATAACCTATACAAAAGAGAGGATTTTGAGAAATGTTGAAGACTTGAACGAGAATGGAGTAGCCTTTTATTGTGGTTGCCACTAAAAACCTAATGCAAAATGACGTCGTTTTTCTTGTTTAGGTAAGCAATGTCGTTTCTTATTTACTGTAGTTGTTTGGAAGTACTATTAATTAATTTGCTACGATCTATTGTATTTGGTCGACAAACGTCAAATGTTGCGACTAATACATGGTTCGTCACCAAAGCCTGTGGGTTCATAAATAATTTTTAATAAATTTATTTTCCTATTCTAAATAAAACATAATTTGAATTAAAAATTAAATTATTCAATTGAAAAATATTTCCAA
>JANIHZ010000005.1:30018361-30030476 GCA_027478365.1 Erythroxylum rufum
AAGAGATATATACTAATTTCTAAAATAAAAGAATAATAAAAAAAAGATCATACTATTAACCCTATATTTAAATAGAATTTTATTATAGAAGCATTTTCAATTGGAAAGATATCGTAGAGATGTTGACATGTCCAGTAATAAATTTATATGATTTTATGTGTGTGTGTATATATATATATAATAAAACATTTAGTATGCAATTATATATGAAGGTTGTTCATTCAAATATATAATATAAGAAAAAAAGGGATTTTTGGTTAGACATGAATGATCAAGATATGGAAAAAAATGTTTAAAAGTCAATATATAACAAAGGTGGATGATGATTAGGTAGTTTTGTTTTCATGAGTATTTCATGTTTAAAGGAACATGTGTATTAATTTAGTTGTGGGGTTTCCACAAGTGGAGGCTTTGAAAGTATCTGGTATAAGTTCTGTTTTGTTTTTTGGCTTAAAAATAGAAATGCCATTTTGGAGTATTGGCTGAAATTTGTCTTATCACTTGCTAATTTAATGGCTTACCATTCGTTACCATCAATACACTTGACGTCCATTCATTCCATGCAAAAGACCTATTTTTAAGATGGTTCAGAGCCTATAAATACAGTCATTGTCACACTTCTTCTTCATCCAAAATAAAAGAGATTAACGTATCTCTTTACTTTTCTCTCCGATACCATTGTGCCCTCTTCCTGTAATAAACTGGCACCACTTATCGGAGGGATACTGAAATAAAAAAAAAAAAAAAACAGACAAAACCAAAACAAAAGAAACAATGAATAAAGTTATAGTTTCAGGGGTTTCCCTGATTCTTGTCGTCGGAGTTGTCATCGGAGTGGTTGCTACGGTCAACCGTGGCGGTTCCGATGATAAAAATTCATCACCACAGATGAAGTCAGTTAGCCAGATGTGCCAACCCACGGATTATAAGGAAGTCTGCACCCAAACCCTTAGCAAAGTGAATTCTACCGATCCGAAGGAGTTCATCAGAACAGGTATTTTAGCTATTCAAGACTCGTTGAAGAAATCCCTGAATCTGAGCGAAGATCTTGTGGTCAAGGTCACCGATGATCCCCATTCAAAAGTCGCTCTGGAAGATTGCAAGGAGTTGTTGAACAAAGCCGTTCAGTCTCTTAACTCTACATTCACCAAGATAAGCGATAGTGATATGAAAAGCTTAGCTGAACATTCAGAAGATTTCAGGATTTGGTTGAGTTATGTTATCTCGTACCAAGAATTGTGCATTGATGGGTTCCAGAACGAAAAACTAAAAGGAGAGGTTCAGAAGTCCACTGATTTTGGCAGTCAGCTTACAGACAATGTCCTAAACATCCTTGGTAGGATTTCTGATGTCTTCAAATCTTTTGGACTCCAATTCAACATACCAAGCACAAATGGAAGGCTTCTTCAGGAAAACGGCTATCCCACCTGGGTTTCTGCTGCTGATCGCAAGCTTTTGGCCGCTCGTGACAATGGCAGGCTTCCACCAAATGCAGTTGTGGCTCTTGACGGAAGCGGTCAATTCAAGTCAGTCGCGGCAGCTCTTAATGCTTGCCCCAAGAACGCCCAGGGTCGATGTGTTATCTATGTTAAGGCTGGAATCTACACCGAGACTGTCACAGTGGAAGTGCCTAATGTGTACATGTATGGTGATGGCCCAAGGAAGACCATCTTCACCGGAAAAAAGAGCTTCAAAGATGGCGTTAACACCTGGAGGACTGCCACCTTCAGTAAGTTAAATTTAGAAACTAAATACATAAATGTTTGGAATGGATTCTTATATCGATTTTGTGTGGTACAGTTGTTGAAGACGACGGCCGCGGGTTCATTGCAAGGTCAATGGGATTCCAGAACACAGCAGGTCCCGACGGTCACCAGGCTGTTGCACTCCGAGTAAACTCTGATATGTCAGTTTTTTACAACTGCAGGCTAGATGGTTATCAAGACACATTGTGTTATCAAGGAGGACGTCAGTTCTATCGCAACTGTGTGATTTCTGGTACCGTAGATTTCTTGTTTGGTTATGGGGCAGTCGTCATTCAAAACTCTCTGATCATCGTGAGGATGCCAAATCCATCACAAGCCAACACTGTGACAGCAGATGGAAGGAAAGAAAACGGACAACCAACTGGACTTGTTATTCACAACTGCAGGATTGTCCCTGAACAGAAGCTTGTTGCTGCAAGGCTTCAGATCCCAACGTACTTGGGCAGGCCATGGAAGGAATTTTCAAGAACTGTCGTGATGGAATCCCAATTGGGTGATTTGATCAGACCTGAAGGATGGCTTGCCTGGCCAGGACAACCATATGAGAATACTTTGTACTATGCTGAATATGGTAACAGTGGACCGGGTGCCGTTACCAACAGAAGGGTCAAATGGAAGGGTGTCCATTTTCTTGGCAGAAACGAGGCGCTTACTTTCACTCCTGGTGCATTCTTCAAACCCACTTTTGACTGGATCAATAATGCTGGAGCTCCCGTCTTGCTTGGGCTCAAAAGGTGAAAGTGAAAACCCTACTTCCTTCTTATTATGTACTCCCCTCCCACCAACTGGGAACCCTTTTCTTTTGCTCAGTTTCTGTCCTTTTCTTTTCAAACACTATTCAACTGTTGCATGGACGTGTGCAATATTGTATTCCAATTTGTACTGAGATTTTCAATTTTATTTTCATTTAATTCATTTATTTTTTGCCAACGTACCTGCCTCCACAAAATTATATTTTCTTTAATTATTGTCTTAAGATTTAAGCTATTTACAGATGATAATGACATGGCAATCATAATTGCTTACAACTTTTTTCCTATATTAACTAAATTAACATGGGACTAGGTCCTTTCTTAAGCGTCTATAATTATTTAAAGGAAAAGATGCAACATAACTTTCTATTGACTATAATAAACAATTTTCATTTCAATAGCTTTCAAATATAGGTACTTATAGTTGTTAAATATGAATATAATAAATATAAAACTAACAAGTACAAAATGAAATAAAAAAAGCTACTTAAGAATCGAACCAAAAGTAAAGGTTCAACTTAAAATAAGAGAAAAACATTATTAAGGCAATTTAAAATTGAGTTTCAAACCTAAAGATTCACTGCACGAAAATGGAGTTTATTGACAGAAATCACTGATGGAATGTTTACACATTCCGTCGGAAAGCTTATTTAGCAATGAAATTTACCGATAGATTAAGACGTCGGAGATACAACCATAGTTAAATTTACCGAAAGAAATTTTGTGTACCATCGGTGAATATACCAACGGTTATGTCTTCGGTCGGTAAATTTACTGACAGAAAAGAGTTGTCCGTCGAAAAAATTATCGATAGATTTGGTTATTCTGCAGGTAAATTCATATTGTCATTATCGAAGGTTTTTAGTTTTCTGTCAGTACCTCGATTGCTTTTACTGACAAACTTTATTTTTCCGTCGGTAAATTTACTAAAAACTATTTTTTAAAATTTTATTGATGATGTTATAGTTGATGTATAATTTAAACAGTTATGAGTTATCTGTTGATAATATTTTGATTTGTTTCAATATTTAATTTGTTAAAATAGAAAGTTGATTGGTCCTCTCATAAGGCAATATTTATGTTAGTAAGCTATAATTATTAAGCATTAATATTAAAACATAAATTTCATATACATTTATATTATATCATATTTTCTCTTTGGTAACATATTTCAACCTGAAATTCATATCCCATCCTTGAATTAATATTCCCCTTTTTCATCTTGGTCTCAAGGTGATGCTTTAACTTACATATATACATCAACTATGCTTGTCTTCACTCAAAAAGTCTACATAAAGACTCTTACAATTAGAATGCTAGACTCTCCAACAAGATTATTTTCTTATAGATTTCAGCTAATTTATTAGGGAGGGGCAAGATGACTTAACGACAACAATCTCAACTATCATAGCAGTCAAGATTTTGCAGCTAGCTGAGACTTAGTAATCTTCTTGTACTACCCTCCAAGTAACCAACTAATATTTCACTTTAAGCTTCAAGGTAACTAAAGTAATGTTCTGAAATATTAAGATCTTCCCAATCTTCACTGTACCCCATAAAGAACTAGCTACTAATTATATTAAATTTAGTCGTTAATAAAACTACCTAAATAAAAATAGAGAGATGATTAAAGATAATTAAACTAAATAACTAAAAAATAAATAAATAAATAATGAAAAAATCAATTCAACAAAAGTTAATGTTTTGAGGTTCACTTATATGAAATTCAAGTATCATATATAGTTGATTATCTAGGTCTGAATAACAATGATCCTAGTGTGCAAATCATACTTCACATGTCAGTCCTTCGTACAATTCTTAAAATTTATGGTGGACAATCACAAATCCAATATTAAGATCAAAGAAAATAAATTTAACCAATAAAATAATCAAACATGTATAAATAATTGAATAAATCCTTACAAATGTTATTATCCATTAAACATAATAGAAACAACACAAAACACATCAATCTTAACTTAGAAAAACATAGTAAAATAAAGAGAAATATAAGATGTCACCGACTTTTTCAATTTCTTACTCCCAATCTTCTTCCAATAAAAAGAAACAAAAAAAACTTGTATATGTATTGACCCACAAAGTTTACAATAGAAGAGAAAATACACTCATCATGATTAAAGAGATAACAAAAGTCATTCACCAACCACAAAAAAAACGGAAACAACAATTGACAAAAACAAAGACAGGCCCAAATAAGATATTGTCTTTCACTATAAACATCTATATATTCGATTACCAGAATCAGAATTTAAGAACGCTTTGAAAATAGAAACAACTAGCAATTAAAAAGGAACCTGAACAAAGAAAAGAAGCCACAAGTTTGAGTTGAGTTGATATGGACAAATCCACAAAAATCTATAAACAAGTACTTATAACTATGCATGCACATAATGGTATGGGGACGTTTCAAGAAGAACAACAGAATATGTGAGAGAGAGTAGAGAACAAGCTAAAATCCAAAACCTAGGAAAAACCATGAATATGGATAGAACAAGCAAGAAAATTTCTTTAACGATTTACGTGTAGAAGTCAGTTGAGCTTCGAGACGTAGCAGGAAGAAGGAAGAACAAGATGCAAGTGGGGGGTGGGGGTGGAGATGTTGGGTGAGTTTAAAGTTAAAGAAAACGACGTCGTTTGGTTTTATCGACAGAATTTATTGACGGAAAAATTTCCATCGGTAAACTCAAAACTTTTTATTCCGTCAACAATTTCCGCCGCTAAAGTCTGTCGCAAATTTTGCTGAGATAATTTTCCTTCATATTTAGCAATGAATATTAGTACCGCCACTAAACGAAATTTTTCCCATCAAAGAATTTACCGACGAACAAATTTCAGTCAGCAAACTCAAAAGTTTTTTATTCCACCAATAATTCCCACCTTCTTTACTGATGGGCATTTTATACCGTCGCTAAAAATTTTTGAGTTTATCGACGGGCATTTTATACCGTCGCTCGTCGCAAAATTTTTCGGGATGATTTAGCGATAGATATTAGTACCGCCACTAAATGAAACTTTTTCCAACAATTTTTCTGACAAAAATTGATTTTTTGTCAGTAATTTGCAACGGTTTATTTT
This sequence comes from Erythroxylum rufum, assembly GCA_027478365.1. NCBI lineage: Eukaryota > Viridiplantae > Streptophyta > Magnoliopsida > Malpighiales > Erythroxylaceae > Erythroxylum > Erythroxylum rufum. The sequence continues at coordinate 30,023,976 of JANIHZ010000005.1, forward strand.
CGGTTGGTAATTTTCCGTCGCTAATCCCTACTTTTCTTGTAGTGATTTTGAAAGTGCAAGAGAGAGAGTTATATAAAATCAACTTAACAAGGATGTGATTTAAAAGAAAAACCTTCCTAAGTTACGAGATTCCAAAATGAAGTATTTCATAAATACGTAAAGTACAAATTTTATAATTTTTTGTGCACTATAATTTGGATAAGTAATTTTCATTTCAAAGCATCCAAAAGGGTTCAATAGAATTTCCACTTTGATAAAGGAGAAATACCTTTCACCTACCTGGAGACCAAGTGAGATAAATTTGATTATATCTAAGTTTGAATCTTAGTCATATTTAATCATATTAAACTCAAGATTCAAAATTATTATGAAGGTGATTAGACATTTCTTAATTTTTTGTATGTCTTGCAAATTCTTCAGCGTCAATATATTACAAAAGTTGTTGTAAGAGCAAATAGCACGGACAACATGTTGAGAGAGAAATTCCTATATCTCTCTAAACCTTTTGTATTCCAACCAGTTGATCCGAACCTTAGATCTATACCATTTTGTCCTCTTCTCCTCATCTTTTCTTCCCAACTCAAATTCCCTGCTTCATCGATAACCTTTTCATTGTTTCTGGCCTTAACATTATGCATGTTTCCTGCAAAACCAAATAACAAACAACATCAGACACCCATTAAACTACATTATGGAGATAAACTTTCCACCTCTATTCTCCATCCCACTCAATTAATCAACCTATACCTCCCCCAGACTCAACACCACCACCTATCCCCCACCAAAAATGACATCTCTATCAGGCAGTGTGTATACTATCAAAACAACAAGTAGTAGATAGAAAGATATGGAAACAAGTTATGGGTGACAATTCAGACTCTTCCTTGTTCTACAATCCACCAATTGAGATTGAAGGCAAGCTAATGGTGGCTCCAAGCCTTGACACTCTATAGAAAGGTGCAAGAACATGGGATGTAGCACTGATTGATTTTTTTAATGGATAAATGCTCTTCTTTTCCTGTGATATAAACAATAAACATGGACCCAGAGAAATTGGAAAGGTAGAGGCTTATTGGAAGTAATGTTAACTGAGGAATATAACTTAATCTTCACCTTCTCCTTTAAATCTGAAGCTCAAAAGGTAATTATAGAAGGCCTTTGGTACATTTCTCAACTTTCTTTATTTCTTCAAAATTGAAAACCCGGAGTGGAATTAGAGAAAATAAGATTGAAAAGTATTCCTCTATGGGTGAATATATAAAATATTCCTTCAAAATATTGGACAACTAAAGATTTGAGTATACTAGCTAGTTATTTGGGAAAATCAATTTGTATGGATGAAATAACTGCTTTGAGGAAATGTGTTAGATTTGTTAAATTATGTGTGAATATGGATATTTGTAAGGAAATGAAAGATAGCATTCCAATTCTAGGGCTGACAGATGGGCATTCTCTTAGAGAAGACTAAGTATTAGTTACATACCAATGGAAACCTTCCTTTAAAGCATAAGGAAAAAAATGGAAACCAACGGAGAAAGTTTTCATTAGAGGAGACTATTAGGAGGTGATGGGAATGGAGTCAGTTAATTCTAAAGTTAACAAAGTGTCGGTGGAAGCAGGAAAATTGATAGGAAACCATGAAGGTCAAAGGAGTATGGATAAGGTCAAAAGTGCACCACTTAATAAAGATGAGAGCGTCCAAATTGATAACTTTCCAGATTCTATTCAACCACTAGAAATCCAGGAGCAAACACTGAGTCTCACAAGTAATCTGTTAGTGTACCAAAGGGGAAATGAAAGCCAAGATAGTGGGAATAATCCTGCCATACAGACCATGGCATATAGCAAAAAGAATATCCTCAATACCTACTGGCAGATCAGCAAAGAGGAGTTACCTAAAAGGAACAATTTGAACAAGTGACATCCTGAAAGAGCAATAGGAGTAGCAGCAAAGGCTCTAAAGGAAAAAGCAATCTCATATGACTCTGATAGTCTAGAATGTTAGGGGAATAAACAACCTTCTAAGCTTAATGTTGTAAGGGATTTTTTTTCTAAATGAAAAACCATCATTATGTTGTCTATTAGAAACCAAAATTAGTGTAGAAAATCTAAATAAATTAAGTTGTTTGGGCAACAAATGGAATTTTCTCACAAACCACCATTGCCATACCTATGGAAGAATTATTATTGTTTATGATGAGGAATTTCTAGATGTGGAAGAACTAGAAACTAGTGAGCAGTTTATCTATACAAAGCTTTTCTTCAAAATGGAAAATTTTTATGCTTTAGAAACCTTTGTATGTGGTTTGAATACAGTTTTTCAAAGAACTAAGTTATGGACTTCTTTTCAAAGACTAAAAGCATAAGTTAGAGGTCCATAGATAATTAGTGGGGATCTCAACTCCACTCTCTTTAGATCAAAGGTAGATGGGAATTTTAATTTACTTAACTACACCTCAGTCATGATTGATTGTATGCAGGATGTGGAATTAACAGATTTAAAATCTGAAGGTCAAAGGTTCAATTGGTCTAACAAACAAAGCTCAAACTAGTTCATATGGAAAAAAAAATTAGATAGAGCTATGGTGAACGTGGATTGGTTAAATTATTTTTAAGAAAGTAAAGCCATTTTTTTGGGGACCCTGGAATTTTTTTATCATAGTCATATCAAGGTGGTTAACTTGTTTAAAAAGGTTAGTATTCACTACCCTTTCAGATTTAATAATTTCTTGGTTAATGTGGAGGACTTTCATGAAGCAATATCTAAGGGAATGGAGTTTACCTATGGTACTAAGCAATATATTTGTATGCAAAAACTTAAGGCTATAAAACAGGAATTGAAGGTATTAAATGTCAGGAGACAAAATACCAAAAAGGAGATAGAAGAAGCAAGAAAAGCTCTTAGCAACCCAGAAATCCCTAGAAGCTAACCCAAGTCATTGCACTCTAGTTGCTAAGGAGAGGGAAGCTCTTAAGACCTATATGCAAATAGTGGATAATCATTATTTCTTATTAAAGCAGAGGGCCATTATTAATTAGATAAAAGATAGAACATATGTACTAATTTTGCTTCAATACAGCGACTACTAGAAGAAATGTCAATAAAATTGCCTCCATAAAATTCCAATACGGGGAAACTTTATTTAGGTAAGTTGAGATTGCTAAGGAAGCTAGGAAAATTTTCCAAAATCTCCTAGGAACAGAAGGAAATATTGTAGGAAATGTAGTGGATCTTAGGCAATTTGTCACAGCTAAGATCCCCCTAAGATCCCTGAATAAGAAGCCTTTTTGCTAATTAGACCTGTCACGGATCAGGAGACAGATAAGGTGGTGTTTAACATAAATGGATGATGGATTGAATGGTCTTTTCTTTCAAAAAACTTAGGATAAAATAAGGAGATTCATTAAAATGCCGTGCAAGAGTTTTTCCAAAATGAAGTATTGCTTAAGTTAATAAGACTTTTTTGTGTTTAGTTCCCAAGAATTCTAACCTGGCAAAATGGAGTTATTTTAGAACTATCTCTTGTACTAATTTTCTTTATAAGATCATCGCTAAAGTTTTGGAAAATAGGTTAAAAGAGGTTCTTCACTTACTCATCAGTGAGCATCAAGGGGAGTTTATGAGCAGTAGATATATTGGAGATAATATCCTTATATTGCAGGAGCCTTTGAAAGGGTATACACGTAGTAAAAGCCCTAAAAATATACTATTAAAGTGGATTTACAAAAAGCTTTTAGTAATGTTAATTAGATCTTCTTGCTGCAGACTATGGCTGTTATGAGATTTCCTCAAAAATTTATCAAATAGAATCAAGAATGCATTACGACTGCTTCTTACGAGGTATTGATTAATGAAAGCCCAACAGAGATGTTTAAAGGCAAAAAAGGACTTAGGCAAGGGGATTCTCTTTTCCTTATGTATTCCTTATTTGCATGGAAGTTCTCACCCTTCTATTGAAACACAAAGCTTTAACTACCTCCATCTTCAAATATCATTCCAAATTTAAGTTGCTTTCATTTACTAGCTTATGTTTTGTAGATGATCTTATCCTCCTGAGTAAGGCTAATACTCCTTTTATTTCACTATTGATGAGTACTCTACAAAGTTTTAAGGAGTTGTCTAGATTGATTATTAACTTTCAAAAAAGCTATTTCTTATTGTCCAAAAGTGCATCTCACCTCTTAGATTCTTTGTCACAAGTTTCTAGAATGAAACAACAAGATTCTCCTTTTCTATATTTGGGCATTCATATCTCTTCCAAGAGACTAAGATTTCAAGAATGCCTTCCTCTAATAAAAAAATTCAAATAATAATGGGGTCTTGGATAAATAATATCCTTTTTTATGGAGGTAAACTACAACTCTTGAAGTATGTTATAATGTCAATGCAAATTTATTGGTGCTCTTACATGTTCCTCTCCACAGGCTTGATTAAAACAATGGAAAAAATGATGAAACAATTTTTATAGGGTAAAGGGAAAGGTAAGGAAGGAATAGCTAAAGTGAATTGGAAGCACCTTTGTCAATCGAAGGACGCAGGTGGATTAAGTTTAGAGTTCAGTTAGTAAGAGCAACAGATTTCCAATGATAAAGAGAATTTGGAGAATCCTAAGAGAGAAAGAATCATTATGGATCAAATGGATTCACAAATATATATTAAAAGGAGATAATTTTTGGACAATAAGTATTAAAGATAACAAATCTTGGTTCTTCAATACAATTCCCAAGTTGAGGGAAGAAGTATAACATCATGTCACAAGCTAAATGGGGGCAGGGTATAAAATCTTTCTATGGTATCATAACTGGACTAGTCATAGGGCTTTGATTCAAAATCAATTGGCTAGGCATTTATTGGCTAGATTCTCTAAGAAAGCTAAGCTTTAAGAGTTAATTCAAAATGACAATTGGTCTCTTTCCTTAGCAAAATTGAGACTATTTCTCATTCCCCAATACAGATACCGGGGGGAGGAAGATATATACTTAAGGGATGGAGTTTTTGTATTAGAAATTACTAACAGAAAAGCAAAGGAACTAATGGTTGGGGTAGGTACAAGAATATGGTGGTGTTACTAGTTTAGTGCAAGGTTCTTAAACCAAATGACTTCTTTTTACTTTGGCTCACTATGCTGAATAAATTAAGCACTATGGATAGATTAAAGTTCCTATCCTCTTTTAAACATTGTATACTTTACAAATTAGAGGATGAGAATAGGGGTCATCTCTTCTTCAAGTACAGTTTCTCTAAAGAGGTGTGGATTAGAATTTCTAACCTATGTGCCCCTAAATCAAGCAATAGATTTTTCACAGATATCATACAAGAGATATCTCAATTTCATATCTCTAAGTATAAACATGAAATATTTATGGTGGCAGTAGCAACTTGTCTTCAAGAAATTTGGAAAGAGACAAACAATAGAAGGTTTGCAGGGAAATCTAACAACCTAAGCTCTCTTATTGAACTCACTATTACAAATATAAGAGAGCAACTGATTATAAACTAGTTAGGAAAGCATTATAGCAGAAGACTAGCTCTCTCTCGAAGAGTACAGTTCTCACTAACCATCCACAATTTACGGACAATAAAGTGAACAGTACAAAGGCTTATCCATGCATCAGGTATACTTTCTAAGCAACTCTAACAACTTCTTGCAATATTAAACTCAAGAAGGGACGTAACTAAGAACTTAGAAGGAAACAAAATCATCTGTAGAGATCCATGAAGAAAGCACCTCGGTGCAACTCCTCCAGTCCCCTGGTATTCAAGGTGAACTTAATAACTTTAAGGAGTTTTATAGGAAATCCACATAAATTGATCTAATCTATTACCTAGGCTGAACAAGTTTCTTGCTTAGAGTTGTGATGAGACCTCTGCATCACCATAGACACCTTGCAGCCTCCACAAACTTCAACCCTAATTGGGTAATCTTTTGAATTTGCGATAAAAGGTCAGGCATAGATTACCATAGTTACATATACAATGGTGCCTTAGCAATGGAACCAACGTCGTCATTTCAAGTGTCTTGTAGCGTTTTAACTATGTCATTTTGATTATCTCGTGGTAGAGTCCCTCTCTAATGTTGTACTCCAAATATTATTTTCTCTGCCATGAATTTTTTACATTCTAAAAAAAAATTTATTGTCTTCCTTTTGTAATGTAATTTTGATCAGTTCTTATTTTCGATACGAAAATACTTTTTAGCTTAAAACTTGCTTTGAGAAAGAAGGGCCCGTAGCTTTTATCAATACCTTATTTAATTGATCAATCGGAAGAAAACTAAGTAAGAGCCTGCTTGATTGGCTTATCCAACTTCTTCAATTTCTTTATGACTTGTTCTTTAAAATTGGAAATTTTATGCATTTCCTTTTCCTCTTAATATTGCATTAAAAGGTGTTGCATAATATATAATTAACTACTACATATACATATGTGTTTAATATATTTTTTAAATTAACGTTTTATATTTTAATATTTATATTACAGATATTGTGTTAATTTAATTT
>JANIHZ010000005.1:30148710-30159233 GCA_027478365.1 Erythroxylum rufum
GTACAATCATATTAATGTGCAAAAATCAATATTATCGTGTATGTATATGCCATATTTTGCATAAGCATGAATTGTACTTTCTAATTTCTCACATTCACTATTCAAGTCTTATCATGGGTAACAGGATGTTACAGCTACTGCCACTAAAAGTTCTCCTTTTGAGGATACTTCTCCTTGTTTTCCCTTGCAAACAAATCTAGGTTATTCTTAAACAGGTATAACCTAATTATGGTATTAATAATTCCCTTGTCTTATCTGTTACTTCAGGTAAATCTACTTCTTGGTTCTTTTATTATGCTTATTACAATCATTTGACCTATGAGTCTAAGTTATTTAGTTCTATTTCATACCCTCTCATATACCAATTGTTCACACTGCTAATAATTTATTTTGCCCATTCAACACATAAAAAAAATTAATCTCACTAATACTTATTCGATACCTTTTATATGCTTAAGCTATCTCTCAATCTTATTTTTGTTGGCTAGTTATGTGAAATTGATGTTGATGTAACCTTTCTGAGTCATGGTTGTACTAGATTCACAGACAATCAATTTTTTTACAATAAGGTGTAAGGTTAGTTATTTGTTTGAGTTTATTTCTCTCCAATTGTCATCTATAGTTATTGTTATTATCACTTCTAGTATTTGGCAATTACATCTTGGTCATGTTTCCTTTTCTAAATTATGACATTTGATTTTTAGTGGATGTCTAGGGTATATTAAATATGATCAATATGATTGTTTCTCATATTAACTTTCAACACATCATACTTTGCTATTTAAAATTAGTGACTACTTCTACACCATTTGATCTTATTCATTATAATATTTGAGTTCTTGCTCCTAATATTGCAATGAGTGGTTATTGATATTTTTTTTAATCTTTGTTGATGATTATTCTTGACAATTTATCTTATGACATTTTTTGGTTATCTTCAATTTGCTAATATGATTAAATTTCAATTTTCTTGTAATATCAAAAAAATTTACACAAATGATGCTATAAAATATCGAGATGTTACCCTTGTTATTTTTTCTTACTCATGGTATTATTATTCAATGTTTTTATTATGGTACCTCTCAATAGAATGGTTGTAATGAATGTAAACACAAACACACTTTGGAAATTGTTTGATATCTCCTTACGTCATCTTCTTGTTATAAATATTTTTATAGTGAAGTCGCTCTTACAACAATTTATACAATTAATCTTATCCATTCTCCCATCATCAATAATAGTTCCCCTTATGAACATCTATATGGTCATTGTCATGATTATCATAATTTATAAGTTTTTAACTCTGCTTGTTTATCCATCTTCAGTCATATGAATACAGTAAATTAGAATCTTGAGCTTGATTGTATTATTTCTCAAGCTTTGGCATTAAATATAAGAGTTATAAGTGTTAGGATCCTCTTCTCAATGTCTTCATATTACACTTCATGTCACTTTTCCAAACATAAAATATGTTCCTTCTTATCTACATTTAAAGTTACTTCATTTACTTCCCTCCTTATTGATCCTACTAGTACTAAATTTCCTTATAACTCTTTTACAGGTCCAAATTACTCAAACAGTTCTAATCTACCTCCAGCTGATGATCTTCCTCGTATGACTCCTCAACCTTCTTCTTCCATTGTTCAGTCTTCTTCTAATCCCCCACTTTGTCGCCCTTCTTATGTAAGTCAACATAATATCACTCTTTTGGATTATCATTGTTTTTTTTTTGTTTCTCTTTATGATCCTTTCATTTATCATAAGGCTAGTACTCATCCTTATGGCAGAAAGTAATGAAAGAAGAACTTAATACACTTACTTCTATTCATACATGAGATTTGGTAAATTTACCTATGGAAAATTTGTGGTTGGTTGTAAACGTTTCTATAAAATAAAGACTAAGGCTGATGGATTAGTAGAACAATATAAGGCTTAACTTGCAGTTAAAGGTTTCACTTAAGAATATAGGATTAATTATGAGGAGAATTTTGCTCCTATAGCTTACATAACTAATGTTTGTAATCTCATTTCCATTATTGATATTAAACATTGGACCTTATTTTAGATGGATGTCAATAATGCCTTATTAAATGAAGATCTCACTGAAGAGGTCTATATGCAACCTCCTCCTGGCTGTAATCATCCTCTAAGTAAAGTTTGTCTTCATCAAAATTCTTTATAAAGACTTAAACAAAATATTCATGCTTGGTTTGCTAAATTTAGTTTCCACTCTTTATTAGTTTGATTTCTAGTCTAATTCTCATAATCATGCAATATTCTTTTAAAAGATAGAACATTTTATTATTATTATATGTTAATGATGTGATTATTATTGTTAATGATACACAGGGTATTCATAATCTTAAGAATTTTCTTAGCCACCAATTTAAGATTAGAGAATATAGGCATTTAAGCTATTTTTGGGTCTTGAGATTGCTTCTAATTCTACATGGGATTGTTGATTGAATTTTTTAAAGTTAGCCAACTTTGTAATAACTATAAGTGCACGGCGTAGTTGTAGCTAGTATTGACAAGTATGAGTTGATCCCATGAAGACAATGATTATTAGTAATGACCTTTTTCCTATTATCTAGCCTACATATTTCTTTTGGATTTTAATAAAGAAAATGAAAACTGGAACAATTAAAATGAAATAGGTAGCAACCTTGAACACAGAAACAAGGAATCATTTAGAAAACTATCGATATCGGAAACTAGTACCTAGGTTTTGAATCCCCCTTAAAACCCTTAATTGATTGACCTTTTATTAGCAATTGTTTTATTGATCTGTTAAACCGTGAAGATTCATATGGTATGCTAATAGCTGACCTTGAGTATAATAACAACAAATCCTAAGGTTTTTAGTTGAATTACTCAGGTTCAATTTTATAGGATTGCTTTACTAATTTGTGAATCTCTCTATTAGATTTGACCATAATCTTGAAGATTTATGTCATCCTATCTCTAGGGTTTCAATCAACTCCTTTCAATTACTATAGATCTATTCAATCCTAGGATTTCTCAATCTCTACGTATGAAATTAGATTATGATCTACTATTCTCAGGTCTAGTAGAACATTTATCAAACACGTAATCGAATCATAATAGAACAATCAAACTGATTACATTAATAAAAGAATCAAATCAAATCAAAGTATTAACATAGTGTTCATCTTATCTAGATATTAACAAGATGTTTAGTTACACATTATCAAACATGAAATCAAACATACATAGAAAGAAAAACAAATTGAAAACAATGGGTTCATAATTGTAAATCTCCCTGGTTCTCTTCTATCGAGTATTCTTACGATGTAGAGGTTTGATCTTGTATTCGGATGGATCTTTCGATAAATTCTTTGTGTTTTCCTCTTCTTTGGATCAAAATCACCCCTTGATTTGTGTCTTCTCTCCCCATTGGCCTCTGTTCATATTGTCTTATAGCAAATTTAAGGTTATGGGAGATGCACGGGCTAATGAACGGTCATGTATCAAACTATGCATACTCAAAATCTCCAGAATTCGCAGATCTACATGGTCTGAGAGCATTGCACGAGCTAATGCACGGTCATGCATCCCTTCTATGCTTAAGCTTCTCATATTATGCCACATTTTCATCTGAATTCTTCTCCTTTAAGTTCATGGAGGCAATTATCACCTATAAAAGCACTTGAAGCAAACTAAGTACCAAATATATGACAAAAGTATAAAATATCAAGCAAAATACGTTAAATATGGGTGTAAAGATATAGTCAAACATCCATCTATCAATTATTTATCTCAGTACAAGTATATTATTGATCTTATCTCTAGTGCAGGTCTTATTAATGATAAAAATTTTAATACTCCTATTAAAGCTAATGCTCATTCTTTCGCTTCTAATGGATTTACTCTTCCTGAAGTTACTTTACATCACCATCTTATTGGTAATATTAATTATCTTATTGTTATGCGTCCTGCCATTGCTTATGTTGTTCACATTATTAGTCAATTCATGACAACTCCTTGCACAAGATTGCTCTTTGTATTCTTCATTACATTAAAGGTACCTTATTTCATGATATTCATTACTCTAGCTCATCTTCTCTTCAATTATGAGATCATTCATATGTTGATTGTACTGGTGTCCCTACAAATAGTTTATCTAGTACTAGTTGCTACTTCTTACTTAGTGATTCACTTATCCCTTGGTGTAGTAAAATGCAAATTGTTATCTCTCAATCCAATACTAAAGTTGAATATTGAGCTCTTGCTAATACTACTTTTGAGCTTCTATAGTTTTATTGGTTACTTTAGAGTATGGGCATTTTGTCTCCATATATTAGTCCTCTTTATTATGATAATTGAAATGCAATATAGATTTCTTATAATGATATATTTCATGAACGCATAAAGCATATTGAGATCAATTGTCACTTTGTGCATCATCATATTCATCACAATATGGTTGATCTTATTTATGTCTCCTCTCATAATCAAATTGTTGATATATTTACCAAAGCTTGCTCTACTCCTTGAAATCGTAATCTAATTTCCAAATTCATGTATGCCACCTTGAGTGTGATTGGGGATGATAATGATAATATATGTTGTAATTAATATAAATATATTAAACACTAATTAGGTTCTTCCTTATTTAATTTCAGGTTCTTCCCTAATTACGTTCTCCCTTATTTAAGTTTCTTCCTAATTAGTCTAATTGTATATGAATTGGTCCATCATCTTCATTGTATTACACATAATACATATATAAAATAACTCATTCTATATTAATTTTTACTGACATAAAAAAGAATAGATTTTGAAAGTTTAATACATTATCTATAGCTTTAAGGGTCAATGAATTAGTTGAGAGTCGGACTAACACGATTTTGCCCTCTTATTTGATATAAGATTGCTCCATTTTCCTTATTTTACAATTTTTATCTATGTAATATTACTTTTTAACGCGGTAATAATATTATTGTCATTCTAAATATGATGGTTTGAGCTTGAAGTTGTAAATTTAATTACTCGATTTTGCAATGTTGAATACTCATCATGACTCATAACATAATTATCAATTTCAATTTTCTAATATATTTTGTCAAAATATTCTTTTTCAAGGGTTGACTATTTTAGGACTTCACATTATATGTTAGTTTTCATATGGTTTAATTAGTTCATAAGAATTTTCAATAGTTTTTTGAGTATTTTGATAAAAGACTTTTAAATCTTAAAATTTTTACCAAAATATATGTCAAACATTAATTTTTGAGAGTCTTCAAAAAGAATCTCAACATTTTTAAAATCTTTTGAATATGATCTTAAATTGATAAAACACTTAATCTTGTGAGGGTTTTGTTAATGATTTAATAACCTTTTTTATACTTTTAGTAGGACCCACTACTGGTAATATGAAGCCTAGCTAATAGTAGTAAGCCCCTCCATCAACAAGTAAATGAAAATGGGAAACCCAAATCTATAATTTTCAAATTATGTCTTCTTACAATCACTTCTCTCCTTCTTTTTCACCTAGCTATCCACCAATGTTTTGTTCGTCCTCATTGTTGACTAATGTTTTCTTCTTCCTCACCATTTACCTATAAGAAGTTTTCTTCTTCACCTCCATCGCATGTGTTTGGGCCACTGCTAGATACATTTCCTATGTAAGGACATTTCATATGTTTTTCAAGAAAAAAGTGTATTCCTTTAACATTTGTTGTTTTGAATAATTTCCACTACTGGTTTGGTTTTGAATGTTCAATTATATGTATTACTATTAGTCATAATGATTAATAAATAAAAAAGACAAGGCAAAAAGTGAAGGGAAAAGATGAAATTTTATAAAAATAAGACCAACTTTGGTGAGGTCGATATGTTGTTAGATACTAACTTGCCATAGCCTCTCCATTTCTAATTCTTTATGATAAGATGAGAATGAATGGCTCCATGTATACTTTTGTACTCTTCCATATCACCTATAACTAAACATATTAAAACATATGCAACTTCGATTATATTCTTATCTGGGGGTGATGAGAAAGATTCCATTATCACCAATTATAAACTAATATTTTAGTCTCTCTATATTATTATCATCTTATTACATACATATTTACATACATATTTAACAGGAGGTACTATATACCCATACATGTTTAAACTTATTACATAACTTCTAGAGACTAATTGTACAGGTTTTCTAAACTTTCATCAATTATAAGACAACTAATTCATCAAATATCATATTGATCAGGACATGTTGCTTTAGATTATTATTTTTATTCATAAAATATCTTATGATTGCATAATGTCTATAAAATTCTCATTATTAACTTTTACTACATCCAACTTAAATGCTTAGATGTGATTTGTTATTGTAGGTTAAATGCATCATTAAAGATCTCCATTAATGACCATACTCCAGGGAAAAGATTTTATGAATGCTTCTATTACTAGTGAGTGAGTTTTCATTTGTTTTCAATTTGAAGAATCTTGTATCTTATATAAAATGGTTGAACTAATTTGTTTATAGGTTGGAAGATGTGATTTTTTCTAATGGTATGACAAAAACTTGATTGAGATTTTGAAGTGATTCATAAATTAAAAAAAGAAATAGTTTTATTGAAGAAAAAGGTTAAAATAAGGACAAATGAAGTTAATTATTGTTTTGAACTAAAGAAAAATAAAAAGAACGAGAGAAAATAGAGTTCATGAAGGAAGACATTAATTTATAGCTAAAAGAGAGAGAAAGTTGAAATTATGTTAATGAATATTGTAGTAGGATTTGTTATACTTTTGATGGTTGAAATTTTCAGATATATTATAGAAAAGTGGCTTAAAATTGCAAGGTTATGGAAATTTATATTGACGTTGTCTGATAATATGAATGATAAATCAATTATGGCCATGTTATTTTGTTCAAATTCTTGTTAAAGTTGTTTAGTAACTAATACTTGTTACTGTTGAATGCAAAAACTAATCACTAATGTCACACTAGTTGACTAGTGTTATTATTAAATAAAGAAATATGTATTAGGAGTTTGTATCCTACAGTGGTCGACGTCACTACACTAATCGATCAATGCTATTTGGAAAAGGTACATCAACCATTACTGATGTTAGTGATATTTTTCATTCCTTTTGTATTACAAAACAAACGGTGAAAGCAAATGCATATATGGAGGATGAAGTATGTGGATTTATCAAAAGAACATTTCTAAATAAAGGCTAAAAGCAAATGCCTATAAATTATCAAAAGAAAATGGTAAAGCCAATAATCTAGTCAGTTGTGAAAGTGGCAGCTATGCTAGTAATTCTTCTTCTTCAACAAAGGACATTCCTCCTTTATCGGACATCGATAGTTATATAAGGAGATGATAAAGGCACGATTTTGTTTCAAGAATTTAAGATTAGGGTTGGAATTAAGGATTTTAATTAAAATTATTTAGATTAACTTATATATTAGTTTTAACTATAAATTAGAGAATATAATCACAATCTTAAATAAAAATTAAATTTAATAAAGATTATTTAATTTTATCTCAATTTCCATCCACTTAAGGATTTTTATTATTTTAATTAAGGATTTTAGTTAAAAACTTAACTAAATTAACTAAGATACAAAATAATTAAATAATATTAATAATATTAGTTTTTAAAACTAGTTAGTGATCTCTACTAGTGGTATTCATATGGAAGATGGGTATATTATCTTTTTTAAAAATAACAAAAAGTGTCATGTTAGTATTGACATGACACTTAACATATATAAGTTTATTTTTTATTTTTTGACTACTTAGGGTTTATTTTTAATGTTCTAAAAATGTTAGAGGTGAAATCGAATGTTTTAAAATATTAGGGTTCATGTTGTATTATGATAAAAAATGATACTGTTTAATGTACACTTTTAGCCTATACATGCAGTATGAAAAGGAGATCTCTTACAAGAAATCTATAAAATCTTCAATACTAAGCAACCATATAGGTTTAAGTTTAATATTCTAAAATAGTTTAAGAATTAAATATTAAAAAATAAATATTTGTAATTACATTTACTATTATTATTTTGACAAAAGTACACATAAGATATAGATTGATAAAGCAATTTATTACTCCCCCTTATTAGACATCCTAATTATCTTTGCTTAGTTTTAACTCATTTAAAGTATGATATAAAATAAATTACAAGATTTAACTTATGTTGTTATCAATACAGATAATAACAAAACATGAATTTATCATATCATGCAAAAGCATATTACTAATGAAAATTTAAATATATCTTATAACATTCTAAGTTCTGATTTGTTATATATTACCAAATACTACATAAGTATAAATTACAATCTAGAAATCATAAGCCATTATAAATTATCTTATCTCACTAACTACTAAATATTAAGGCTTAATATTGACATATAATCTATAAAATTAGAGTCTTTATTACTATTTTAGCTCCTTTATCCTAACAAGTTGATATGGCCAACATAGAGCTCAAGTTGCCATATCGGACATCCACTCAAATGAAACCTTAAATATGATCCTCCTAATTTCTATAATTTCAAATTCTAAAATAAGAAAATCCTTCAGACATCAAAGAGAGAACTCTATGGTGATTCTCCCAAATTTTTTTCGATTGAAATAAAAGAATAGTAAGAGAAGGAAAAAGGCCACATAATGTAATTTATCATATTTTGAAGGTAAGAAAATCTATTTGTTGTGCTCTTTAAAGAATTATATTAGGATATGGAGTTAATAGATATCTTCCCTTAAGATTTTTATTTTTATTTTATAAATTATCATGCATATTTGATTATCAATCATTATGGAGTATACACTTAATAAGGATCAAGAATAAGTCAATTTAATTTATAATCACGACATTTTTATGTTTTTTTATCTTAGGGTTATTACATGCATATTCTTCATTATTTGTCCTTTTCCTATATTAGGTTATCTTTGTAAAAGTGGTGTTGTTTGCATTGTTTTGGTGGTATGGATTATCTATTAAATTTTTCACTACTCTATCGAATGCCTATAATGGTCCCACATACATCCTTTTCATAAGTTTAATTTGTCATTACCCTACATGTTATCTGTTAGAAGAACATATCTTGTAGATTAAAGTTCATGAGAAAAATTATTCTCTATCATATTTTAATACTTAAAAAAAATTCCACCGATAATATGTTATGACAAATGAGTCTACCCAACTTAAGTTGATGGTAACAAGCATATGTTTAGAGTTATGCATTTTTATGAAACTTATAATTACATTTATTTGTTGATTTTATTGGTGGTCTTAAGAATGTGAACAAAGTTGTGCTTATAGCTACACATTTTTAGAACTTATAATTACATTTCATTGACATTTTAAAACAAGGAGTTCTACACAATAAACTAAAAATAGTATTTAAATGTTTAAAATTCAATAAAAAAGTTATTACCAAAGGTGTTTTAAGGAAACATTTTTAGCAATAAAGTTAATAAAGTTACTACCAATGGTGAAAGAAGTTATGATGCTTTATAAAAGCAAAGTTATGAAGTTGTATAGTAATTTATGAGAAGAATTCTATACAATAAGAAATAATAAAAATAACAAAAGCAAAAATTATAAATTATAAATTATAAATTATTCTAAACAATTTCTTCATCTTTATAGCACTATCTCACTTATCACATTTTCTTTTATCCTTAAATTATCATAAACAGTATATTATATGTTTTCCTTATTTCTTGTAATCCTTATAATATTGTTTTTTATTTAAAGATTTCTAACTTTTTATTATTATTGACTTTAAATAACTTTAAATATATAAGTGAAGCCACTCTAAAGCTATATGTTATATACTATATAAAGGGCTACCATGTTATAATGTTTTCTTAAAGTTTCATTTAAGTTATTTGATTAAATGTAGGGCTTAGGGATAACATTTCTTTTTAATCTTATTATGTAATGTGGACCTACCATATCTAAAATTTTAAGTTCTTTACATTTATTTAATTATGATTTTAATTATTGTGCATAAGCCATCAATATGGGTATAAAGGATAGGTAAATGCATATACATTATGGTGGTGCTTAAGAAGGTCCAAATGGTAACTATATGGAGGATATGTAAAAGTTATTAAGTTTGAAGATGTTGACATACTTGTCCATTGGGACATTTTGAGGAAATTAAAGTATAGAGGATCCAAGACAACATTGAGTGCTTTTACTATATGATTCTAGGGAATGAATTTAGATATGGTTTAAAAGAATTCAACAAAGATCAACAAACCCTTCATATGTTCTATCATATGTTGGCAAGCAAGATTAAAGTACCGAATATGTATGTAAAGTACAAACTATCCTAAGATGATATGTTGGAACCCATTATCGAAAATCCAACCTCTTGATCCGAAACCCTCATACTTAGACATGATTTGGGTTCCAACCAGAAAATGAGACGAAAGACTCGAAACCGAAGCGAAACGAATCGAACCAGATAACCAAGTACGGAAACAAAACGAAAACGGAAGCAAAAGCGAATCAAACT
>JANIHZ010000005.1:30161561-30178271 GCA_027478365.1 Erythroxylum rufum
AATAGAACTTTTCAAAGGAAAAACAAGTAATATAACACTTTAAAAAAAGAAGTATCTACAAGTCTACGAAGAGGCGACTTTTTTGAAAAATATAATAAACCTATAATAAAAAACTTGTATCATATTATATTTGATTTATCTCGCAAAATATGTTAATAAATACTTAAGAAGTTAAACGTCTCTCTCTTTTTTTGGTCATTAAATCTACACTTTTTGCTAGAGCACAAATGCAAATTAAGTCTGCACACTTGCACGAGTCGGAGTCCTTACGAGGGCTGTGTAGGCAGCTTTTGCTATTAACCAATAGTTTAGATCATCTATCCAATATTATGTTGTCTTATTCTATCTCATGAATCTCAATCATTCATTTATGTGGATTCCATGTTGGATCCGCATAAATGAACGCAAAATCTGCATAAATGAATGGTTGAGATTCATAGGATAAAATAAGGCACCATAATATTGGACAGAAGATCCTGACCCATTAACCAACAACTTATATACAAATAATTATCTTAAAACATGTCATGTTTAACTTATTAACAAATTCTACTTCCCTTCTGATGTCCTCTCTTCTTCTTGAACCCTTTTCTTTATTCAACAATCAAAGGATATCCCAACACAAAACATGTATTATGTATCTGTCTCATCCATCAACAGTGTACTGGACACTCCACATGGGGCTCTAACTGAAATTTATGAGCCTTGTTAGTTGGGATAAACCATTTCTTGCTTAAGGATTCTAACAGCTTCTGTAACTCCATCCTGCAGGTTGACCAACTAAAAAGATTTAGAGAGTAGAAACATACATTATTAGATGTCAAGAGTTGAAGTTCAGATGACAAATCACATATATGTAGAGGACAACTTCTGTGATGCCCCCAATTTAATTCTTCTTTTTAATTGAGGATAGTAATTATTATGGGTTAAAGTTTCCTTTTAACTGTTTTCTGTCCTTTATGCAATGCCACAATCAGTAGAAGTGCACTAACATGATCAGAGCCAAAGAGATTATGGAGGGACTCAGTATTGAACATCTGAATCATATTGTGGAAGTGCACTGACATGATCAGAGCCAAAGAGATCATGGAGGGATTCAGTATTGAACATCTGAATCATACTCCTGGAACTATGGAGCAGACATAACTTAATGAAATAAACAGGATATAAATCATAGGAAAAAATTGAAATAATACAAAGGGACTACTTCTATTTAGGATATTAAGTACTTCATGCATGCACCAAATGGTTATCAGTCAGACAACCAGCTAATGAATGTGCGGACGGTTCAGCCATCTATGTACAGAAAGAAAGAAATGAATTCTAAAAGTAATGGAGTAAGTCTTGGGCTGTATTGGATTAAGTCTCAGGCAACGTTTTCGGCTCCTACCAATGTACAACAAATAGATGGGATCTGTAATGCAACGTTCCAACTATATACTATGCTCACCAATACAATTGATGTGAAACGAACTTAAGCAAACAGACTTTTGTAACACAAACCAATCTCGTGTTGTCAGGATTTCCAATATCAAGCAAAGTAAAATAACATTAAATGTTGGGTCAGTTCTTAAGAAAAGAAAAGTTTTACTTATGGCCAAAACTTGAATTTGTATGGATAGAAACAATAATAGCTTGTTGCTTGCCTTGTCCAAGATGCTAACCAACTTAAAATGCAAACCATACAATGTGATAAGTCTGTCATCTAACATACCAAATTAGAAGTATATAACACTTCAAGTTCTCTAAATTATCTATTCGATTTTCCATAATCAGTAGCTATTCAATTTGGAGAATTAAACTGATAAAGTGACTTTTCAAAATTGTATGTACTCATAATATGACATCTCGTTTCATGGCAGTGATGGATAACGGTTGACTATATGCCAGTAATGAGAAATATCTTTTAAAGCTCTTGGATTTGAAACTAAAAATGAACTTGTTATCCATAATTAGAAATTAGGAAAAAAATTAATTAGCATTTTAGCTAAATTATCAAAACTAACCAGATTTCATACCTTCTGTAACCCCTTTTGAAAGGGAACTCCTACTCTATTTTTGAACACTTTAATACATGAATATTCAATTTGTATTAAAAGGAGCCCGCCGTTAACTTGGGTTAAAGACCTCTGTTAAGTTTGCATTGATTTTTTGGAGAAGTTCCTCTTTTCTATATAATTTGTCAAAATTAAAAAAAAACTCAACGAACTAACTTGAAGATAAACATCAGGCCTATAACTTAATCAAATTTACCAATAACTGGCATTACCTCAAGACGTATTCTTTCAGAAATTTCCAGAGCACGTGATTTGACTTCAGGTGATAATGCATTATTTATGGCTTTTGATAGCATATTTGCAGCTACCCTAGCACTCATTTCACTACATTGATCTGGAACCAGATGAATTCTTTTCAGTGGCTCGGGGGCAACTCCTAGCCAGTGCATCTTCTCTGCCCAATAGAATTGGTCCATTATAAAGGGGCAAAGGACCTGTCATCCAAGATTTAAAGAGAGACATGGATGCAAGATAAGGATGCCAACACTACAGTAGGCACGACAGAAGAAATTTTAATATTTATTTTACACCCTTATTGTAAGAGTAACTTCCAGGGGTAGAACAAGTGTTCCAGAACTTATCCACGCAAGTAACATTGGCATGCAAAGCAGTAAAGGATACCAGTTAACAGAATAAAACTCATATTGCTTAGGTTCATGCTAGAGTGTGAAAATGTTGGTGGTGGCATTGTGCATGTGAGTTTGTGAACGTGCAAGTGTGTCTTCCTTTAGCTCACATCGCAGGGTTGGCAAGGATGAGTCAAGTGGAAAAGCACTTGCTTACCACCACAGGGACTTTTGGTTGTAATAATTTGGTGTGATTTTAATGTCCTGAAAAGTCCCTGACAGCTCTAACAATACTCAGCGCATCTAAAATTGATTTTTGAAAGGTTGAAAGCAAAAGCAGCCTTAGTATGTTTTCCTGGTTTTAAGAGCACATGTATTTTGTTTCCCCACTAATCCAAATATTATTATTGATGATACATCCAAGAATTATTATCACGACATCTTCAAGCTTCCAGTATATACAACTTTCGTAGGCACATTTGACTCTGGAGTTGTTTCAGATGGCCTATGAATTCCTTCTTACGAGGGTCACCAACATCTTATTATGGGACACATCAACTACCTGAGATTAGGTCTGCTTAGAGGCTATCATTTTATGCAATGTGAAACACATTACACGGAAATTTCTTTCAGATGGGAAAGAATGATGCACTACTGCTAGTAACGAACATAATATGCACGTTTAGGAATCTCTTAAAATCTTATTAATACTTTTATTGTTTGTTCTACTATTACATTATCCTTTCATTACAGATTTAGATTTTCTGGAGCTTTTCTATAAATATTTGACGTAATTTTCTTATATTTGGTTATATGCTTTCAAGATTTACATTTAAACAATTGAGTTTCCCTCTGAGTCCCTAACTTGTACCCTTTGCTCTCTCACCCATATCTTTCTGTCCTTATCTTTTCTCTCCATTTCCATTGCTCTTGCATATGAATTACTGTTCTGAATCAAGAATCATCTATATATTTTAACATGATGCTAGAAGTATCAGGGTAGTGATGAGATGTAAAGCAATGACATGATTTTCTTCCTTTTGTGTTCAATTCTAGGGGAGTGGGAAGAAACAAACAGAGAACCAGGATCCATCATCTGGTCACAATTTGGATTTAACCCAACAAAGAAAAATGTTGGTATACACTGCTGCGTATCCTATCCTGACATTTTTTAGCCACTATTTTTTGCCCATTTGGCATTATCAAGACCAAACCAAGACTGAATATAATTTAATGCAAGAACAATCAATACATTTTGATAAGAGAAACTAATGACCTAGTACGAAAGAGAATAAAAGAAGTGCAAAGGAAAAAAACAAAGGATTTAAATTCTGCTCTGACCTGAGGAACTCCAGCGTACAATGCTGCTGCAGTTGATCCACTGGTTTTAGTAATGGAAGTAATCAGCTATACTGTATGCAGCAAACTCTATTATCATCAAAATGAGAAAAACAATCTCACCTTCCACCATGATGAATTGCAGCTGCACATTTTGGAAAGAGCCATTTGTATGGAATCATACTGAATTGCACGAATGAAACATAAAACTAAATCACAGAGGAAACATTAATAAACACAATAATGCAGCCACAGAAAGGCAATCTTACTATGACTGACTATCAGTTTTTTGCCGGCTAGGAATTTTGACCAAATTTATTGGTTATGCAAGGATTAAAATGGTGTATGGCTTTTTCTTGATGTTTGTTGGAAGTTCCACCAATGAATTTTATTGATGAAGCATAAATAATCCAGCAATAAATCTTACGCTACATTTATAGCTTATCAAGAAACACTCCCCCGAACATTCAATTTAATCAAGAAATGCTCACCCAGAAAAGCAGAAGAGACGGTCATCAAAGATAGAGGTCCCATCTTTGCTGTATGGTTCGTAGGATGTCTCAGCAGCTGTAAATCGAACAGCTTCATCTAAAGGTTCATAGCCTGATGTGAGAAGAATAAATCTGTAATCTGTGATCTCCAGGACAGTTCGAATAACAAGGAGAAATGCTTTAGGGTTCCTCAAATAGCCCATGCTGAAAGAAAAAGGGAAATTCATTTAAGAACACAAGTATGGACGTTGCTCATAAACAATAAAGCATCCCACTTAACAAACTGAGTGTGAAAGTTCAACTAGACTCATAGTGAGAGACATCTGGTCACTGAGATAAATAATAATTACAGTTCTATTAACTAATACACTGGTTGATAACATTTTTTAAGGGACACCAGGAGGCATAGAATAATAATTAAATTAAATTGTCCATATATTTTTTCAGGAACCTGCCTTCCAACAGAACTAAGTCCTATGAAAATGGGGCGTACTGGAGCTGAAATATTTAAGAAATATTGCAGCTTCATATGAGTTGAACAAAATTCTTCATTGGTCCGTGTACTTTGACGAAGAAAATGTGCTGAAGTTTCTCCACATCTCCTACATGAAAACTGCCATTCCAGTGGGAGAAACCAAAACCCACAAACATGAACATTTGATGGCCAATAATCTGTTGAAGGTTCAGCATGAGTTAGCAAAATGGGGACTATATCAGTTGAACATGATTAAAAGGGGTTAATAAAAGTAATGTATCATATGGAAGAAATTATTTCAAGGGCATGCTTTGAAATGTCTAAACATTTCATAAAGCAAAGTGTAAGAGATGAATCAGTTCTCTGGCTACTCCGAATATCTTTCTAAACTCCTTTCTTAAATCTTCCACGCAGGATACACATATCAATAAGTACCCATTTACAGTATGCACAGCACAACCAGGCATTTAAAAATAAACACCTAAATAAGTTTTCACTAGAGTATAGAAATCAAAATTCCTTCTAGAAATAACAGCAGGTAGCAAACCCTTGTTTGCATAACAAGGATGATTTATATGACACACATTTATTGCGTTGCTGACAAGGATGATTAATGAAAAGGCTAAGTAATGTCTTCAAGCATAAGCTCTTCTACTTGGATCATTTGGGACGGTAATTATGAGTAACTGTTTAGAAGGTATCATGGTTACCAAGATCAAGAATCAACTCCTGAGTTCACATACCTTCAATTATTCACTTAAATCAATGGAGAGGAAACAAGATAAAACACTTCCCATAATCTGAAGAACATAACAATAATTGCTAAATTATTAAGTCAAGTCAATTTACCTGGGCATTCAACAACTTCTTTGCTAAACCCATACCTGCTAGAAAAAAGCATTTAATAACTAGATATCACAAATTTAAGGGTTTCGAGAAGTAATATAAAATGAATGAGAATAAGAAAATACAGAAATAAAACTTGTTTCATTAGGAAAAAGCACAGTCAATGAGATGAAGAACCACAAATAGTATTGACAGTGTTACTGTCATTACATTCCATTTAGAGCACATCAACCACAATTTTATACTTTCACCTAGAACTCACTCCATAAAAGTATAACCTTAGGTCAGTTTAATAGCTCAAAATGACAAATTTATATCTCTCTTATCCTGCTACTTATGGAATGCAAAATTCATTGTCCTTACAGTAGAAGGGGAGATGATGGCCAGTTATGCAATGTGGGAACACCTGTCACTGGGTCCTGCACTGAAGGATTTTGATGAGTTATATATGTTCTTGCTAATGGACTAATTTGTCAATCATCAACTGAGCAGTATAAGACATAATTCAATGTTTAAATTTAAATCTGAACTCTACAGTACCAACCGTGAAAGGACATGGACTCAGATTTAGAACATCATTTCTCCAAGATCCCCACTTTTCAGTAAAAAGTGGCCACATCCAATGGATTACATCTTTCCAGCAAGCCTATGTTGATCATAGTAAATAGTAATGTTAGAGAAACAAACAAACAACAAATGCAGCATAATAGTAATATTGATCGGGATGCTTCACAAAGATTTCAATATATAGTCATAAATTGAATGAACAAGCAATAAGCTCAACTAGAAGGGGTGGAAGTACCTTATCTGCAGGAGCTTCTTGCAAATATTTATACAAAAGTGGAAACTCTTTTCTGAATTGGCGCTCAAATGAAGAAGGTGCACTACAAATACATCCAAAATTAATCACTAATGTTTTAAACAGTATGACTTGAAAGCTTAATAAATGAATGCTTTTACCATAACATTACTACAATGTCCTGAGGTCAATATCACATTAATATTTGGAAGAAAGAAAAGGGTGATAAGGAAGAAAACATGGGCAGAAGGAGAATTCATACAAAGGTGAAGATCGACAATGCTTGTGTGGCTAGAGATGTCAATATCCATTAATGATGAAGATTAATAATAAAGGACCAGACTCTGCATATCATAATTCGTTTGTTATGAAGATATCTATTGAGCAGATCATATTGCACCCTGATTTGTTGAATTTATTCAGTTATTGAAATATTCTATAATGAAACACAGGGAACTTAGGAAAATGTCAAATAAGGACAATTGAAAATTGTTTTCTAAAAAAGATCATTACTTTGAATAGACCAAAGAAAACCTTTTCCTTTCCTATTTTTGGTTTTTCAAGTTTTTTATGATATCCAGCAAAACGGGAAAACCAGTTTTGTAGCTCTCCAATTCTTTTTTTTCCCCCAGTTTTAACAGTCAAACATGTTTGTTACAAGAAATATAAAGACAATGAATTAGTTTTCTACACAGTCCCACCTAAAGTATAATAATGTAGAGAAAGATTTAATGAAGCCAGTTCTCAACAATTTGAAGCTAGAATAGGTTCAATTGTAGTTGAAAGAATATAAAGAAAGTTAGGGTCTATCAAGACATCTTATTGAACAAATATGAGAAATAATAAATGATACGAAATGGAAGCGAAAAATAATCTTTCTTCTTACTATTGATTTTGAGTTATATAGTTATATACATCTTAGGATACGAGAAAAATAAGAAATAATCTCTCAAGATAGGAACCAATCTCTTAAGATCCTAAAATCTCCTAAGATAGGAAACAATCTCCGAGGATCCTAGAATATTTGGGATATCAAGAAATTTACAATAGATGTCTTTTGTTCCCAATTTGGAAACAATATCATGAAAACTTGAATTGTTCAACCCCTTCATTAGAACATCTACTAGTTGGCTTTCTAATAGAACATATAAAATGCATACAAGTATTTCCTCCAATTTTTCCTTGATAAAATATCTATCAATCTCAATATGCATTGTTATATCATGTTAAATACGGTTATGAGCAATATTGATCGCTGATTTGTTATCGCAATAAAGCTTCATAAGATCCTCTTATTTAACTTTCAAGACATTTAGAATAATCTTCAATCATAACAAATTGCACAAGCCTTAAGCAATTGCTCTAAACTTTGACTCTGCTGATGATCTAACCACAACACTTTATTTCTTGCTTCTTTAAGTCAACAAATTTCCTCTAAGGAAAGTACATGGTTGATTTTCAGTCCACCATAAATCCTGCATAGTTTGCAGTAGTATAGGCCTCTAAGGTGAGATGATCATTCCTCTTAAAAAGGATTCCTTTCCCTAGATTGCCTTTTAAGTAATGCAACACCATATACACATCTTGTACAAGTGGCTCTCTTGCATCATGGTGAACTGACTAACTACGTTTGTTCAGTATGCTATGTCGAGTTAAGTATAAGCAAGCTATATGATCCTACATACCAGCCTCTGGCACATCTTTCTATTAACAACTAGTTCTTCTTTTGCTTCTACAAGCTCATGACTTGGATTCAATGGGATAGAGACAGATTTGCACTCAATCTTTCCTTTTTCCTATAAGAGATCAATCACATACTTCCAGTTAGATATGAAAATCCCTCATCTAGAATATGCCACCTCAATACCAAGGAAATACATTGATTTTTCAAGCACATTTATCTCAAATTCCTTTATCAAACATTGTTTCAATTCCCCTTTTTCTTTTTCATCATCTCCAGTCACAATAATATCATCAACAAACACTAGAAGTACAGTCACTCCTCCTACAACCATGTGCCTGACGAAGAGAGTGTGATCTCCTTAACTTTGTTTATATCTCGACCTTTTTATAACTTTAGCAAATCTATCAAACCATGATTTGAAAATTTGTTTCAACCCATATAAAGCCTTTCATAAATTTGTTTCATTTGTCGGTTTTTCAACTGATTTCATATATGAGGAGGATTAGATCTTATCGTGGACTAATTATGGAGTTTGCGTTGGATTCATGGAATTGTTTTAGGTTTGGAATTGTTGCTCTTCTAGAATAAACTTATGAATATCTTAGAAAATCTTGAGTAACACAGATGGATACAAGCGAGGGCACATTCCTAAAGGAGTGATTTTTGTAATTTTTGTAGGACAGACATAGGACTAGAGGCTAGATATGAGTTTGGAACGAACATAGGAAGGTCAAGTGGCACAAAAGACTCAAAACTACTATCCTCCATCATTAACATCTACCCCTGAAGATAGGACTTGTCAAAATATGATTTGTTTTCAATGAAAGTGATATCAGCTGAGAAGTAGATCTTTTGTAAGGAGCATTATAACACTTGCACCCTTTTGTGTGAGTAACCTAGATAGAAAGACACTTTTTATGCCACAGGGATCTAACATTCCTTTGTGTTGACTGTGAACATGTAAAAAGGCAGTACAACCCAATACCATAGGAGTAAGCCCATTTGAGGTTCCAAAGTCAAGATAATAAGTATTACGGGTTTCTATGGGACTTTTACTACATAACACATTTGAGAGAAGTTTATTTATCACATGTATGGCAGTTAGAACTAGCTTCCCCACAAGGATTTAGGAACATTTTCTTGAAAGAGTAGTGCTCGAGTTGCTATAAGTAAATGCTCATTCTTTTTCTCAGCTACCCTATTTTATTGAGGTGCGTCGACACATAATGAGTCACGGATAATTTCACAGTTCTGAGAGTAGGTCGAGAAAATCTTATTGAAGTAATCTCTAACATTATTCGACCTAAAGCTTTTAATCTTAACCCTAAATTAGTTTTGAATAATGAAATGAAAAATGAAAATCAGAAGTAACATTAGATTTTTGTTTGAGTAAGAAAAATCATGTAACTAGAGTACAATCATCAATTAAGGAGAATGAGTCCCAGAAATATTGGGAACAATAGAAGGACCGCAAATATCAATATAAATCAAATGACAAGGATGAAGTCTTATTTTAGTACTAATAGAAAGGATACACAAGTATGTATTGTCAATTCATAAACTTCACAATGAAAGATTGACATATCTAATCCTCTAAACAAACGAAGAAACTTAACTTTTAACACTCTAAAAGATGGATGACCAAGGCGTAGAGGGTATGGTAATGACATCTTTATTTGACATACTACAAAATTATGTAAACAAATTATTCATGATTTTAAAAAAAGGTTCAAGATGATTTATAGAGATGCTCCTCTCTTTAGCAAATCCAATCCTCCTACCCGAGCTTGGTCCTAAAAAACACAATAAGAAGAGGAAAAATTGCATAACATTTCAAGTCATGTAAGTTTTAATAGACACAAGGCTAGTTGATAGTTTTGGTACATGAAGAACACTTTTCAAACAAAGAGAAGCTGTAATATCTACATCTACTCTTGCAACAGTAGCAAAAGAACCATTGGCTACTACAATCTTCCTATTACTAGGGCACGTGATATGGTATGAAAAAAATGAGTGGAGTGAGTCATATAGTTTGTGGCGCCAAAGTCAATTACCCAATCATCAGCATAATACTTTTCCGAGGCATTCATGCAAAAAGAAAATAAAATTTTATCTGAAAGAGCCAAGGAACCAACTACAGAAGGCTTCTTAGGAGATCATAGTAAATTCCTTAGTTATTTTCAATCTCCTCATTATTGAAAGCTCCTTTATCCGAACCTTCCTATTTTTTGGGCCACATAAATAAGGTTTCTTGAGACCTTTAACGCCCTTTACAGTTTCCCCACTCTCGACTTGGTAGCTTTTCATTTACCTTCCAACACTTCTCCTTATAAGCCTCAACTTTTTGCAGTAGGTGCACCACAGGCTATCTTTTCCAGAATTCTTTGGTAAGTCAACTTTCCCTTTCTCTTAATGATCCATTTTGATGGCCAAAGCTGAGCCTTCCACAGTTTGGGCTTCAAGCATGATACTCCTCCAACTTTCCTCTGCTCTAACCATAGAAATTGTCTCCTCCAAAAATGCGAGAATCTAGATTCTATTCTAATCGAATCAAGATTTGATCCAACTAGAAAATTATACACATGGTCTCTTTCAATGAAAGTATTCAAAATTGCAACGTCATGAGGGCACTCCATCTTAAATACTCAATAATGATCGAGTTCCTACCACAAACTTGTAGCAAGTTAGCATATTCAGTGACAATTTTATGTCCTTGTTTGGTCGCCCTAGTTTTGGTTTTAATCCTATACATTTGGGCAACATCATAAGCCTTTAAATATGTGTGATGAATAAAATCCCAAATCTCTTTTGTAGTAACTAAACATACAGGTATCGTTGATCATTGGTAGGGATGGCAATTTTTGGCCCATAGGCATAAATTTAGTTGTTTTCTATGAGTCAGGCCCAGGCACAGACTAAATTGAGACCCAATTATTCTAGAAAAACAACATCATTTTACTTAGAAGAGTTAGGCCTCGGGTAGGTCTGGGCCTGAGTAGCTCAAGCCTGAACCCAATTAAAAAATTACGTTGTTCTATATTTTTAATTTTCAAAAAATATTTTTAAAAAAGTGGCAGGGGTTGGCCCATTGCCATCCCTAATCATTGGGTCCATAGAGTCTTATCGCCATGACATAATCATAGAGTCTTCCTAATTCCACACCCCCAAATGTAATCTCCCTTTGTTGGTCCTTGTTATGGGCCCGTGCTTGGGATCAAGTCCAAGGACGATCCTCAGGAAAGTTAATCTCTTTCCTCTTATTTACATTGGTTCCCTTCCTTGTAGAACCTATCTTTGGTGATGAAAACCTGGCAGCACTTGTCAAGGACAAGGTCTGCCGAGATTGGACTAAATTACTCTACTCCTAAGCTAATTTTTATGATAACTTCTTGCTTACTTTATTGCATAATGTAATAGCCTTTTATAGGCAAAGAAACACAAAAGTTCCGTCTAAACTAGGACTCCTAGAAAGACTCCTATTCAAGCTATTTTTATAACATAACTATAACAGAAGCTAGTGCAGAAATAATAGGGAAATAATAGGCTTCTACTAAAAATAAAATACTCCTCTATAGACTCCTAATAAAACACTCATACTCGTCTAATAGACTCTGAATAAAACACTCATCCATATCAGTCTTGTTCCAAGACGATAGATGAGTCTCCCTTTGCCCTTTAGGTATCTGCAAACAAACTGTGACCATTTGAGATAGTTCTTTCCATTAAGCCCACAGGAAGCTCAAATGCTTTGCAAACCTCCAGTCTTTTGGATTGAATTAGCTTCTTTAAATGGGATAAGAGAGTTCGAGATGGTAATTATGAATGCAAACATATTGTGCATAAGGACATTGACAAAGGAAGAAGAAAGAAACACAAAGCAACAAAGGCTACTTGAAGAAGAATTCCCAATTAAATCAAAACCCTAGGGCTCTAATACAATGACGTGAAATAGAAGAGAAAATTACTCTTTCTTCTTACTATTAACTTTGAGTTACATGAATATATACTTCTTAGTATAGGAGAAAAATGGGAAACAATCTCTTAGGATAAGAATCAATCTCCTAAGATAGGAAGTAATCTCCTAGGATCTTATTTGGATATCAAAAAATTTACTTTCCTAAAACCTGTATACAACTAATAGACAACTCCCCAATAAATCTTCTATACTATGTTGCAAAATTCTTATTTTAGTCATGGAAAAATCCAACGTAGACCAGAAACAACAATTATAGCCTAACCATATGAAAAAAACCTCCTTATGTCCTAGTCATGCAGTAAGATTAAATGAAAATGAAACCTAAAGAAAGCAAAAAACTACAAAACTAACTAAACTCTTGGATGTTCCTACATCAATTACAAATACTTATATTAGGAAAATCTAGGGCTGTGATTTTAATCTGTTTATTTTTTTTAAAGGGACGCCATTAAAATTTTACTTTAAAGATAAATTAATATAAATATTTGAGTTAAATGTGTTAGTTTCTTTTTTTATAGGCATTGAAATAAAAGATATTTAGTCCCTCATGTCTATTCCCTTTTATAATCCCCCCTCTTTTTGACGTAGAACGTCTATTTATTTTTGGTTTCCTATTCCTATAAGTTCCTTACTTATTTTTGGTTCCCTAATTTCTTTAAGATTAGGATTACTTTGCAAAACCTATAAATAGGCCTCCTAAACATTGTATTAGACATTTTATTAATATTACTCTTATATTCAGTTGGCTTTAAGCTTTCTCCACGAGTGGATTCTTGTGTTTCTTCAAATTAAGTGTATTGCTAAGTTATTCTTCCTTTCTCATTGCATTTCTTTTGGCCCCTTTCTTCTTTCCTCTCCCCTTTCCTATCCCTTTTCTTCTCCTATATGCTACACTAGTTTCCAAAAGATCTACATGCCTATACATTTAGAAATTAATTAAATGCATAAATATGTACATCTTTATTCATAATTGCATGGTTATGAATTACGTGTAGGGGATTGTTGTCATTAAGCATCTTCACGAATTAATAGAAGTTGTCCACAAAATGCTGTTATGTAAATTGTAAGGATTAAAGAATTCTTTGCAATTAGAACACAAAGAACTCAACTATTTCCAACAGAAATTATTATCTACCTGTACGGAACAACATAAGGAGCAGCAACAACACAACGCACACAAAAATGTTCTGCAACGCTCCACCCTTCCTGAACCAGGATACAAATTCAACTTTTGGTTGTTAGGTTGCAACCAAGATTACTACATAACTATGGTCATATTAAATGTTGTGAAAAAATTTATATGGGCTCAAAACTTTCAGAAATTACCAACGCAAAATAATTGATCAAAATAAAATCACCCTCCATCCTTGGGCCATGTCCAAAAACCTCTTCCACTACTGCATAACAATCTTGTCTATGCTCTTCTATAGTGACCTTCGTTTGTATAGAGAAATCTAGCCCCGATCCTAACAAAAGATTGGAAGGAGCCACCGATTAGTTGCTTTTAGTACTACAATTCTGCAAAGACAACATAGAAATAAAAACATTGGTATCAACCTGAACAAACTTGACTCCCATTCATAGCAAGAACAGGTGGAGATTTTATAGGGAGAAAGACAACATGTCTTTCTTTTATATGACAACTTGAGTCCTGTAAGAAAACCAACAGAGTTCACTCAGACAACATCGATGAAGACTTCTTCACATGATCATGAAATGAGATGGGGACAAAGCGTTAATGAAATTGAAAATTCATTAAGAAAACAATGAGAAAGTGAATCAAATAAATAATCAATAGCAGTGATGCAGTTTATTCTAGAAAATGAAGATATAGTTTCTTAGTCATCAAAACAGGTAGACTATCAACAACCAACCTCAAGGTATGCAGTCTTTAATTGTATATAACAATCTTTGGAGAATATATTTGTTAATCTCAAAAAGAACTTGACAGCACTATGTACAACAAATTAATCATTTCAGGTGGCATATTTTGGCCATGAAGACAGAAAAACTTCTAGATTCAGCTGATACAAACCTGATGTGCAGAATGTGTTACTAAAACGACATGGTACTGTGTCTGGTCACAAGCAAAAGCAGCAGCAATGGCCTGAATAAGAAACCTCAAGTAAAACTACACGGTCATTTGCTTTAGCAATCACCGAGCAGCTCTGAACGATGGAATCAACAAATTATATTTTTCCTCGAGTTTCAAGGTTCCAGTGGCGTAAAATTTATTATAAAAAAAGAAATTCAAATCGATTTATTAGCCATGATATACCCATTAAACACCAGCAAAACCCCGTGTTAAGAATTTATGACCACAATCAACCCAGTTTAGCCAAAACCAATAAAACCAACAAATCAAGACTATAAAACATTTCCAAGTAAAAATAACCCAACCAATGTCATGCTAGAATCATGAGTGAAAATACAAAGACTCGAAAGTACTAAGAAGAGGAAATTTAGTAAACTTGGTCTTACAGCAATAGGGTAAACATCTCCTTTAGTTCCAAAAGCCATGAAAATTGCCAAGGCTTTACTCGCCTCCCTCTCCCTCCTCTCGCTCTTTGCTTCCATTCTTTACTTTCGCTACTGTTAATTTGTTAATGTTTGTATTCAATAAATGAAATTATCAATCAAACACTGCCTTGAAATTTTACATTTTAAGGACTGGACTCGACTCATTTACACAGATCCAAAAGCTACGCCACTGGGCGCTCAGTCTCTTTACTCATTTGGGCTGAACATGATTTTGTTAACGAAAGTAAACAGTTCAAATTGAATTTAAAATTTTTTGTCATGGTTCAATTTAAATTTAAGGCAAGAATTATGAATTACCTTTTAATATTTCTTTAAAAGTATAATTTATTTCTTACTATTATATATCACACCAGGCCCTAACTTTTTCAAAATAATATTAGCAGTACTCTAAATCTTAACTAAAACAAGTTTTTGGCAACTTTTAATATACAAATTATAAATTTTAGCTTATGTCGTTTATCACAACTAGGCAATTTTGACTTATTAGACATGGATATGATCTTAATGATAATTACTTTAAACATTTATTAAAAATATGTATTTTTATCTTAACATTTAACAAAAGTTCTAAATAAGCTCATATTGTTCTCTTTTATAGCACTTCTTATGATGTAATGAGTATTATTTCAATAACATTATAGTGCAATAGGTATGATTTTAGTAATGTTAAGGTACAGAGTGGTATTAGAGATAACCTAGACTTTCTTGAAGTTTTTATGAAATGTTAAGGTTCAAATCACATATTTAACATACGAATTGTCTCATAATATTTCTTAAAAAGTTTAATTTAGTCTTTGTTATTATATATCATGTCACATCTTACTGTTTTCAAAATGATACAAATAGCACTCTAATTCTTGACTGAGAGTAGTGTATGGCAGTTTTTAACATATAAGTCATAAATTTAGCCTATGTCAAGTCATTATTAGACATTTTGGATCTATTAAATACTGATGTATTTTTAAAATATTTTTTTAAACATTTGTTAAAAATGTTTATTTTCACCTTAACGTTTATCAAAAGTTCTAAATAAGCCCATATCGTTATTTCTGATACCACTTTCATAGTGTAAGGAGTACTATTTCAGTAATGTTAGGGTATAATGGGAATTATTTTAGTAACGTTAAGGTATAAAAGGGTACTAAAAATAACCTAAAATTTCTTAAATTTGTTTATGAAACGTTGAGGTGCAAATCACACCTTTAACATACGAATTGCTTCTTAATATTTCTTAAATTTTCTAATTTAGTCCTCACCATTATATATTACATCACTTCGTAACATTTTCAAATTGATATTAATAGGACTCTAAATCCTAACTGAGATAAATTTTTGGTAGCTTTTGATATATCGATCATGAATTTAGCCTATGTTATATCATAACTAAGTAATTTGGACATATCAGACATTGATGTGATTTTAGAAAAGATTTCTTTAAATATTTTTAAAATGTTAATTTCACTTTAACAATTAATGAAAGTTTAAAATAAGCCTATACCATATCTCTAATATTACTTTCAGTGTGCAATGGGTATTATTTTAGTAACATTAGAATGCAATGAATACTATTTTAGTAACAATAAGGTATAAAGTGGTACCGGAGATAACCTAGGCTTTCTTAGATTGTTTATGAAGCATTAAGGTGCAATGAAAACCTTTACCATAAATTTAACATTTTAAAATATTTAAATTAAACTTTAACTTTTGTAAAATGATTAGTTTAATCCATATTTTATTAGCACACTACAGTAAAACTTCTATAAATGAAATTTTTTTGGACCTGAAAAATTATTATTTTATACGAACTTATTAATTTATCGATAAATGAATATTTTATTAATTTATCGATAAATGAATATTTTATTAATTTATCGATAAATGAATATTTTATTAATTTATCGATAAATTAATATTTATTAATTTATAGAATAATTTTT
>JANIHZ010000005.1:30238796-30254548 GCA_027478365.1 Erythroxylum rufum
AATTCCTATTCTTTTTTTTTCATAAATTTCCATAATTCTCTATAATTTCCAAAAATAAATCCTAAAATAACCAAAATTCAAAAATATTACAATTTCACTAGCCCATAAAATTTCCAATGTAAAAACATTCATGATTCTCAAAA
Organism: Erythroxylum rufum; assembly: GCA_027478365.1. Taxonomy (NCBI): domain Eukaryota; kingdom Viridiplantae; phylum Streptophyta; class Magnoliopsida; order Malpighiales; family Erythroxylaceae; genus Erythroxylum; species Erythroxylum rufum. Next base: position 30,238,940 of record JANIHZ010000005.1, read on the forward strand.
ATACACAAATCAATCTAATTATACTTGGAATTATTCATGAATGCACGTACAATTATTTTCATGTGCAACAATTTCACTATTCATATATATGTGTGACATATTATGCATGAGCATGAAATGTGTTTCCCACTTTCTCAGCAATTTCTCTCATTTATTGTTTTTGCCTTAACATAGGTAACGGGATGTTACAACTCTCCCCTCCTTAAAAGAAATTTCGTCCTCGAAATTAATATCTGATTAATCAATAAGGCAGTGGTACTATTACCTCATATGCTCCTCTGTTTCTCATATAACTTCATCACTCGAATACTCTTAGAAGTATTTCATCTTTCGCTTGCTAGTTTACATCTCTTTAGTGTTAATACGCTTAACTCTTAAATCTATCTTACGATATTCCATAACCTCGATGTTGAACCACTTAACTCATTTGGCATTATCTTGGATCACTTTACTCCTATTATAGATTCATTTCGCTCATCAATAGTATCTCGAACCAATTATGGCCTTCAACCGTTTTTAGGCCCTCTTCATTTCAATGTAAGGGCGAACGACTCTTTTTTGTCATATTGCGCCTCATAGAGTATTCTAATGATATCACTATGATAATGATTGTTATGCTCAAAGACATTTAAAACTATACATTGATCTCATATTCCTGTGAACTCCAAAATATAAGCTTCAAGCATGTTTCCAACAGTTAAGACTGTTGGCAACTTATACATACAGTCACTTGGTTCTATATCCTTAGTTGTTAAATGCTATTTTGGCCTATTCATACTAGGATGTATAGCTTAGGTCACCATTAATTTACACTTTATCCAAAAATCTCTTTTCTTAATCATCTTCATCGTGTACACATACCCCTCATCGCAATCCCAAAGTAGCATTCTTCCCATTTGGACTCAAAATTCATATTCATTTTAACTTCCTTAATAAGATTCACAATTCTGGATCCTCAATTTGGGCTTTGTTAATTCTTTCATGTGAAACTGATCTTAAATTTCAATAGCTAATCGTACTTTTAATTGCCTAAAGTTCAACTCGACATTTTATGCTTTTTATGGCACTAGATCAGTAACCTCAATATCTAAATTTGTGATACACTGCTATTGAATTTTCTATTCAATGCATCAGATATACACTCGCTTACTGGGATAGTACTCATTTGTGCTATTATAATCTTTCAGTGCTTTTATCCATTGTCTCAGTCTCGTATTCAATTCTTTCAAACTTAATCATTAGCTCAATATTTACTGATTTGTATATTCGTAGATATCCAAAATATTTCTGTACCTATACTATCTCTAAGCTTTCAAAGCAATTATTATTGCACCAAATCTTAAATCATGTATCAAAATTCAGCCTATGAGGCTTAAACTGTCTCCATGCATAAGAAATCACTTGATTATATTGCATTGGATTTTATCCTAATCTCTTATACAAACATCATTGTATACTACAGAATCTCCAAATCCAAATGATATAATTATCATTGATGTTATACTTCCTCAAAATTCTCTTTACATTCATCAGTCATATGATTTACATGTTTTTCCTCAGACATTTTTGTCCAAGGGCTAAGATCAGTAAAAACCCCTTAACAGTCTCTGGTAGTATCCAACATACAACTAGTTCTAAAGAACTCTAAATCTCACATATATTCCTTGTAGTTTTCTCACTTTATCATCACCTTTACTTTCTTTGGGTCTCCAATATGCCATGTTCAGATATTATACAACCCACATTCTATTTGACCAAGCTAAGATTCATTATCATTAAACTTCCCATATAATTGTTTCTACTTCCATGATATGTAAGATTTCCTCAAGTATTCAAAAGGTTCTCTTATTACTTTTCGAATACACTCAAAATACCATCAATGATCATAATCGCTAATTGATACAATTTTGCTTGGATCACTTTAATCTTCAATACCATAATACTGTTGGGAGCATTGCTACTCAAACAAATATTTTCAAAACTCTATATGCCCATGATTAGTTCTTGTAATTCCTTAAGTAACTAATTTCCTCAATGAGGTAATATTATCTCTTTTTTTTGTCTCCCAATTGACTTATTTTCTCGAATAATTTTCTCAATTCATTCGATTTCCTCTGATTTCACATTAACTTATTCTAATGTCTGTTCATTCATACTAGTCTCTTTACACATTTCAATTTATTTGAAAACTTAACTTCCTATGTTAGTAACACATTGTCACCTCAAATTTGAGAATCCACTCACATAGTTCGATACTTTACATCAAAAAAAATACATACATTCTCAGTAGCATATTCTACCTCTTATGCTTGAGTCTTCACTAGGGATATGACTCCAATATTCACTTCTGACTCATTAAATATTCATTTCTAATTTGCTTCTTCATTGATCATTCTTAAGCTGAATCATTAGATCAACTTAACCTAATTCAGGGAAATTCTTCTTTGAAAGAAGATTTCTTGCTATTATCATCGATATTGTTCGTATAATCTTTATCAATCAATTGTTTCTATCATTACTTATCAAACCTTCTTCATACCTCAAGAGGATTAGTCTCTATCATTTCTTATTAAGTCATAATGTTATATTACCAAAACTCAATGAAATAGTAAACATGATTACTGTTGCATATGAATAGGTGTGTATCATCAAAGTCATCCCATTTTGTCCAAAGATTTATTTCCGAAAATTCACCAACTTATATCTTACACAAATGATGCTTTGATTTCAATTGATCCTAGACAACACCTCTTTCTTTATTCCTGCCCACGATCGGGGTATCCCTGTAACAATCATGATAGAAACCTATTTTTATTAAGTCACCATCATGCCCTACACTTTCTTTCTTGCAATAACACACATACTAACATCAATTCTACTCCAAATTTTTTCCAGAATTTACTTATTCTAATGCTATATCATTTCATAATAATTCAACCACCATATTGATTGCACTCACTCTTCCCATTTGATTCATCATCTTTTTCTTAATCTCATGCATACATTAATTCCTATCTTGTATGCATTTTTAACTTTCACCTTACTATATATATCATTCATCTCATGCAAAGTCATTTATGTCTATTTCATTCTCCCATATGTATATCCTCAATCCATTTAGAATTATAGATGTATAATCATCATGAAATTCTGATCTCAATATCATAGACATATTCTTATGCTAAATCATATCTCTTATCACATTTATCAAACAATCATTTCAAGTCCAAGTTTAACATCTAAAGGTCATAGAAAACTTCTTTTTCTTTCAACTTGGCTTGTACACTTTAAATTCGTCATTCATATTTATATCACTTCTTTCCTTAATCAGTCCACAACAATGTATTCACATCTATTTCACATTCGAGGATATATTACCACAGTACAACATTGATGTCGTTTTCTATAATACATGCACCAATACAATTGTGTTAAATCTTTAACTGTCATATCTAACCATATACTATCTCTTATTTCTAATTATCCATAAACTTTCATTTTCTCACATTCTGATAGATCATCATTCTTCTCACTATTTCTACTAGCTCAACTTTTAACAAATGCTCATACGTGTGACTCATGTAAATGTGACTCAGACTAGGGATCAGTTGCTACTGCATGTTATGACATGTCTAAAATGCATGTACCTTGACACATATTTTGAAAAATGCCCATGTAAGATACTAAATCTGGGCTCTAATACCAAATTGTAACACCCCACTCATGTAAGACACGTAACTGACATCCTTAGCGATGTCCGAGAACTTGCCCCGCGAGAGTGGCATTCTAGCACAGTCAGTCAGTAAAATCTCGTTACAATTTTTTTTTTGAAACAACAAACATATGCGGAAAATCAATAATCAACTTGGGCCCATTCTTTTCTTTCGAAAGCATTTTCAATCACAGCCTTATAAACATTATAAGACTCATCAAAATTTCACTAGTCGCTTGGGCCCATTACAAAGACAAAACACTTATAAACATAATTATTTAAATACACATGATACAATTATTGTTGAAAACACAATTTGATACAAAAGAAATAAGAAATAAAAATGCAGACTCGAACTAATCCCGACCTCTACATCTTATTTCAATGCAGTAGGTATACTCCCGTTTGCCTAACGGGGTAGCTCTTCTAAGCCCAAAAAATATTGCAAAATTTTGGGTGAGTTTTTGCAAACTTAGTGAGTGACCATCCTCGATGGCTCACTCAATCACATAACATGTACAATTCACATATTCACATCATTCACATCATTCATTAATACTCATATTGAATCACATACACTTGATCAGTCATTTCACATTTTTCATTCAACACATACCACACTCCGAAATCGTTCAAACCATTATAATCATTCATACCTTATGCATATGCAATACTTATGAGCCTCACTTTCCATTTTATTTCTTTGTTGTGATCGAGTGCCTATAACTGTCTTGTATCTATTGTGGATACCAGACTCATTAATAATTTTCCCTTATCCGTTGGGGAAACTAGGCTCATTTTATATAGTGAGTCTTTGGCTCTTAATCACTTTCTAAGCTTTATGCTCTTTTTCACATTCTAAGCTCTAAGCTCTTTTTCGATGGCTACTCCGGTCACAGCTGTCCTTATCTTTCATGCATTCATGTAATGAAATGCATCAATTACATATGATGAACTTTTTACTTTCACATATCATCGGACATTAGTCTGGCATTCAACATTAAAGTTGATAATCATTCTTTTTCATTCATATGCATATTCACATTTTTCTTCGAAACTAGGTCCGGCATTTAACAATCAAGTCATGTATCACGTATTTCATCAAATTCACATACAAGGAGCACTTCAATATCTCATTCGTATCTCACAATCATCAGACCTTCTGTCCGAAAATCAATACAATCAATCACATTCATATGATCATTCAGTAGTCAATAAATACAAAAATTCAAAACAAGAAAAACAATGAAATGAGACTATCTAGGTTGACTCACAGTACGCTCCAGATTAGCATTAGCTTCTATAATCTAGAAACGTTTAGATGGGGACGTTCTATCCTGTATCATCATTATGCAAAACACATATTCACACACATTATTAATTGCACAATCACATAAACATTCAGTTTTACACACATGTATATGTGTAATGTATAATGCATGCTCAATGACAATCCCAGGTATATGTTCTAAATTCACATCTTATGCTCATTCTCAATTCATGATTCATATTGTCTAATTAAACTTAGACTTACACTTCATTGCATATGATCACTCTAAATTATCCATTCAATCTTTACCCTTTTATGTGCCTAGCTTATTCATAAGCTTACACCTCAAGAACACTTGGTCACTCTATACCATAACTCAATTTCTTGTCATCTCTTTTCTAACCTTATATGATGTCAAAATATCCCATTCTCATCCACAATTAATCACTTAATACATATTACTCACTTCTTTGAATCATAGTTACAATCATATTAACATCTTCATTCCCATTATACTCATGCATTTGATACTTTGATTTCATCCATTCGCTCACTAAGTTTAACCTTCAATTTCACTTCAAACCTATCATACATTAGTGCTATAAACCAATGATCATTATATGTTCACTTTAAGACCCATTTAAGGCTTAATTAGGGTCACTTGACCCATGAATGTCCATTAAACGGACATCCATGTCTGTTAAACGAACCTTTACAGCTCATTTACATAACTTTGAAAATTTGACCCTCTAGACGTCCAAATCTCTTTTCTTGGTCTTCATAAAGTTGTAGATCTTGAAGTCCTATTTAAAACCATACCTAAATCATATCAATCGGATTTCTATAGAAAAATTTATGCCTCTTTCACTAAAGTATGTTCAATTGCTTTTTATGATTTCCAGATTTCTAACTCTTCACTTACAACATTCAATTTCTCATGCTTAGTCTATCTAGTCTATCATTTCTAGTTCAATGCTCATCATTTATCCATTATTCTAACTTCCTTTAAACTTAACATCATCCATAAGCAAATTATAGCCCATGATTGATCATAAACACTAATAACAGAACATACACATATATATGCATTCATCATCAATTTTCTGCATACAATCAACTTCATTTCTACTTTTATTTGACTTCTAACTATCACCTAGATCCTTCACATTTCAAGACACAAAATTAATCCCTCACTTTAGCTTTATACTCATTTTACATCATCACAAAAACACCCAAAAAGGTTCATATTAATTCATCAAGAAAAACGTAACAAAAACCCAATATGGATCCAGTTTTTTCTGTACCTTTTCCTACACCCAGTACTCAACTTCAAATCAAAATTAGAAACTCTTAGTAACATAATTTAAATTCGATGTCTTCATGCAAAATGTATCCATATATCTCTAATTTAATCCAAATTAAGAATCATATCAATTGAACAACTCGAGAAGAAGTTATGGCTAAAACATAGAAGCATACTCTTAGGTCATGCTACTACAACATTTTCCAGCTCAACTATCAAGTTTTGTTTCCAAATCTTACCCCAACACAACTCATACCAAGATTACCTTTGTAACGCCCCACTCCTGCGTGACCCGAACCCAACATCGACGATGATATCCGAGTCCGTGCCCCACGAGGGTGGCGTGCTACATCACTCAGTTAAAACTCCGTATAAAACTCAGTATAAATATTTTTTTTTGAATACATTCATACGCGCGAAAAATAGTAGACAATTTGAGCCCACGTTAATTTGTAAACATTTTTAGTCATTACACACATTCAACAATAGTTTACACTTAATGTACAAAAATCCATAATAAAATTGGGCCCACTATAAAGACAAAGCATTATTTTACAGAGATTGCGGAATCCAATTTTATGAGACACTAATGCAGATGCGAACTGATCCCGACCTCTAATCTTCCCTTGAATGCTGTAAGTATACTCCCGTTGGTCTAACGAGGTATTCTTCTGAGTCCTGAAAAATAATTGCAAATTTTGGGTGAGTTTTGCGAACTCAGTGAGGAACCATCATTAATGGTCCACTCAATTTATGCAACACATTAAGTCACATAATCATTATTGCACAACTTTGCACTTTGTATAAATCTCACAACGATTCATAAATACACACTGATCAAGAATACCATATGATTGCGATTAAGCATGGTACATTCACAATTATACATTCAAAAATATCACGTGAGTCTCATCACATCAGTATAAGGCAGTTTTGGCCTTTCACCTAACCATATTATTCAATCAAATTCATATCAAATGCATATGTGACACTTTCCTATTTTATTACGGTGTTGTGACCGAGCGCCTGAACTGTCCCATGCAGGGCTCATTAAGCGTTAAACGCGTCTCAGGGGTAGGAAAGCCCTCTGGGTATGCACTACTTCCCTGCAAACTCGAAGCTCTTTTTCACTCGTTGAGCTTATAGCTCTGATCGTCTCAGGGGTAGGAGAGCCCTCTGGGTATGCACTACTTCCCTGCGAGCTCGAGGCTCTTTTTCAGTATTGGTGGCTACTCCGGTCACAATTGTTATTATCAGTTCATGCATTTGTGTGTGAAATGCATATGCCCAATTTAACAGTCAATGTATCACAACAGTAAATGTATCACAGTCTTTGTCACATCAGAGGCAAAACAATTGATCACAGTAATAGCAAGTAATGTCACAATTTTCACATCCTGAACACTTCTATGTCAGATCTCCCAGTACATCAGACCTTCTGTCCGGAATCCAGTCAGAATCAAACACAATCATTAATCCCACCATTATCTCCACAGCGAGCATATAGTAATTGAGAGAAATCTATCTCAGTCACTCACCTATAACTTCCGAGCTAATGCCAGGAAGTCTCTGTAACGTCGGTAGGTTGACGCTCCAAATGTGCCTCTATAATGATCAAAGAGTATAAATATTATCAATTGTCCAATCAAAACTATTTAATAATGCACATGTAGCAGTTAAAATGTATACAATGCATGTTCATGATATTCCCGACATTAATCCACAAATTTCCATTACAAAATTCCATCTAAAAATTAGAAATCTAACGGCACCGAAATTACTAACTTCAGACCTTTATAGGTCCAAAAATTAATAAAACAGTGACCAGAAAAATAATTACCCGACCCCCGTACTTTGGCTCAACCAATCCACGTCCATTTCACCTCTAAAAATTCCCAATTTCTCATAAAATGAAATTAAATATTTCAAGAATCTGATACCTCGAGAATCAGGTTAATCGAATATCGGATGAAAATGATATAGGCAAAAGAAAGCACAAACCAAACATTAAACACATATATAAAAAAATCAGTAGCAAAGTGCTTCCTCGCGAAGGCGAGGAGCGTCGCCCTCGCGAGCGGCGGAAAAACCGCCTGCCTCGCACTCGCGAGGCGAGTGCTCGCGAGTCGCAGACAGAAAACGCCATCTCGCGGTCACAAGAAGCTCGCGATCGCGAGTTCCTATGTTTTTCCTCCCTTTTTCCATCTGAATTTCTAACATATATAATTCTTTACACACTTATCAGAAAATTACAACCCATATCTCGTTGGAAAGATCATGAAAACCTCTACAAGTTTTATGAAGGACACAAATACTAATTTCACCTCTAAGGGTGTCAAAAATGCACTCAAAGTTACTGCCTTTACAATCTTTCCCAAACCAGTATACCATTTTGCAAAAATTATAACTCTCCATTCCTTTTTCCAAAAATTGAAAACTTTATGTCCAAAAGAAAGAGAAAAACATGTTCTACAACTTTCATGGAGGGATTAGAAGCAAATTCCATCTTTAATTAGCTCAAAATCTCCATTCATGTAGCTTCCCTGTTTAAGGGTATTTAGTCCACAATTAACCCAAACCAAAACCAAATTTACAAATTCATAATTTACAAATCCTACAGCCAAAATTAGCATATTATACCTTATTTTAAAGATGAAACATTCCTCTACAACTTTCTATAAGACCATTTGGGCTAATTTATATCAAAACAGTCCATAATGTAGCTCCAAAGTACAATACTCACAAAGCCACATTTAGGCTTAGGTTCCAACATAAATGCACATAAACAGCTGATGATCCATAACCCATAACTCTTATCTTAGATATCGAAAAATGGCATAATTAGTGGAAATGGAAAGCTAACAAGATAGGCTTCAACGTTCATTAAGACCAATTTCACCAATTCCTCCTAAATCAATCTAGAAAAATTCATCAATGTTTCAGGTCATCATCAAGTTTGGGTACTGTTCATCCTGCTCCTATACTTCACTTTCAAAGCAAGATTTAACCCTCTTCTAAGCAAAATTTGGCAGCACTTCCTTCACGAAAATTGTAGCCAAATGTTTCAATTTTAATCTAAGACAAACCTCACCTCAACTTCTTAACCACACAATTAGTTATGGTAAAAACATTGAAACATGATCAACTTAAATTTTCAGCTTTTATACTTGACCTATATCCTATCACTTCCAATACCAATTACACATCAAGAAGCATCCTAATGAGACAAGAATTCAGCCAATAGGTCATCAAGGCCCTCACTTAAGCACCTAGCCTTAGAAATGGCAGCATACACATAATTGGTTTTCTTTAAATTTCCATTAATCTAGCCTTACAAAAATCAATCCAAAACCAAGTCAAAACCAATCTAATTCACTCATCATCAACAAACATGAATTTGTACCCAAACAAGCAATCCATGCTTTATGAAATTAATGCACAATACATCATAATTCATGCACAATAACTCCCAATTAATGCATCTAACTACCAATTCATTCATTAAATGAATAATCAAAGCTTAAAACAAAATCTTACCTAACTAAGCTTTCAACTCTTCAATCCTTCCAACTATTCACAACTTCCTAACTCCCACATAACACCAACGACATCATCATCCCAAGGGAGCAAGGTTATGCAAAGCCGTTTAAGAGAAAATTTTCAAAAAATTTTAAGTTTTTTTATTTCTTTAAAGTGTGTTATCATGCATAGTTGAATAATTCTAGTATTTGCTTTTATTATACATATTGAGATCATATTTTGTTAAATTAGAAGCATTGAAGTGTAAAGGTACTTAAATTTAACAATTGTTTAGCCTATTTCTTTAATAATTACCTTACCATATCTTATCCTTTAGGAAAAACCAAGTTAAGCCTTAACCTTTTTCATTGATTATAACCTAAAATTTAACCTTTACCTTATCTTTTCTTGAAGCCTTTTTATTGCTTTGAACTCTGAATTACATTACTTGAACATTTTAAACTTGAAAATTTGAAAGATCCAATATTTCTTTAACTGTGGTATATGATGAATGCTCAAAAAAAAATTTTGCAAGCATAAAAAATGGTACCAATGGATTTATAATTGAAGGACTTGTATATTGTGAACAAGTTTCTTGTAATGTTTCCTTTGTGTAACTTTTCTTTAATTTTATCTCACTTTTATTATCCCAATCATACCTTACCTAAGCCCCATTAACACCTTATAAAGACCTTTTGATTTTGTTTCTAGTTTACATGTACGTGGTGGAGATATGATAATATTGCAAGTCTATAGTAAGAATTCTACTATGATTGATTTGAGAGTTTGATACTTTTCACTCTAAAATGTATTGATTAAGACTTTGGTAAGGGTGTAAAGATTCATACTTTTGATTTCAGCAAGAATATTGACGTGATTATTATTAATATCGACTTGTGAAGTTAGTTTTAGGATAACTTAATTATACTTGTATGTTAATTTAATTAATATGACATGATGACTTAGAGTATGAATGGACAAGTTGAAATTAATAAAGGATGGATATTATAAAATTAATAATTTAGATTATGATTTGCTTGAGGACAATCAAAAGCTGAAGTGTGAGGATGTTTGATAAATGCATATTTGACTATAATTATACGCCTATATTTGATACATTTTACTTGTTATTTCATAGTTTTGTTGTATATTTGGTACTTAATTCTCTCTAACTGCATTTATAGGTTATATTTGCCTTCATAGAACAAAATAAGAAGAATTTAGATTAAAATGGAGTATAAGACGAAGATTTAAAGCAACTAAGGATCTACATGACCATGTATAGACATAGTGTAAGTCTCTGTAAACAAGTGAAGATTGAAGAAATTGAGTTCTGGTTATGTAGAGTTACACGCTCATGTATTTTGATATACATGGTTATGTATATTACTCGTGTAAGTCTCTATGTTTGTGTAAAATCACAAATTTAGGTGTTTTGATTATACACAATCTCTCACATGCATGTGTAAGTGATTATGTATATCTTAGAAATCTTAAAATTTACTATAAAAGGAAGTGAATTAAATAAGGAGAGAGAAGAGTTTGGTAGTAGATTTAAGACGTGAGACACTTATAAGGCAACGATCGTGATCAAGGGACAAGGAGAACATGAATTTAACATCAAAAGCGGTCTGATAGAAACCAACATGAAACCTCAAACTTACAAGATGATTCAATAAAAGAAAAAGGGAGATTTAAAATTAGGATTTATTTGCTTTCTATTAGTTTTCCTTCATGTTTATCTTTGATTTCATTTTCTATGATCATTAACTAAACTTGTTTAGTGTCTAGGTATAATGAACCCTAGTTTGGGATAACAATATGTGTTGATTTTTTATTTAATGCAATTATATTGATTGGTTTATTGCGATTCAATTATGAGTTTTATTCTTGTTCTAATATATTCATATTTTTAATGCTTAATTTGATTTCATATGATTGAGATTGAGAAATCCTTTTATATGAATAGATCTACTATAATTGAAAGGAGCTATATGCAAACCTAGAGATAAGCTGACATAAATCCTCTGGATTAGGGTTAAAGCTAATAGCGAAATTCATAAATTGATAATGCAATCCTAGGGGTTTTAACTAGAAAGATTTTTGTTAATCAACTGATGGATTAGTTGTTAGTATTCTTGAGAAAGTTATTGATATAAGATATGAATTTTCATGGTCCAATAATCAATGATATAATTGCATAATAAAAGATTAATTATTTAATAATTTTTAAGGGGATTCATTACCTAGACGCTATTATTTGATATTGAGTTTTCTAAGTAATTTCCTTTGTTCTACATTCAATATTGTTTTTAATCTTAGGAAAAGGGTAACTATTGGTATTTACCATCTTTGTAAGATCGACATGTACTTGCTTGTGTTAGCTATAGTTACGCCATGTACTTGCGGTAATTTAATTATTGGTATAGAAATAACCAATCATTAGATACTTCTATGAAAATTTGGAACCTTTTGACCTGGAACTTGAGAGAACTTTTAAAACCTAAACAAAGACTTCAATAAGAGATAAAGAAGAAATGATAGATTAACCCAAAAATAATGGTGGTAATTAAGGCCAAAATGATAGTAAGAACAATCATCTAAGGAGAGCTTTAAGAAATGCTTTTCTTTTTTTGGAATGTGTCTAACTAAGTTTCATAAGAAACTTTTTACTTTTAACAATCTTCATATTAAACTTTTTATGATATAAATGGTACAATAAGATCAATTTGGTGGAGTAACAATAAACCTAATGCACATCTTTAAATGTGAACAAGTGTGAAAACTGATTTTAAAAGGGTAAATAGTGATTTCTATATAAGTGCATATTCAACAAATTGATAAAGAATGGAGGTAATATATAGGCTTTTATTTGAAAGGATAAAAGGGTCCTTAAAGAGCTGAAATTTTAGAAAAGGCTTCGATAAACTAGACTAAAGATCAACAATGATCAGATTGAGTCTTGTAAGGATAAAGTTTTTTTGGATTAGATAATTTTTTTCAAAAAAGGGAATGAACATAAGTGTTTATGATGTGAAACCAGCTTGTTTCATATTAGTTTATTGGTTAAAAAGAAATGCAAGATGATTTTAAAGGTCTTAAAAAGGACTTTGTGACAACTAATTTAACCTAATGGACTAACTAGCCCTAACTTAAAAAAGACAGGAAGAGAATGCCATCCCAAATGAGCCTTAATGTATGAACTCAAACTAAATAAAAAGAACACAATTTATCATTGGTGGTCATACAAGTCCAAGTGATTTTTAATTCTTGACCATTTTCCTAAAAAAATTGAGTTTTAAAAAAAAGGAAAATTGGGCTTTTGGAAAATTATTTTGTTGAATTTTTTGTTTGGTTCTCTCTCCACTTATTCTCTTTTAAAGGTGAAATTGAATTAATTGTTGATAAGAATGTACATGGCTAAAGCTAAAGAGAAAAATCAAAGTAAAATAGTAAGAGAGAGCTCAAATATTCACAAATCAGTGATCTAAATTAACTAAGATCAATTAAATATATATACAAATATTAAAGGGTACATATTTATTACACATAATAAGTTGGGCTTAAACTTAGAATTGATCTAAATTTCTTGAATTCGAGCTAGATCCAACTTTTTTGTTAAGCTTCGGCTAATATTATTGAGTGATTGTCTTAGATTTAGGCCCTTTAGATGTTATAAATCTATCTTTAAGTGTGTGTAAAATAAATGATCTAGCCAGCATTAACAAACTTGTTAGTAGAGTCTCACAAAGTTATTATTTTCAAATTTAGTAGGAGAAATACTGTATGGGCTTCTAAAGTTTTCCAAATAGAAAATGAATGGTAAAGATGTACATTAAAGCTTGACTCATTTCTAAGGTAATAAAAGAATTAATATTTACATTTTGTACTAATTAATAACCCTACAAAAGAATATCTCTAACCAATATAAGAGCCACTAATAAAATAACTTCATGTGATAAAATTAATTATATATTCAAGTAATCAATTCAAATGTAGCACCCCAGTCCCGCGCGACCCGAACCCTACATCGATGGTGATATCCGAGTCCGTGCCCCGCGAGGGTGGCGTGCTAGAGCAGTCATTTAGTTAGAAATCGGTATATTTTTTTTAAAACACAAACACACATGCGGAAGTCCTTTAATCAAATAGGGCATAAGCCTTTTTCAATCCTACAATGAAATTTACAAAATTCCCATCTGGCCATTTGGGCCCTTTGACAATTACAAACACTCGAGTCATTTTGAAATACAAATTTATGCTCAAAGATGCGGAATATACAATTCAATACAAAATAGAAAAAACACAAATGTAGACGCGAACTGATCCCGACCTCTATCCTTCACTTGTATGCTGTAAGTATACTCCCGTTGGTCTAACGGGGTATTCTTCTGATCCTGAAAAATATTAGCAAATTTTGGGTGAGTTTTGCAAACTCAGTGAGTGACCATTATCGATGGCTCACTCATCCCATAACACATACAATTCACATGATTCACATGAGTTCATTAACGGTCATAATGAATCACACTCACTTAGTTAGTCATTTCACATATTACATTTAATACATATTGCGTTCAGAAATTATTCACACAAAACGCACATATCAATTATAATTGCAATGCACGTGAGACTCACTTTCATTTATTATTGTCGTTATGATCGAGTGCCTTTTTATTCGCTCATATCCCTTAGTGGATACCGAGCTGTAGCATATAATGTCCCATATCCTTTCGTGGATACCGGGTACAGTCACACTCAAGCCCGAGGCTCTAATCACACTCTGAGCTTTAAACTCTTTTTTCCATTCCGAGCTTTAAGCTCGTTTTTCCTGGCGACTCCGGTCATAACTTCCTTTATCTTTCATACATTCATGCCATAGAATGCATCACTTACATTGCATGCACTTATTTGATCACATTCACTTATCATCGGACCGTAGTCCAGCATTCAACATATAGTTAAGCATTCACTTATCATTTTGCATGCAATGCACATTCCGAAAACATTTGACAATCACATAAGTACGCATACTTCATCCAATTCACATTCAATAGCACTTCAATATTCAAATCAAAAGTCATAACCATCGGACCTCCTGTCCGGAATCCAACATACACAATCACATCTACATAATCAATTAATAATCATATAATACAGAATTCCAAATAACAAACAATAAGCGAGACCATATCGTTCTACTCACAGTACGCTCCAGATTAGCATTTGCTTCCAAATTCCAAAAATGCCTGAATGCGGGCACTTGACCTGTACAACCCACATATGCAAAACACACATTTCACACTTATCAAAAATTGCACATATATAAGCATTTGTTTACTCACAATTGTATAAATGATCTATGTACAGTGCATGATCAATGACAATCCCGGGTATATGTTCGAAAACACAAATTATTCTAATTCCCATTTCAAAATTCATATATGTCTAATTGAACTTAGACTTGCACTTTATTGGTACATGATCATTCTAAATTTTTCTTTCAATCTTTACCCTTTTATAAGTCTAGCTTGTTCATAAGCTTATACTTCAAGAACATTTGGTTATTCTATATCATAACTTAAATTCTCAACATCTCTTTTCTAACCTCATGTGATCTCATAATATCCAAGTCCCATTCAAGGTTTAGCACTTTGTACTTATATATACACCTAGGTAAGATTCTCTTGGTTTCCTAAAATAAACCAAATCTCATTCAATGGGGTTCTCAATTGAAAATCCTTTAAAGCACAATCACTAAAATGGGTTCTAAAATACTCAAACCCAAACATTTCTAAACTCCAT
>JANIHZ010000005.1:30290416-30307013 GCA_027478365.1 Erythroxylum rufum
CAATCGAAGCAGTTTATCATTCAAAACCTAATTTGAAATCGTGCTGAATTCATCAAGAAAAGTTCGGGGTCCAACATTTTGGGGTATAACTCTTGATATAATTAACCAAATTGCATGAAATGTATGCCATTAGAAACTTAAGATATAGGGGAATGAAATAAATTGATAAGATTATAGGCCAATGTGGGAATTAAAGGAAGAAGAAGGACTAATATGCAATTTTCCTAAAGTCAACTCATGGACCAATAAGATTAAAGCATGTATGTCCAATAGAATTGTACACATGATCCAATAGAATTGTAACGCAAGATCCAATATAATTGTAACACATGGTCTAATATAATTTTAACACATAGTCCAATAGAATTGTATCACGTGGTCAAATGGGATTGTAACACATGGTCTAATAGGATTGTGACATATAGTCCAATGGGATTGAAACATGTGTCTAAGACTAGAAAATTCATGAAAAGGCATATGGAGAGCGGAGATGGACGAAACTTTGATGGCTTAACTTCAGATTTTTCTCCTCTCCATTTCATCTTCTTCATCCCATCATTTTTCACATGGTGATTCTAGCAAAGCTAAAGAGGAAGGGAAGGAAAAACATTAAAAGAACTACTTTGCCAATTTTAAGGTTTAGGACTTCACTTAGTTAATTTATATATCTATCTATTTGAATATGTAAAAAGATTCATTTGGATGTGGAATAGTTGTTGGGATGAAGCTTTGGTGTTATTTTGGTGTTATCTTACATAGAATTGGTTGAATATGACAAGGGAGTATTATGTAGTGGAATTCTATCTAGGGTTTATTGAATCAGTCACATTGTTTGAGTCATAACTCAGCCTACAAACCACCAAATTGTGTAATTTTAGTTGCATATAAAACTTAAGACATATAGCTAAATATTTTTAGAAGAGACTCTAACTTAATTCAATGGTGACCTGATGCTGCCCCTAGTTTGGAGTAGCGTGTGATATTTGGTCTATAGCTCATGTGTTATAAGTCCGAATGGCCTCATATTTAGTGTTTTGGAAACTAGAGACAAAGATGGACAAATTTCTAGAAGACTACTAAACCCAGTTTTGACTTTTTCTACACGAATGTCAAGGAAACTAGATTTTGTCATGCGATTTCTTTCTGGACTGATAGTTTGCCTATTTTTAGACCACTTTGGGGTTTAGCTCAAATTGCGTTGCTTTGAGTTTGTTTTCATTTTTTATTTTTACCGAATCATATCTAAACCTTTTTTAATGTGTATGGAACTTTTCGAACACCTAGAAATAAATGAAATAGGAATTACTACATATGAATTGGGAGACTGAACATTGGAATATAAGATTGAGCATAATGCGTTCCAATGAAAACTTACATATACATAAATGATTTGTATGCATATTTATTGCTCATATATGTATAGTATGATTATACAAGTGTGATTTTGGCACCCTTCTACTGATGGTAAGTTATGACTTGCATGTATGAACATATATATAGATTTTATGACTTGAAATGTATATCATATGATTTGTTAATATATGAATTGTGAAATTTGCAAATGGTTAAAGGAAATGTCACAGTGGTTACTTTATTGTCTTGGTGGTGGATAGATGGGCATATCTATAGTGTTACAGTACAGCTGCTATAGTTTGACACCACTAGTGTCCACTATTTGATACCTTTGGGTATCCACAGTTTGATACTTTCAAGTATCCATATTTCAATACCTTCGGGTATCCACAGTTTGATATCTGATATCCACAGTTTGATATCTTTGGATATCCACAGCACCCGTCATCCACACCTACAGAAAATGTGCATGCTTAACATAGAAAGGAAACTTAACAATCATAAATAATAAATACAACATGACAACATGAATAGTTGGTATTGTTGAGCATTTGTATTGGTTGTAATGATGTGCAATTAAATTGATAATTTGTATCAATGAGCATTAAATATCAATATTTAGCTTATAAATTTGCATTTTCAATATATGGATAATATGCTGAAGCATATTTGCACTTTGTACTTTGCTAAGGTATGCCATCATTGTTTACATAAGCATTGAATATCAATGTTTGGTTCATGAATGTTAATTTATGGTATATGAGTTGTGATATTTCTAAATGTGTGAGCTTAGTGGATGACTGTTGTGAGTGGTCATCCAAACTAAGTATTTTCCCTACTAAGCTTTCAAGCTTAGCATAGGTATGAATCCGTGTAGGTCCAAGTCATAGGAGTAAGGTACAGTGAAAAACTGCAAGGACTAAGGCCAACAGATAGAAGAAAAAGTACTTTTGGAATGTGTTTTTAGCTATAGATGATTGCACATGTAATGAAGAAAGGAAATTGTATGTTTTCTTATGGATTACCATATAAATATAAAGATGATTACTACTGTTAAATGATAATGTTAAGCATCGGGGAGTTTTGTAATGTGTATATGTATAGCATTGAATAAGATTGTATACCTTGAAGGCAGGTACAGGAATTTGGTTGCTATATATATGGATGGTTGTATGTTTCGTATACAGGGTGTTACATATATACCATCTATTGCTTCTACGCAATCTAACAAAATGAAATTATATTATTAAAACGATTAAATAAATATAAATATATAATAAAATAGAAATATAATATATGAATTTAGATGAAACTATGGAAAGTATTTTAAATTATATTGAATCTCAGGAGGTATATTAGTAAAGGGTGGTGGAATAATGACTATTTTTGTAAGACTATTTGCTACATATAAGACTTTGCGAAAATACTTTACAATTGGCCAGGTTGAATATTGGAATTGCTCTATATTAACTTTAGTTGTCTTATTACGCTCTACCTTCTTTAAGAAAATTGTAATTTGTTCCTCTACAATCAAATGATTAGTTGACTTTAAGCTTTCAACTCATCATGTAAGCTTAAGAATATTGTCTTACTCATTCTTAAGTTCTCGTTAATGCTTGTAAGATTTTCATTCAAAAGTTCTAATTTGCAGTCATGACTAGATAAAGCGGAAGTTCTACATGGTTGTTTGTGTAAACGAAATGTTCTCTATCTTTCCCAGTTAAAGAAATAAAAATTGTCTTCATTATTTTAACTGCTTAATCTAATTCAAAATCTAATAAGGAGGCTATGTATCGACAATACTAATATCAAATAATTAATGAGGATATTAAAATATAAATGCTAAAACTACTTAACACCAAAGCATATAACATAAATGTAAGAAGATATCCGATAGAGAGCTTCATCTAATCTAAACTTGCAAGAAGATTTTTTAAAGGAAAAAAAAAGAGATTTAGAATTATGATTTCATTGTTTTCTATTAGTTCTTCAGCATATTTATTTTTGCTTTTGTTTTCTATGAGTAAGAACTAAAGTTGTTTAGTGCCTAGATGTGATGAACCTAAGTTGTGATAACAATATGATTTGATCTTTTATCTAATTCAATTTTTTTGATTAATTTATAGATTCAATTACCTTGTTCTAACATATCTGAAATGTTATTGCATGATTTGATTTTATATGCTTGAGATTGAGAATTCCTATTATATGAATAGATCTACTATAATTGGAAGGAGTTACATGCAAATCTAGAGATAGGTCATCATAAATTCTTTAGATTATAGTCAAACCTAATAGTGGAATTTACAAATTGATAATGCAATTTTAAAGGTTTTAACTAGAAATATTTATGTTAATCAACTAAAGGATTAGTTGTTAATAGTCTTAAGAAAGATATTAATATAAGATAGGAATTTTCACGGTCTAATAATCGATAATATAATTGCATGATAAAGGATTAGTAATTAATGATTCTTAGGGAGATTCATTATCTAGACATTACTATTTGATATTGATTCTTCTTAGTATTTTCCTTGTTTTGAATTTAGTGTTATTTTAATTCTTAGTTTATTTTTAGTTAAAATTTTAATTAAAATCCACAATCTTATCCAAAGGTTAGACAATAGAAATATTTAATTGAACTCTCCAAGCTATTGTGGAGCGTACAAGAGCCTTCAAATTGCATACGAAATGCAAAAGCATGAGGATCACTCATTTATGCTTCGCAAATGACCTCCTACTCTTATCTAAAGCTGATCCACTTTTGGTCTCCACACTAATGAAAGTGTTGAAGATTTTCAGCAAGTTTTCTGGCTTAAATGTGAATTGTGCAAAGAGTGGTTTCATTTTGTCTAAATATGCTCTTAAGAAGGAAGCTAGTATTAAAGCCATTATGGGTTTCAACTACCAAACCTTCCTAATAGTTATCTCGACATTCCCATATCTACCTCCAACCTTACCTCTATTGACTTCTCTCTGTTTATTGAAAGAATTAAAGCCAAAATATGTTCTTGGAGCTTAAGAATGTTATCCATCACAGGAAGGATCCAACTTATTTCTTCGGTAATAAACTCGATTATTGGGTTTTGGGTTGCACATATGGCTATCCCCAAGAGAACTATTAAGCATTTCGAGAGACTATGAAACATGCTTATATGAAATAGGGATGACATACAAACTAGGCGGGTGAGAATGCAATGGAAGGAGGCATGTCTTACTAAGAACAAAGGTGGATTGGGGCTCATTTCTTTGAAACTGATGAATTTTGTCTTGTTAGCCCAGGGATTATGGCGACTGCTGACAGATAAACAAGCTCATTGGTACCGATGGATTTATAGCTTCTTTATCAGGGATTGAACTATTTGGGCAATTCAGATTCCATCTAACTCTACCACCACTTAGAAGGCCATACTGAAAACAAAGGGCCCTTTGAGGAATGAATTTGCCAATTTATTAGGAGATGGGAAGCAAACCAATTTCTGGTTTGATAACTAGTTACCTTGTTGACCTTTATTCAATTTACCAGAAATGGACAACCTTAAACCATTTATCTACCATGAGATGATAGCTATAGAGGCTTTGGGCCATATGTCAACTCCTACTGGACTGACTACGTCATATCTAGTCCAAGTGATATTAGTTCTCGTCTTGGAGATCTCATTATTCTTTATGTCATTGAAGACTCTCTTCATAACACATCTACTCTGCCTAGAGATTCTTGAGTAATGACTCCGACAACTTGGGTATCAACTCCTTCTATCAGGAGTGGTGAATCCTTTATTGGCTACCCAATTACCTTTGAATACCGATAGTTGTATCCAATCACCACCCTATAAGCAACCTCGTCTTGAGGTAATAAAGAATGATGTCAAAGCACATGATCAGTATCCAAGATATCCTTGAGTACCTTAAGTCTAAGGACATTTGTGCAATTGCTATGATAAGATTAATCACCGACATTTGATAGATTATCCATATGATAATCTCATAGCGGGTCATCCAATGTAGTTACTACTCTTAGTAATCATCCACATGTTAACTCTAAACACATCATATTTACAATTTATAAGATCCACTACTTGATCAAATCAAGAAGTATAATATATGCTAGTTTATCTGGATTAACAATGTCCTATCTCATTAATCTTATGACTAGGGATAATTTAAATACTAACATAATTGCATATGATAGGAATCTCATTATCATGACCTCATTATGATTCCCTTCATGCTATGTTTTGTATCATGGACTTCATTAACTCGATTTAAGATTGACACCAATTCATGAATATGAATATTAAATTAATGGAAATTGCCTTTCACTTTATTAATAAAAAAAAAGTTTGTACAAAAGTGCTAAAAGCAATTGCCTTTAGAGCACTATTCTAACAATTCCTACAAAGGAACCTCACCATCACTCTATAGTCTAAGGTAGTCTGGATCAAAAGACATCACCCCCGAGCAGCCTTTATACTTTAGACAGCTATGAAAGAACGACTGCCAATGGTGGATAGGTTGAAGCGTTTCCTTTACATGCCAAATTGGTGCATCCTTTGTTAAAAAGTGGAAGAAAGTCAAGATCACTTGTTCTTTAAATGTGAATTTGTTAACTCTAGTTGGTTGTCCCTTCTACACAAATGTTTCATTAGTCTTTACCCTAATAACTAAAGCTTGATTAAGTTATGGAGTTGTCAATTTGTTGGCACTTCCCATAATGATATAAGCTGGTGCTTCTGATTATCTTTCTCCTTCCTTGTGAAGGCCATTTGATATGAAAGAAACTCTCGTATATTTTAGAATTGACGATCTACCAAAGAGTTGTTCTATCAGAACCTGTACCAACAACTTCACACCTACCTCAGTATTCACAAATGCAAATTCAATAACCATGATTATTGGGCAAGAATGTGGTATATTTAGCTAATAGTTAGACTATTAAGGTTGGTTTTGTTTTTTTGTGCTATTTTGGTTCCTAACTATGTATTTATTTAGCTTCATAATAATGTAAACTCTCAGTAGCCTATAAATTTTTGATTGCTTTTAATAGCCACATTCTTTATATTTTCTCAAAATTTTTGGCTTTGATTTGATCAGGATTTTGAAAGGAGTGGAGGTTTTTTTCTCTCTCTTTTTTTCACTTTGAGATTGATTTTAGTTTAAATTAGAATGGAAGAGCAGGAGTAAGAAATTGCATAATTGTCAAGAACTTATCATTGATTTCAATGTAGTTTCATTTTGATCTGTAGTATGAGATACTAAAATAATATAGTTTTCACATCCAAATCCAAATTAGAGTTGGAGGAGATTCCTATAAATGTTAAAAGCTACGAAGGCTTATAATTATAGTGTCTTATTTTGTCCCATAAATTTCAACCATTTATTTATGTAGGTACCACATAGGATCCACATAAATAAATGCGAGACTCATATAAATAAATAATTAAAATTTATGGAATAAAATAAGACACTATAAAATTAGACAGAAGATCTTGTCCTCCATATGCATTCTCCGTACGCTTACATAAATGAAAGGAGCGACGGTGCCCAGCGAATGAATTGAAGATCCAACAGTTATGAAATGAAATGGTTGGTTGTACCGTGCTTGTTTTTAAATTATCGAACATGGGAGTGGGACAGCATAAAAATTGGATGAAAAGAACATTTCAAAAGAGACGGAGAGAGCGAGAGAGAGAGAGTAGCCTCCTGGACCTCTTGGCCATGGCTCCCTCGCTTTCCTCTCTAATTTTGCATTCTCAATCACCGTACTACTTCCCTTGCCAAAACCCTAATCTCCATCTTCGCCGCCTAACTCTCTCCGCTAAGAAAGACGCCGAAAAGAAGTCGTTTTCCGTGGCGACTGGGGAGCTATTCTTGGGGCTGGCGGCGCGGCTTCTGAAGAGAGGCAACAGAGACTCTGCAGTTGACCATAGTGTTGTATTGGAGAAAATAAATAGTGGGAATGGAAACTTGAAAAATACTATGGTGATTGAGGATCCTACTCAAGTTGTTTGGGAACAGAGGGCGAAGGATGTTGAGGCTGAGAGGAAACGACAAGTGATCACTAGTCCTGGTTTTAGTTTCTCTGCTGCTGGTTTATTGTTTCCTTATCATCTTGGCGTTGCTCAATGCCTCATTGAGATGGGTTACATTAAGGTCCTTCTCTCTTTTAATGTTAACCCACCAAACATACAGTGATATATATATATGTTTACCCTAAATGTCATTTCACATAGGAAACCACTCCTCTGGCTGGTTCCTCGGCTGGAGCCATAGTGTGTGCAGTGATTGCATCTGGGGCGAGCATGCAGGAGGCCTTAAAAGCTACCAAAGTGCTTGCTGATGACTGCCGTCTAAAGGGGACTGCTTTCAGGCTTGGTGTAATATTTCTGTTCTATGTCACTTGGTTTACGTACCTATATCTGGTCTTCTGCAAATCAGTTTGTATGGCCCGATTCATCATAGCGGCCATGCATCATTAAGCAAGCATCTTGGAAAATTTTCAATGTTACATTAATTGCCCTGGTGTTCTGATTCCAACTCATAAATTTTCTTCTCAATATACTGCAAGTTAATTATCCAGTAGCCTGGAAAAATGTAAATGGTTTCAGCGGCTGATCGAACAAAGCACCACCATTCAATAAAGTCTCATCTTGTCTTTCGTTCCACTATTTTTGATTTTTGCATCAGAAACGTGATTTTAGGTTCAATTTGACATCATGGTTATAAACAGCTTGCTTAGTTCTAGTTTAACATGAGCATGATTTTACTTCTAAGTTCTATTTTTGCCCTTTTCAGCTCCACAGTTGTGATAGATAAAGATCAAAACACACTATTTTTTATTCTTGCATC
The DNA here is from genome assembly GCA_027478365.1 of Erythroxylum rufum. NCBI lineage: Eukaryota > Viridiplantae > Streptophyta > Magnoliopsida > Malpighiales > Erythroxylaceae > Erythroxylum > Erythroxylum rufum. The sequence continues at coordinate 30,298,619 of JANIHZ010000005.1, forward strand.
AGAAACATGATTTTATGTTCAAGTTGACATCATAGTTGTAGTATAACATTAGCATGATTTTACTTCTAAATTCTATTTTTGCCATTGTCAGCTCCACAGTTTGTGATTGATATATATCAAAACAAACTTTTTATTTTATTCTTCTAACAGATATTAACACTTTGGTTTTAATCTGTGTCCTCTACGGACAGGCTGTGCTTCGTGATGTTCTTGAAAATTTTCTTCCAGATGATGCTCACCTTAGGTGCAATGGGAGGGTTCGTGGTGAGAACAAAATTTATTTTTCTCTACCATTATTCCATAAAAACAAAGTTAGAAATGTTTTTTTGTATGATGATGTCATAATTTCTTTTTCTGAGCAGGAGTAAATAGGCTTGTGCCTTCAATTCTATAAACTTTCATTGTGTGTGGTTATGGTGACGCCAAAGTGTTTTATTTTGAGAAATGATAAAATAATTAATGAGGAAATTTGCAGACTAGACTAATGCTGAGGTATTGGTTTATGGGAGTGGACTAACGTCTTTACTTCCATCATAGTTTTTCCTATTATGGCTGGTAGGCTGTAGAACATCCAGTGGTTTATTTCTTGCATACAGAGAATGGAGGGCTTTGTTAATTCCTTTTCTTGTTGATAATCATAATTATGTTTTGAGTCTATATTCTTCATATTACATTCTTAAGTTGATGTAGATTATAATCATTGTTAGCTTTTCTTTTGAGATGTGGGAAGAAAACGGGGAAAGGAATGAATCTTCTTTGTTAAATGTTTGGAAAATGAGGCCATTACATATACCTTCAAGGATTTTCGTCTTTCTTCCGAGTTCAACAAGAAATGGGACTTTCATTGCAAAGGCAGTTGAGTTAGAGTCCACTGAGAATAGTTGGAGATATTGGGCATTATAAAGTTATTGGCTACTCCAATCACTTGTTTGCTCTTGAGGATGTGATAATATCAAAATTTAGGGTTTCAAGGTATCTTCTTTATTGACACTTAATAGGATATATATACATAAAGAGTACAACATAGATTAGGAAACTAATCTACTAATCCCACTAAACTTGGAAGCTAACCTTATCTGAGGATCCCTTATCTTTAGGGAATAGGTGGTAAAGTGTTTGGATGAATAAGTCATGTGGTTGGTGGCTCTTGACTCCATAATCCAAGATTCCTGAAAAACCTTATCTGAAACATTTAATCCAACTGAACCAGAACACATACCTGAATGCACAAAGGTGCATGTACCTGCAGATTTCTCTGTGTTGCTAACGAATGCTCTCATCTTTTCCACTTCATCTTGGTTAAAGCCCTTTGAGTCTTGCTTGTCTTCTTGTTGGGATGTACTTCTAGCAACCTGCGCTTGTCCATTACCCCTAGGTTGATATCCTTTTTGTCCCCACTCACGACTAGGAGGCTTTCCATTCAACTTCCAGCACTGCTCCTTCGTATGACGTGGCTTTTTGCAGTGGCTACACCACAAGTCATCACAGTTTTGAGACTTGGATTGAACTCCTTTTCCAGTTCCTGCATCAAATCTTTTTCCAACCTACTTTTCACTCCTAGCTACCGTAGCTGAACCATCAGAAGGGTGAGAATTAAGCATTAAATTCCTCCTGCTTTCTTCACTCTGAATAATGGCTAGTACCTCATTAAAGTATGGAACTTTCTGCTTCCGAGTATTTGGATCCTTATTTGATCAAACTCGGAATTCAATCCACCAAGAAAGTCACAAACTCTATCCTGTTCAATGAACTCCTTTAGTATAGTAGCATCATCTGGACACTTGGTTTGAATCACTTGATAATGATCAAGTTCCTACCATAATGACTTCAACTGGTTGGCATATTCCTCACATATTTGTTCTCTTGTTTAGAGGCAACAGTCTTGAATTTCACTTCATACACTTGAGCCGCATCCCTAGCTTTTAAGTATGGTTGCTGAATCCCATCTCAAATATCTTTGGCTATAGCCATGATCATTACCGTATCACTTATTTCAGGCATCATTGAATTCCAAAGCCACGCCATTATCAATGAGTTCTCCTCATCCCATGCTTCAAAACCTGGATCTTCTGGCCTTAATCTAGTTCCTAACAAGTGACTGATCTTTCCCTTGCCTTTCAAAATAGTTCGAACAAGTTGTGACCACTTGAGATAATTTTTTCCATCCAATTTGTAGGTAGTTTGAATGATCTGTAACTCTACCGAAGATTGAGTCTTGGTTACTTCATCTGATGAAGCCACAATTATTGAACCACTCTCCTTGGTTTCTGTCATTGTTCTTACCGAAACTAATCAGTGATGAAGGCTGATTCAGGAACAAAGGAACAAGGATTTCGGATAAAGAAGAATAGAACAGCAATAAAGGCTCTAACCATCGATGAAGGCTAATGTAGGAACAAAGGAAAAGGATTTCGAAGAAAGAAGAAGAGAACAGCGATGAAGGCCCAATCCTCTCTTTATTTTTCCCAGAAAAATTCCAACCTAAAGCTTTGATACCATATCAGAATTTAGGGTTTCAAGGTACCCTCTTTATTGACACTTAATAGGATATATATACATAAAGAGTACAACATAGATTAGGAAACAAATCTCCTAATCCCACTAAACTAGGAATCTAACCCTATCTGAGGATCCCTTATTTTTAGGGATCCTAATACATATCCTATATCTGATATTTATCTCCTATGTTTGATATTTATCTAATATGGTATCTATACTTATTAGAACAGATTCTCACAGAGACCTTGTTTGAGCTACAAAAGGGATTCCCTTAAGCAAACCTTCAAGGTTTTTGAAGGAGGAGATAGTGTTTCGTAAAATGAATGAGAAGAACAAGGATGAAAAGAAAATAAAATAATGTTGCACCACTAGTTGTTTAAATTTAAATTGCATTGTTCTGCACATATTGATGTAACAAACTTAATACATGTACCTTATACACAATGAAAACAAATATCCTTCGTATAGCTTTGCTGATTCTCTTAACTTTTTATCTATAAACTTCTGTCAAACACTTGTGAATCAATCACCTCCTTCATTCTAGTTTCACGTAATATTTTCCTATAGCTAACTTAGGGACTGAAAAGTCTTTTTTTAGGTAAAAGCAATTAATTACCCTTCATGTTTTGCTCTGTTCCTAGAATTGATTCCAGACCAAAGAAAATTTTGCTATTAAACAAGACAACTACTTTTTCTTTTAGATCGTGATATACTAAATATTGGCCTTTCCCCTTTCCTTGAATTGTCCATTGCTTAAATGATTGAACATTTGGAAGTTCCAAACTACTTCATGGACAATATTGATGTAAAACATGTTTCAATAAGTAGGTAGGCTGTAAAAATGCACTCTGAAAAGAGAAGTCGCTGTGCATCTGGCCCTGCAAAACTTTATACTTTCTTCAACTTGTAAAAGACGTGCAATATTTACACCTATTGTACTTTAGTGATGTGCCTAAAATCCAAACATCTTTGCTGCCTTCTCCTATGCAAATAAGTTCTGTTTATTCGTCCTTAGCTTGTGAAATGTGAAATTGATGTTTAGTTAATAAGCAATCTACACCTAGGTCTCATCTAAAAGTATAATCTTTTGGTTTTGTTGGTCCTTGATTTGGTATGTGAACCTTATGTTCGAGAGTGCTTAAGTTGAGGCTGTGGTCTCCTAACTTAAGTTTCATTCACAGACAAGTTATAGTATGCTTGGGCTATTTCCACTTTCCATCTAATGATCTTTTGTGTGAGGTGGTGATGTAGGGTTTGGCATATATAGTATTGGATCTAACTTATTGCATAAAGTTTTTGTGCTTTTTAGTTTCTTGACATCTGATAGTAAAAATAAATGCCATGGTTGATGCTTTTCTCATGTCTATTGCTGTTGACCAACTGATAGCTATATTTGTCATACAGGTTCTTGACTACTGCAATGCATCTGCAAAAGATTACAAATGCATATTCACTTCTGGGGCAACTGCGGCACTAAAGCTGGTTGGGGAGTCCTTTCCTTGGACCCATGATAGCTGCTTTATGTACACAATGGAAAACCACAATAGTGTGCTCGGAATCAGAGAGTATCTTTTTTTTTTAAAATTTGAATAAGGGTTGAATTAACTATAGCAAAGCTATCTCAACATTACAATGTGTCCACTTTGAAATAAATTACAAAGCCAATTACAAAAGCAAATTACAAAGACATTAAAATTAACAGTATTTGTTACAAATTCCATTTGGTCTTCGTTCGTGTGGATAGACCATGCTGATTAAATTTAGCTATCATAATGACTTTGATCTAGTTGATGATGTCTGCAGCTAAGTTGTACTTGTTAACTTCCTCAGTCATGTAGATCCTCTTGTTTCTTTCCTTCCATTTAGAATAAATCAGAGAGTATCTTGAAGATTTTTTTAATCCTCTATCTTATCTTGAACTGACTAATAATCAATCCTGCTTTCATAGTTTGATTGCCTTATTGCATTTTCTGGTATTCCTACACTTACCCTGTTCATTATAATTGATGCGGTGCTTTAGTTCAATGGAGTAGTGATATCCATGAACATAGGATTTACCAGCTTGTTATAATAAGTCATTCTTGATTAAGCAGGATTCATATGATATGAAAAACTTGTGCAATTTTCCATTTTATGTTAAGATTCTAGAAGTAGTGGTTGCCTACCCTTGACAATATCTAGGTATGCTCTAAGTCAAGGTGCTGCAACATGTGCTGTAGATGTTGAAAATCCTTTGCGTTGTTGTCAATCATCCACAAACCATTCAAATTCAGTAAAAATATTGCAACACCCTGTACAAAGGAGAAATAAAGCTAAAATTATGGAGGGAAAAACTACAGGTAACTTTTTGATTCACTATTTAGAGTATTAGCATAAAGACTTTGAATTTGTCGAACTTAACCTTCTACTTTCTGGTACAGTTAGCCTCTTTTGAGTTGGGAAAAAGGTTCTCAATCTTAATGTGCTCCAAATATGCCAATAATGGACTAGATCATCTTTTCATAGAAGCTTGGGACCTATTTTGAAAATATTAAGGGTCATGTGTTGACGAGTCATGCAATGATAATGCAGAAATGAAATCTTAATGACAGATGTTTGTTTTAAGGAATAGTACATTCACCATTATGGGCATTTGCAGGTGATACTTACAACTTGTTTGCATTCCCATCAGAGTGCAATTTCTCAGGTTTGAGATTTGGCCTTGAGTTGGTGAACTCTGTAAAAGAAGAATCAGAAAAAATTTTGGAAGGTTCTCCATATTCCAAGTAAGTTATCGTTTTCATCAGTCGCTCTTTGGTCTAAATTTTCCATTGGTGTTCACTATTCACTATGGGTTTTATCCTTCCAGAATGTAGGCTACGACACACTCATTATATATTGGAGATGTGGTCAATTTTGATAGTATGTGTTCTAGACTTGCCTATTATAGTTTAGTAACTCAAGAACATCTAGTTTCATCCAGTAAGTTGAATATAGGAAGTAAAAAGAATCTAATATTCTTATAACCATACATCTACATAATACTATGCTTCTAGTTGATATGATATACTTAAAAATAATAATAAAATTTGAGGAATACATGTTTAATGATAATGATATTTCTTAATAAGTAACACAAAATTTTATCATAAAAGTTATATTTTGTGTAAGATACATATGATAGTATTAGCTACAAAATCTCTTAACATCTTTAATAAGTGTGACATGCTTTTGAGAGGGATATTTTGGACAAATGATTGGTGATGCTTTATGATTTACTTGTATAGTTCTTTGCATTAGTTACATTAACTGCAAAAGATACCATATTTGGACCAAGTTTGGAGGAATTGTATCTTTCATATTCATTCATTGGTCTACCGGCTTCTCATTGTTTTATTCATACATCTTTGAATCAAGTAGCTTTGTTTCTGATAAATATCATACACGTATTTATATAGTTCACGATAACTTTGTCACGATATATAATACCTGAAATTTATAGTGAGATAACCATTTAAATCAAGCTCAAACTCCCTTATTGCATAAGGTGGGGTTTCCTAATTGAACAGTTGCAAGATTCCTCTCAATGTGATGTTCAATTCTCGTAGGAATTCTCACACAAAGGATGTTGTGATATCTTAACATGTCATCAAAGATTAGTTTTCATTTTCTTAGTCCCAATAGCTCAATGACTCCACTCTTAGCCAATGTGGTCTTGTTCTATATTGCACATCAAATATTGAAAACAGGCCTTCAATAATTCGAGTTTTATAAAGTTTTTAAAATTACAACTGAAAGATCATTCAATAGATACCCCAAAAAGTGCAACTGTTGGACTTTTAACACTGAATATTTTTAGTGATCATAGAAATCTCTAGTTCATTAGTATGCCAGAAGCAAGTTAAACTTTTACTGATTCTAAATTTATTATTATTATTCATATTCACAAATTATTCATCCAAACTCTAGGGGACAGTGGATGGTGTTGATTGATGCTGCAAAAGGACTTGCGACCCAGCCTCCAGATTTGTCAAAATATCATGCTGATTTTGTTGTGATCTCATTCTATAAGGTACTCATAAACCCATGAGTTGGATTTAAATTTTTTTAGAATAATTTCATCTGATGTTGATATTTTAAATTCCTTATTTTCATTTTAATCCAGCTGTTTGGCTATCCTACTGGACTTGGTGCTCTCATTGTTCAACATGGTAAGCCATTTGTCCTCTGCCACTATGATGGAAACATGGATTATACTGCGTCAGAATTTATGTTACTCAAAACATGACACCTGGGTTTTGTCAAGCAAGCACATACTTTTCTCATCGTGCAATCTAGCTCTTGATGCCTTAATGCAGGTCCTCACTTGAAAACCTTGGGTAATATTGCTACAGATTTATATATGGTTGACATTATAGAATATGGGATGGCACCTAAATATAATTTTGGTGTATGCCAAGCCTTTCTGCCTCTATGCAGTAGCAGTTATAAAGTGTTATGCTTGTTCTGTAATTCCAGCACTTTACCCTAACTCTTTTGTGTGTCTGCTTTCGATAGTTTCAGAGTATTACATTGAGTTCCCATAAAATTTGAACAGTTATAGTTTCATAGATGGAGAGAATAGCGGTAAGTTAGTTCTAACTTGAGGAAATGAAACTGTTTATAAGATGAATCCTGAAAATCCTTTTGTAGTTTGCTAAATTTCTAAAATCAACAAGGTGGAGAAGAATAGAAAATAAGTTGAACTAATTATTAAAGCAAGGATATGAGGTTGTATCAAGAATTCAAGCCCTATATCTATTTATGATTACAGAAGCTGTTTTGAACAAATTGTTAAGGTTGAATTGGTTTTTTGTTGTCGTTTTTGCTGCCAATTTAGGCGTAGTTGAATTCTGTTAGTCTTCACATATCATAATAAACTTCTACTTGTGGAAGAACACTCATTTGCATAAAAAACGAGCTTTCCATAGCTGCACCATATAAAACATAGACTTCTGTTATAGAATAATCTTAAATATGCTTTAAATTTCCCATTTCACACTTAATTTTCATATTCATTTGAGTTCAACATTTTGTGGTTCTTTAGAAAAATAAGCATTTGTACTTGCACTAGTTCTTTTTGCCCCTCCTCCTACTCACGTGCTCTCTCTATCTTTTTCAATTTTTTGAAATATAGTTATTTGTAATTTAAGCACCATATAATTGAGGCTTTAATTATTTGTATTTTTGTTTCCTCCTTAATTATCTCTTTCGTTATCACTATCTTACAGATGCTGCCAAGCTTCTGAAGAAAACTTATTTTAGTGGAGGTTAGTAAAGAATATCATTGCATTATGTATATGAATTTTGTGTGGTTCTCTATTATTTGTTAATTTCAAAAGCATTTTAGGCACTGTTGCTGCTTCATCTGCTGACATGGATTTTGTCAAAAGAAGAGAAGGTATTGAGGAGCTTTTTGAGGATGGTACAACATCATTTTTGAGCATATCATCTATACACCATGGATTCAAAATTCTCAATTCCCTAACTGTATCTGCAATTAGACGGTGCGTAGACTTGGCCACGGATTGTTTTTGGTCTGTGATGAAAATTCAAAAACAACTTAACTTTCTTCCTTGATCATTCTTTTATTTGTGTGCTGATGCTAAAAAGTTACTCATCATTAAAGGAAGTAAGACGTGCATTTTGTGGCACAAATTAATACTACATATTTTAATATATTTTAAGTAAGGTGATCAAATAATATATTTTAATTATTAAGAAAATAAATTAATATTACATTTTAAATATTTAGTTATATTAATATGTAATTATGATGAATTAATAAAATAATAATAGTTTTTCACAATTTCATTTATTAATAATGAAAATAAATTGAATATTGTTAATATTATAAAAATATGAATTATAAATTAAA
>JANIHZ010000005.1:30310936-30329989 GCA_027478365.1 Erythroxylum rufum
TTGAGGGATAGTGTCAAGGGTTGAGTGGTGTCGGCTCAGTAAAGCCTTGGGTAAATCTATTGTATTTTCGTGAAAGTGATTAAGCTAGGTGAGGGCTCCGCAGACGTAGGCAAGGTGTGCTAAACTGTGTTACCAAATTTTTAGTGTTTTGATTTATTTTGGTTCTTTTAATTTTTCTGATTTTTGTTTGCCAGAAACGAATCGGAAAGTTCGCCAAATTAACCCCCTTTGATTTTTCAATAGGAATATGTGATCTCATCCATAAAGAAGGGTGTATTATGATCATACATTAATATTAAGAATTAGTTTATAAATATTTAGAACTTTATGCAAAATTTATGGACCAAGACAAATAATTAGTCAAAGTAAAAAACAAAACTAAGAGACATGGATTTTAAAAAAAGAAAAGAAAAGAGAAAGAAACAGCAGGGTTGGCAATGTAAGTTTTGGTCCTTGTGCATATTGAGTTGCTTCAAAAGAACTATACAGACTATGGAGGAACATCTCAGCCCATTTTCGTTCAAGCCCAAGAAAAAGAACAGGTCGATTATAAATGCGCAAAATATTAAAGCCCATTTGGAAGAAGCCTACGCTGGCCACAATGTAGAATCCCATTTATAAATCCAAACTTGACCAAAAAAATGAATAAGTGAAAATTACGAGACTTTTAATTTAGTCTTATACTTTCTTATTTACCTTTATTATTTACCATGTTTATGTTATGCTTAGACTTTAATTACATATTAATAAGTTGTTTATGGACACTAATTAGCTACAAAAAATTAGCAGCCCAAGGAATGTGAGAAGTCAACATGTGACTATCCTCATTCCTTACATTTTCCTTATTTAAACTCATGTTCTTTTCATTTGTAAAAAAAGAGATACAAATTTTTAAGAAATAAAAAATGAGATGCTTTCCTCTCAAAATTCAGACTTTGATCTGTAAGGTTTGATTGTTTTCCGAAAATAATCAAAAGGGCTTCTTTGTTTGCCGAAAATATTCAATTGTTTGTGTGTTGTGCGATTTCTAGAATTCTATCCGAGTTCCAATTTCGTTTTTCAATTTTTGTTTCCTGTGTTCATCAAATCAAAAAACTTTCCTTCTTCAAGTTTGTTCCTCACGTCTTAAATTACAAATCTTTAGAAGACATCTTCACCCCATTCGAACCCCAGCCTCCTCAAAATTATCGTTTTCATCATCTGCCTTCATTCTATCGCCCAGATTAACGTGTCACCACAAAATCCACTATAACTCAATCATTCCTTATTCGATTAATCCGATTCTTGTGTCTAAATCGTAGTTCACAAAAAGTTCTACAACTTTGCTTCTTTTCTGGAAACCAAATTTCCAGCCAATTAACCTAGAAAATGCCTTCAAATAACCTGTCCCAGTTTTACCTGAGAAATCTTAAATTTGTCCAAACATCTTCAAATCTCCCGAAAACCAATTCCGACCATCAACCACTGTCCACCACCATCAAACACCACCTCCGCACGCCATCACAGACATTCCCACCATTACATCTCACTTTTATAATGTATAGTCCACGACATAAATGTTTCATTCAGATCATCTGAATTTGTAATAAGGTTGCATATTTATGTGATATGTAAATCCGCCAACTTTAAAATTACAGGAGAAAGTTGCGTCAACAGCGAAAAGTTGTACCGTTTCAAGCAGTATCCAGCAACTGTATCGGACTTAAACGTTAGACGGGGACAGGGACACGGTATGATGGATCAACCATTTTCAATATAAACAGATTTCCCTTGTCCCCTCTGGACACACTGTGGGAGTGAAGAAGACATTAGCTTAGCTACCAAGTTTGCAGCCGGAATAGAAATAATCAGAAACTCACCGTAGGTCTTCGTCCAGATATGTAATTTCCAATTCCCCACGGGCCCTTCCAGGAGCCTTAACAGGTATCTGTACAGTCACAGCATGATGAATGGCGATCAATCCATGTGATAAGTATCAACGGGTATTGTAAATTAGTACATCGCAAAACATGCACAGGAAAGCTAAAGTTGATTGCTTTGCTGAGATGAGACTGAATTACCAATTGAACTTCACAACAATTCTTAAAGGTCATGTTCTCTACTTAAGCAGGGCCATCATGTTCAGTTTCCAACACTGCCAGAGAATATGAAGTAATGACTCCTCGAGGGAATGTTCTAGAAATGAGATAAAATGCGGGTTCAGTACCAAAAACTTGCGTTCTGTTGCTTTGACAGAGGGAAAAAAGGGGTTGTGAAGAGATTAACAAATTTGAATAACCATCTCTTCATTTAACTTGTTTATAAAACAAAAAATTTAAACCTAAAAGACAATCTTGTCAATCCGAGTGATACAAAGGCGTAGGTTCCTTAAGTTGTGGGCAAACTAGCATTGAAGTTTTAAATTTCATGCTCTAAGCAATGCTGTCAATGAAGTTAAATATTGGATACCAGAAAATATTGATATACAGTAAAGTGGAGAAGTTTTCTGATATAGCAGTCACGAAGTTGGACTAAAGTGAAAAGAAAGCTCATGATGAAAAGAGCCAAGAACAAGCATACTTACCAAACCTGCAATTTTGAAAGTGTCAAACTTTACAGAAACCTTTCTTGCATTCAAGGGTGTTAGATCTGCTGTTACCTAAGAAGCATGAATGTTGAAACCAAAGCAACAAGTTAGTCTTGAGCTGCATTTTTGTACTTCTCCTTCTTTCTGCATTTACATTTTCTCTGGATTATGGATCCATTGGATTCAAAATAGAAAAGCTGCTCCACTTCTTCATTTCATAATCAAATTAATGCATAAAAATAAACATCTCAAATTAGACTATAGGCAGCATGACCATATTTGAACAAGAAAAAGGATAGAGTCTGCAAGGGTAATTTGTAAAGTCTGTAATATTTCTTTTTGCCTATTCATTTTACATAAGACAAGCTAATCAGAAGCCTCAGTTATCCACATTGCATAGATGAAGAAGATTCTATAGTCCCATACCTGGTGTTCTCCTATAGAAGTGGTACACCAAGAAATATTCTATATGAAATTTAGCATTTCCAAATCCCAAGTTTTTTCTCATGTGCCTAGATCAACAGGTTTCCCTAACTTATAGAAGAAATAATCTTTTAACTTGACACAAACAAAGAAAAAATGAGCCATTTGCAAAGTTTCAGGATTGCATGGACAATGGCTTCACCAAAAGGTTGTCTCAAACTTTTCATTAGGATTAAAATAATTTGCTCTCTCCTGGTGGAAATTCAAATCAAATAACTTCGTAGCTTTCACAGTTGACAGAGGATGAGCAAACATGTCATAGACTATTCTTTGTATCCTAGCTGCTAATCTTTTTAATCCAATCTTAACTTTCATTAGCCATGTCAGATTGAATTAAAGGGGGCTGAAAAATACAGCAACATAAGTATTTTTTTATTGATCACCAGCGTAAGCCTTAGGGTATGTTTGGTTGGAGGTATATTAATCGAATAGCATAGAATGGAATATTATTCCATCGTTTGGGAGGAGTGTTTATAATGGAATGAAATGGAATGGGATGGAAGAGGAGAGTTTCATATTACATTCTATTTCATCCTAAATAGTAAAAATGAAAAACCTCTGATTTGGGGATTTTACGATGGAATGTAAAATGATAAACAATTTTACACTATATTAGATTACAAACCCTTCATCCAAACAACATTTTACTATATTACATTATAAACACTTCTTCTCTCCCAAATACAAATTTCTAATTTTACATCTATTTACATTTCATTCCATTATAAACCATTCCATTCCATTATATTCCATTAAAAACTTTACATCCAACCAAACATAGCCTTAGGTAACATGAAATACAATTGACTTTGTTCTTCTTTGGTAGTTCAAAGGAACCAAACAAGAAAATGATACTTTGAAGTTAATTAGTAGAAATTGTACCTGATTGAAGAATGGCCAAGACTCCAAATTCTGGGCCCTAAGTGTGTCCAAATTGATGGCTTGGTAGTTTGTAACAGACCTTAAGAACTTAGGTCTCTGCATTTTAGACAAAAACAGCCAAGAAGAAGCTCAAATTTTAAAAGATGGCGAAAAAAGAGGGAAACAATTGTAAAAAAGAAATGGGGAAAAAAAAAAGAAATAAATTTACATAAGAAAGATTGGGTAGTAAGACAAGAAAAAGCTAGAAGGGAATAAAAATATTTACCCCTCCTTTATTCTTGAGAAAACAAAGCAAAATAGAGACCAAACAGAGTTATAGTCAAGGTAAACTGTATCTTATTGAAAAAAACTACTAAAAAGAGTCAAATACCCAAGTTTTCTCATAACAAGAATTCCAATAATTAGGCTAAGAAATGGAGCAGCAATGAATATGGTCTAATCTGGAAGAATATAGGAATACACTATCCATGAATGGTGGATTTATAAAACAGTATAGCAATCCTGGTATGAAGGCCTGATGTGTTAATAAATGCAACGAGAATATTATGAGAGTAATTACTGCTAAAAAGGGGGGCACAACATATCAACAGCTACAAGACTGGCGCTGTCTTATGTTAGCAAGTGTTGAGTATATAAAGGCAACAGCTTCATAAGAGAAGCCTCAATTAAATTAGAATATTTTCATAAGAGAAGCCTCAATGAAAGAATGAAATGGTGTTTGTGTTCAGTCTTCATAGGGATAAAGGGAAGATTATTCTTTGAAAACCTGAAAAAGACTGAAAGAGAGTTGGGACACTGTTAATCAATGGAATACTTTGAGATTGTAAGATCTCCTCTCCCAAGTTATCCCTAAGCACTCGCGGAGATTAGAGACAAATATGAAAACTGGGTCATGTATATCAACTGCCAAACAGATTTTACAGGGGAGTGCATAACAAGAAAAACCGTAAGTGGCAGAGATAATTTAATCTTTTCACCCTTCTGTTTTGATTCATCAACTTTCATAACTAGCTCCAAGTTCAAAAAGAGTCCGGAGGGGGTTGGACTGTTTATGTAAGGCCAAATTCTGTATAAGATAGATATGCGGTCAACTACCTGCATCACAGAAGATATCATGACATAACATGATCACCTATTACCAAACTTCGGAAATTTTACTATGGAACGTTTCAAAATTTTGATCTTTCAATTGTCACAACTTCATTAAAAGAGAGAAGATAAAAGGAAAAATTTATAGTCATGTCCACTCTATGTGACTCGGAAAGAGGAAGAATATTACCTGTGTCTGCAAAATTGATTGGGAGGTGGTGTATATTAGCTCCCATTTCCCATTGAGTAAATCCGATTTTAGAGGCTCCCTGGTCGGATTCACTGCTTCAAGTTTGCGAGCAATCTATTCAGAAATGAATTCCCCCATGCAAAGAAAAAAATAGGGCAATAAGTCCCACGGATCATCTGTTTAATAACAACTTCAAAGCGACAAATTTGACAATGAATAAAAGAATTTAGCTCGGAACTTTAACTAGTCACTCCTAAGTTTCTATTTATATCCAGAAGCAAGTGAGACCTTAGAATAAGCAAAGCTAAAACCTTTAAGAGCCTTAAAATAGAAAAAAGGAAAAAGTCAAGCAGAAGTGCAACCAAACGGGACCTCATCAACTCTCTGCTGGTCTTCAGGAGTAGCTGCGGCTCCACGATCAAGAGGAGAGATTGCTTGAAGTAGTTGCTCTTTGAATTTGTGGGCCTTGTCATTCTTACCTTTGTTCAGGAAAGCTGGAAAGAAAGAAAATTGAGCAACAATACTATTAGTAGAGCTGCTATTTCTTCTCGTCGTTGTTGTTGTCGTTGAAAATTGGAAGTTGGTTTGGTCGGTACGAGATGGAGAGGTGAGTTTTGGGAATGCAGAGAATTGGGAGGTGGCTCTGAGGATCGTTGCATTACCAGAGTTTGGAACAGATAAGGCCATTGCTGTCTGCCTCACTCCTGAAAAAGATAAAACTGTGTACTTTTATGTTTCTAATTTCTGTAAATTGGAACCATAATTTAAAATAATCACCACCTCCTATCTTCAATTTTCTAATATTTAAGCATAAAAATTAGTCCTTAATAATAAAGTTGAGTAAGCTTATTGAAAAATCAAGCAAGTAATTAGGCTTGAATCAAACAATCTTGCCATGATAACCTATTTGATTTTAAAAACATCTTATTCCTATTAAGCTTGTATTTTAGTAGCTTCATTTAATTTTAATCTAGTTCTCATATGATTACGGAGACATTAATTAAATCTTAAGATCAATTTTATTAGACATCTAGTGAAAAAATTGATAGATCAATACTTCTATAAATATAAATATATTTTTAATTCAATTAACTTTTAAAATAAAAGGTAATTCTATTTCTATTCCTGTGAATTATATATTCTATTTCACTCTTTTAATATAATAATATTAAAGTTTTTCTAAAGTCAAAATTTAAAAATTAATGACTACAAAGCCTTTATTTTTAAAAAATTTTAATTCAACCTCAAATTACTATGTTTTTATTAAACTAAGGATGTCCTTCTTTTTTCTTATATCGAGTGATAATTTATGAGATTATCCTATTAATATCTTCCCCTCTTTCACAAAGAGTGCAAGTAAAGTTTTTGAAAGGAAAAGAATTGGTGTTTATGTTTAGGGGGTTTGTTTGTTTTCAAATAAGAAAATTAAATTAAATTAAACTAATGAAATCAAATTAAAGAAAACATGCAAAATGATGAAAACGATGAATTAATTAGAGACTCGGTTCTTCGATTCATCTCAGCCTACATTTAGTTAAACATATTTCCTTAAATTGTTATCCTTATACCTCTCCTTGAACTATTGGTCATAGGTTAACAACAAGCTTTGTTAATCCTAGTTTTTCCTTATGTCATAGTTAATTAAAAAGAACTCGTTAATTAACTATAGTTATCGAATAACCTAGTACATGTTCTCTAAGTTTAATCGAACAGTCGTCTTACGAATGAGAAAAATAGATCAATCTAAATAATAATCTCATAAGCTCTGATTATTTAACATAGGTCACGTTATCCCTAATGATATAATATCATTAGTTGCCACAAACAAATCTCAACATAACACTTACGGATTATATTGAAATTCTAAAAAAAAGATTATATTGAAATTCTAGCAGTGAGTTCTTACATAAAAATAATCAAATATACCATTCAATCATTCTCACACAATACCCAAACATTAAACATAGTATAACATAACCAACCCCTAAGAGCAAGAACAACAAATAATGAGAGAAATCCTTAACCAACTTCTTCGACGTCGATATCACCTCCAAACTGGCGTCAGGAAGTTAGCCCTCAATGGGTTTCCAAAGGAATAGAGCTTTGCCCCTTCTCTTCTTCAAAATCGAGAGCTCACCCTTAAAAACACTTCTCCCTAATGAAACGTATGTCTGTCGTCACATTATATTGTTTTATACCAAAAAGTAAGGTTAAAATAGGATAGGTGGCATATGTCATGGGCGTAACATGGGCTATCATGCCCATGAAAAATGTGTCATAGGCGTGACACACCTCTCACAACCATGACAAATTTGTCATGGCCGTAAGACACATCTCATGCCATTACAAAGTTATTCTTCCTTCTTTTTAATGCTTTCTTGTTACATCTTCATTCTAACCTTTCTTTTTGTTATTTCATAAAGACAAGTGAGTGTGAATCTGTGAAAAAAAAACTCAAATATAGTGCTTTCAGCTTAATTTAGCTCCTTCGCTTCTGAATTGTACCTAAAACCAAATATGAACTAAAGTGAATGTCTTAAGCATTTCAAATCATTAAACACTAAGTGTTATGAAACAAATTCATAACCAATTAAGCACATACCAGTCTCAATTGTGTTTTTTCCCCCATAAAATATCTTATTGGTGTTGCTCCTCTAAGCAAATTTGTTAACCTAAAACTTATGGACATTTTGTTAATTATAAATAAAATGTGTATAGACAAGTACAATCACAAAGTCAAAAAAATTAATAAAAAATCAATATTGTCATAACAATTTTTAATATATATATTAAATCTCTTTGAAATAAATATTTTTCATGTACTTTTAAATGTAAAGTAGATAATATATAATTAGAATAGAAGATGAAGCTACAGAGAGGCACTCTACCTTCTTGGTCATTTACCATTCTAAAGAAACCTCCTGCTCACAAGGTAGTTGGGATTTTTTGCATGAGGAAACCTTCCTCCCCCTCCTCTCATTGGTAAGAATTCCTTCCTAATCTCTGAATAAAAGATCAAGTGAAATTCCCTTAGTTAACGACCTTTCTTGCTCTCTCGTGACATCTCTTCAACCCTTTGTTCATAATAAGGATGATTTCCCTACCCTTACTATTGTGGTAAAAAAAGGCACCTCTTGTTGTCTTAAAAACTTGGAGCAAGTTAGTAGATTCTAATTCGAGTAGATACAAACTCTCCTTTTTTCATAACTCAAAGGTGGATCGAGTCATAACTCTTCTAGTGAAAATACTATAGCTAGAGCAACAACTTGGTCCTTTCTTTAGTGGGATAGTTTCTCAATAAGGGACCTTCTTTCTCTTAGGTGCAATATTGGGAGACTTTTAAATGATGTAAGCTAGATCTAAAGAAAATGTTACTCACTAAATATGATGCTTTTCCTTTCAAATTTTCAAAAGATACAAACTTATTATTGAGTAGTACAGAGTAGGGACCGTGGCATATATAATCTTACATAAATGGTGTCTTATGTGGCATTGGATAAGATTAGAGTGCAAGTAATTCCTTATGGATTAATTTCCACAATATCACGCTTGAACAATAAACTATAGATGGACTAAGCTTTTAAGCAAGCTTATTGGGAAAGCCTTTATGTCTAAATTCTCAAACTACAAAACCTGAGAGAACAGGATATGCTAAGATCTGTATAGAAGTTAATAAGGAGGATGAGCTTCCTAAAGCTCTCTCTATTATATGGCTGGATGTAGATGGTGATTTAACCAAATAAAAAATTATACTAATTTACACTTAGAAGCCTTCAAATCGGACAAAAAAGATGAAAACTTATGGGATGAACACTTAATATTGGTTTTTTACCTGAGTTAATAGGGATTTAGGAGGGGAAACAAACTCCAAAGAACTAGAAGTCACTCGTGATCAAACTCAATACAAACTTGTTGGAGAGTTAATGGTTGAAGGAGATCTAAAAGTTAACTTAAGCAAGGACAAAGTAACTCAATCTCTAAATCAAGAGAACGCTGTAAATTAAGTTAAAGATACATTGGTTGCCAATCCCATTTTAGATAAATCTGACCTTATTTCTAAAGACATGAATGAGGCAAATGCTAACCCCTAACTATCTCCTCCTCAATAAGAAGAATAGGAAATGGAGCTTCCTAATAAAGATTTCATTATAATGGCTTCCTCTTCATTCTAAAAGGAGGTCTGATGGAAAATTAGGTAAGATTGAACTAAAGGGATCCTAGATCCTATGTGGATATCTTTTTAGTTTGGAATCTAAGAGAACGTAATAATCCTTTTAAACAACAATCAGTTAAAGATCTAATCCTAAGAAAGAATGCCTATTCTCATAGGAATTTTAGAAACTAAAATAAAGTATGATAAAATGACCGAAAGTATGCAAGTTTTAGGTGCTAACTAGAATTAGATCTTTAATCACTCAAACCACTTCAATGGAAGGATAATGGTTGCTTGTAACCACTTTTTAATATAGGTTTTTGACTTGTTCATAACAGAAAACTCATTTTACAGGTTATCTAGACTAGTCTCCTTACCCTTTTGAGGTTTTTATTATCTATGTTGGTAATATGTCTTTTTAGAGAATGAAATTATGAGATGAAAGGAAGACAATTTATGGAAATGTTTAGAGCTATTGGCTAATTTTAGATGATATGAATTATGTGTTATATATGAATAAATTTGAGGGCTCTAAAATGGGAAAAAAATAATTTATTAAGGGATTTGAGACATGTTATGAATTAGATTAGCATTATGGGCCTCAATTATATGGGGTAGTTTTACACTTAAAGCAACAAGTAATAAGTAATAAGGTGATTGGTTTATTAGAAAAAAGCTTGGCAAAGCTTTTGTAAATAATTATTAGCTAAAGCATTTATTGATAGTTTTACTTGCTTTGGTCCCCCCTATGATATGACCACTTTACTATTAAGTTTCTTCATCTCATTTCTTCTACATCTCTTAAATTTCCATTTAGGTTTCACAACTGTTTGTTGAAGGTTAGAAGCATTAAGGAAGTGGTCAAGGATGGTATAGGGAAGGTAGTGAAAGGATGTAAAGCATACTAATTAATCAGGAAGCTAAAAGCAATTAAAGAAGGGATTAAAACTCCAAACATGAATGTTTGTCCTGACCATGGGCTCAACTCAAGTTTGTAAGGTAGACTCTCAAATGGGCTCAGATTGAATGCTAAAGAGGCCCTTCTTATTTTAGTTTGAGGAACCAAAGAATTGAGGCTCTCAATGACTACAATCAGGCTTTATATTTCCATAATTACCTATTATATAGAAAGCGAGGATTAATTAGCTAAAAGATAGGGAATTCTTTCACAATTTAATACTTTCTCAAAGAAATAGAAATATAATTTCCTTCTTAATTAATGAAAAAGGGAAGATATATAGAGACCAATCTAAGATTAGTTCAATTGCTCTCAGCTACCATGAAAATCTACTCAGTGAAAGTTTCCCTTTTGCTTCTTCTGTTAATGAACTAAGATCCTTTATAGGTTTTACCTTGGACCATGATATGATGGAGAGTCTTACAAGACCCTTTAGCTCTTAAGATATAAAAAATGCTCTAGTTAGCCTAGATTTAAACAAATCACCTAGGCCTGATGGGTTTAATGCTCCATTTTTCCAAAACACTTGAGATTTAAAAAGTCCTTTATTAGTATAAGTAGTTCAGGAATTCTTTAGAAGTAAGAAGATGCTTAGGGAAATCAATTATAATTATATTTGCCTAGTTTATAAGAAAAGTAATCCTAATTCTATGCAATAATTTCATCTAATCTCCTATTAAAATAAAGTTTAAGAAGTTATTCAAAGCTTTTAGCCTTTAGACTAAAGGTTACTTTAAAAATTTTAATTAACTCTTGTTAAGGTGCTTTCATTAATAGTAGAACAATATGTGATAACATTCTACTTTAAAGGAATTGTTTAAGGACTATGATACTAAAGTTTTTATTATAAGTGGTTCAATAAAATTAATTTCTTTAAAGCCTTTGACACTTTAGATTGGAATTTCTCCCAAATAGTTTACATGCCCTCGAATTCCCTAAGATTTTTGTTCGTTAGATTTAGGCTTGCTTAACCTCAACCTTTTTAGTATTTTATTGAATGGTTCTCCCTCTATGATCTTTGATGGAGCTAAAATATTAAGGCAAGGGGATCCCCTATCCCTTTACCTTTTCACTCAAGCCATTGAAGTTTTTACAAGAATGATAACTTTTATTATAGAGATCAGTAATTATAAGTAGCACAAAATTTTTAATTTGGCCTTTATTAATGAATTAATGCTAGATTCCAACTCCTTTCAATTGCTAGTAAATTCCCTTAACTCCTTTACAAAGATGTTTAGATTAAGAGTTAATTTAGGTAAGAGTATGTTATATATCTCATTTAATGTGCCAAATGTAGTGATCCTCAGCTCTATCTTTGGTCTTCAAGTTTACAATGTACCTTTCAAATACTTAAGAGCTCCTATGTATACTAAAAAGCCAAGATATATTGCTTGTCTTCCTTTTTTAGAGACTATTAGAAGTATAATTGACTATTTTTTTTAAAAAAGAATGTATTAAGGTTTAATCTATTTTTTTACGAAAGTAGTAATAAGATAATACCATTAGAGATTAAACTGTCTCTAACAACATTATACTGAAATTAAAAAAAGATACAAAGAGATTTATCTAGTTGATCTTCCAATCAAGTAGGCACTGAGAGTTGAAACAGTGATAGTCTTTGTAGACAAAAAAAAAAAGGTTGCCTGATTTTGGAGAATAAGATCTGCAATAGCTTTTCTTTGTTGTTTGTGTAAATCACAAAAGATCTTATTGTTTCTTTCTTCTCATATATTAGTAACTAGGTAAGAAAAAGCAACTATGAACAACCAAAGATTCACTTCCTTTGTCATCTAGATCATGTAACACCAATCAACTATTTCTTACCAAGAAGTTGGTGGATTGAACATATAGCATAGCTAAGTAATTCTCTTCCATAGGTATTGATTATATTGACATAGGAAAAAGAAGTGTTGAATTCTTTCAAAGGCTGACTTACATAAAATAAACCAGTTAGGCCAAGTTGAGTAATATGATATTCTATCAACTTTAGGAAGACGATTCCTGATTGCTAACCATAAAGTGAATGAGGTGCGAGCGGAATGATGCTTATAATAGGTGAGTTTATGCCAAGGATCAGTAAGGTTGATGTTTTTAAACAAAGACTAACAAGATGCATTAGTAAGTAGAATTGATTGTTGGTAGAACAAATTCCTTTTAAGAGCTGGTAGGCTCTAACTAGTTGCTTTGATTATGATAAACATTCATATTCATTGGTGCTCACATTTATTTCTTCCAAGGAAATTAATTAAGGAAGTAAATATGTGGAAAAGCTAATCAAATACTATATATGGATTGGGGAAGTAGATAACTGCAATGGTGCTAAAGCCAAATGGCAATAATTTTTTAGTCCTAAACAAAAGGGAGGATTAGGGCTAGTCTCAATTAGGGTTACAATTTAATGCTTCTTGTAGAAAGAATATGGAGGTTGTTCAGTGATAAAGAATCTATCTGAACTAAGTGGATATATGAGTACTATCTTATAACCGTTAGCTTTTGGAGCTTAAAACTTAGTAAAGAGCACTTAGTTATAGTAAGGAGACTTACTTTTGGTATAATAATTGGTTCAACCATAGCCCTTTATGTCTTAAATTGGAATTGAATGCTTTTAGAATGAGGATTCCCATTAATGCTAAAGCCAAAGAAATCATATATGGTGAGAGTTGGAGCTATAACTTCAAAGGGTTAACTCAAGCCAATCTCCTTAGTTATCAAGCTAAACTAAAAAAGATAAAATGAGTCATTTAAGGTCTGTTTGGTTCCTTTTTTCTATTTTTTGTTGTGGTTTTCATGAAAAAAAAGTCATTAAAATGTGTTTGGTTGAGTATTGTTGCCATTTTTTATTTCTAAAAGTAAAAACTAAAACAACTTTATAGAAATGTAAAAAAGACGTTTTTGTATGTTTTTAAAACAAGTTTCTTTAAAGAAAAAAAATAACACATCCCCACTTTTTTACTGTCTTTTGTGCTCTTTTTCAGCCTTGTTCTGTCTTCACAGCCCTATTCTTGCTCCTTCATAATGAAAATCTATAAGGCAAAAGAGCTTCTCGTTAGCAATCAACTGATGGTGGAGATGTTGGTCGATAGCAGTCAGACTTCTTTAGTCTCCAACAAACTCTAAAAAAGTAAAAGAAAAGTCAAAACCACATAACAGGGAGATGACATGGTCATAGTCAAGCCACCATTCTATTGTGTCTTCTATTTTCTTTAAGCTCGTTGTCTTTGAAAAGATATAGATTGATTCACACAATTAATTAGCGAAAATCAGTAGATTCAGGCAGAGACCTTTTATCTACACTTTCTCAATCAACGACCTTCCTTTTCGCAGAGACCTTCTTACCCTGTAAGCTCTTCTCTCATTTTATTTGCATAATTACTTTATTATGCTTCTTGGGGTTTTTAGGTCATAAAAAGTTTATTCTTTTTGCTTCTTGTTTTTTTATGGATGGCAGCTGCTTTAGTAAATTTTTATGTTAATGTTGTAGCTTTCCCTTCACGTGTTGTCATATTTTGCTAGTTTTAAAGAAACAAGAGGTTTCTTGTTTGGTTTTTTCCTTGGTGAGTGATTAATGTAATTTACTAATTTATAGAATTTTATTATATACAGTTAATGTGTAAAATTTCTTTAATTATATAAATATACATATATTTTATTTCTAACCATAATGAGAATTAATTAATTTAAAAACATAATATATTATATTAAAACAATTAACATAAGAGTATAATTAAAAAATAGAAACAAGTTGATAAAATTAAACATGTTTTTGTTTTTATTTTTTATTACAAACCTCAACCAAACAATTTTTTTTGTTTTTATATTAGAAATCTCAACAAACAAGTTTTAGCATTTTAAATAAAAAATACAAACCAAAAACTAAAAACCACAATAGGAAAACAAAAGACGATCCTTTAGTTGAAGGATGTTTCTCACAGGTTTACAAACAAATCACATATAAAGCTATTTAGATTTCAATCTCACAGTGTTCATTGTTGTGACTTAATGTGGGCTAAAACTTTGATCCTTAAAGCATCTTTTATAAGCTAGTTAACAATTAGGGAGAGACTGAGAATAAGGGACATGTGCTTTGGCATTACAGATCATTTATTTTTAGTTTATCAAGAGGTTATTGAAACTAGTTCACCTATATTTTTCTACTATACTTACTCCCAAGATCTTTGATCCAGTGTCCAATTGTTGCTTCATCTCTACTATAGTAATAAAGATTGGACTGTCATTGTCTAATGCGCGAGTAATCAGATCAAAGGAAAGGGACATGATGTATGCTTCTTGTAAAATCTTTTATAAGCTTTATCTACACTTTATAGTGAGAAAGAAACAATAAATTGCATATAAGAACCAACTTGGATAAACATGAACCAATGGCGAGAACAATTTTTTGGATCAAAGAAGTTCTTTTAGCTACCAAAGTTTGCGTGGGAGTTAGCATATTTATGAAATCTAGAGTATATGGATGTATTAGGAAGCAAATAGTGATTTATGTAATCATTATATATTTCCCTTCAGTTTGGTTACCGTTAGGATAGGCTTTAAAGTTACGTAAGTTATGTTTGTACATTGATGGAATTGATTTGTTTTTGTTAGAAACTTTTTTTTCTTAATTCCTTAATATAATTCATCCAACTTTCAAAAAAGGAAATACTTGCTTTTGCTAAGAGAAATTATATTAGAAGGACCATAAGTATTAGTATGCACATGTTGAAGTGGTTTTGAGGCTTTTAAAAGTGATTTATTTGAAAAGAAACTTTTGAATTATTTTCTGTATAGGCGCCCTTCATATAATTGATTAAGATAATCAATAAGTGGTAGCCCATACACAAGAGAGGAATAAGAGAGGAAAGGAGAGAGAGGAACTTGAGACGACCATGAAAGCATACAAGGCACTGGCAAAAATGAAAATCTAGTTAGATAAACTAATAGAAAAATGGCTAGGAGAGAGGAAGTAGCACAATAAGAAGAAATAATAAAAATATAATATAAAAACAAATATGAGATCGAGAACATTATTTAAAAAACAAAAGGAGAGAAAGACATCTAAAAAAAAGAAAAATATTTAAATGCCTTACTTTACCAAAAACTTCCATTCCAGTTAATCTTTGTCTCCTAAATCAATGGTATTAGTACTCTTGTGCTTGGTAATTAGTGTAACCAACTTTATCTTCAACGTTACCATCCTTCTGGCCTCTCCTAAGAGATACCTCAGTAAATCAAAGCCTTAATCGATTTAAGTCATCTGTTTCAAGTCTTATGGCTTTATCTCTAGGCATTTTTGTTATTATGTTAAATCCTAGGTAAAATTATAAACTCTTAAATATTGAAAAAGTCTCTTTTGAACCTTTGCATTTACACTAAAATAAAGTTCAGACCTTAATATTTTTTAGTGTAAAAAAATTAACATTTCAAAATAATATAATTTAAACTTTTAACTAGTTTATTAGGGTTTCATCAAATAAATAACAGCTTAGCATTGATCAAAGAATTTTTAAATTTTTATTCTTTATATAAGACTCACTAATGCCATTAAGTTCAGTTAATTATCCCATCAGTAATTTTAGTTAATCCCCTAGCCCAAGAGTACAATTTATATAAATAGTGCACAAAAGGTGTTGATAATTGGAATATGATCTTCGACTCAATTTCATAAAATATGTCATTAGGGCATAAGCTTGTGGCTTGAACTTCCTCTCACATGTGGAGTCAATTTTTGTTAGAATTGTAATTATATAAAGGAAATAACCCAAATGATAATAATGATCACTATAAAATTAACCAGAATCAATCGACCTTTACCTGGAAACAAGCCAAACCCATGCCCCATTATAAAGGAAACCATTCCTAACAAAATCGGTCCAAAGATAGCTCAATTGCATCCTTTCGAAACTCCTTAATTGCACGAATCACATTAAGAAATTGTATCTCTTCATATATTAATTCTAGCATGTAGTAATTAGTTTACCATCTAAATAAGACATTGTTTTGTGCCATTGAATTTAACTCTTCTTTTGTTGCATCAATCAATTTATCTGATTTACCACTCTTTATGGCTTATGAAAACAAAAGATGTAATAATCAAATTATGACTTTTGCAAATAAACCACATAATTACTAGGAATAACTAATCTCCTTATTCTTATAGGTTTATTTAAAACTATTCCATATAGTTCATTTATATCAATTGGATGTAAGTTAGTTTCTTCATGAGGTGCAGTTTCATCCAAATGTTGTCTAGGATGACTTTGTTCTTCCAATACTGGGATAACATTTGGTATAAATAGTATAAATATGGATATCAGGACATTTATGAGTAACAGAACATCAACCCTTATTTTATTAATGTTAGGCCCCATTTCTGAAGCCCAACTATCCTGAAACATAGAACGAGAGCGGGTTTCCTTATAGGGTTATGCCAATGTACCCTAATTAGCCCTCATCGGTTCCTCAACATTCTCATAACATCTCAAGCCATAAAGGCGAGCCCACACAACAAATCACAAAAATCACAATTGACTTCTCTTAGTATCTAATTTATTTTGGAGCAAGAATCACCTCAATCGGAGCTCTATAGCTCAAGATATGCTTAGGAAACCACAAGATGTTCATGGCCCAAACATGCTCTCCCAACCAACCCCTCAATTTCCTCCAATAAATATTTTTTAATTTAACACCAATGGCTATAAAATTTTATGGGAAGGTAGAAAAATGTTTTAGAAATTTAACGCCTCAAGAATCACCTCAATCGGGGGTCAGATGAAGAGTTATGGCCAAACGAATACAACATGTTCATGTCTAAACTCACATTGTACATCCCTTGGCGCAAATGCCATAACTCTCACTACAGATGTCGGATTGACTTTGTTTTTAGACGGTTTGAAAGAAGACATCAAGGGATGAAACTTTTGTGAAGACCAAAAATTGAAATTCTGCCGTTTTGAAAGGTCAAAAATACAGACTGTGTAAACCAACACGGGCTGGCAGTGTAACCTTTGGGTGAAAATGGAGCTCCTGCGTTGGAATCACACGGGCTGTGTGATTTTTACACGATCTGTGTGATTTTACACGGTCAGACCGTGTAACTTTTGGGTGAAAATGGAGCTCTCGCGCTGAAATTACACGGGCTGTGTGATTTTACACGGTCAGGCTGTGTAACCTTCGGGTGACACTTCCGATGCAACATCCCCTACTCAAACGTTCATAACTCTCACCTTCGACATCTAAAAATTGCATACTTTATATTGTTGGAAAGCTAAAACGACAAGCTAAAACTTCTATGAAGACAACTTGATCAAATTCATCCTAGATTAGTGCAGAATTTCTCTCAAATCCAGAACACAATTTCCTACCCTAATGAAAACTTAAGATTTTGCAATGCAAAACTTCAAATGCCACAACCAACCATAATGTATAAGTATTTCATTCACATCAAAAGAAGAGTCTTACAACGCTTTAGGGGGCATTTCGAGCTACCTTACAACATAATCCAAAAATACAAACGTGACAAGAAATACAATTTCTCAAAATGCGACTAAAGCATTGTTTAACAAAATCTAGCTTTAAAAAAAACAAAACATTCAAGTCGGAGTGATGCCTTGACGATTGACTCGATCACTCGAAATGTTGCTCATTGCCTACGAATGGGAAGGAATGGGGGTGAATGTAACGCTCATGGGTAACAGTTTTATAACGAGAAACAAGCAAAAACCCTTTAATTATTCATTTCCATAACAAAATTCACATTGAAAACCATGCAACATATATTTCCCAATTTCACAACTTATCAAGTAATTCATAACATCAAACATAACGAATTAATCAAATTTATTACAAATATACATAAGCACATCGGAATGGTTTAGGTGGATCCAAACAGAACGTACTACACATTTCCGCATAGCGGTCTTGTGTAGCCGTGAACTTAGGGGAGTCTATGAAGGAGCTCTAAGCCATTAGCGGGCAGGCGGGAGAAACCTTTTGACAAGTGCACTTGACTTACTTAGGGGACCACCACAAACTCACATAACATGCAATTCATGACTTGAAAACCAATTTTTCAAATGACGCATTTCTAAAACTTGTTTGTCATGCACATGACATATTTCATATGCATTCCCATCAATATTTCACAATTCACCAACCACATTCATATATCAAGCATAAACCATCAACATTTCACAATTCACCAACCATATTCATGTCTCAAGCATAAGCCATCAACATTTCACAATTCACCAATCACATTCATATCTCAAGCATAAGTCATCAACATTTCACAATTCACCAACCACATTCATGTCTCAAGCATAAGCCATTTCTCAACTCATTCAAAAGCAACAATTACAACAATTATGAAGTACTTAGAAGTTATTCCCAAAATTCCACCACCAACAACATATGACGCATTCTCAAGCATTTAGAGAATAATAAATACACATTTATAGGGTAGTTGGAAAACCATTAAATTCCATTTATTTGACAAACATTTAAAGCTCATTAACTCAATTATAAAAATGAAACCCACCTTAGTTCCCTTGCTTGAAAAGTTGCTCAAATGTGCCTCTCCTCTTGCTCCTCTTGCCTCTCTTGATTTTCTTCATCATTTACAAAAATCCCAAATCAATAGACATTCAAATTGACAAACCTAAAGAACCAAATGCATGAAATTGATCCTAGAATACTCATACCCATGCATTTCCTAAGATCTTTGAACCAAAACCCCT
>JANIHZ010000005.1:30335277-30345969 GCA_027478365.1 Erythroxylum rufum
AATAATAACAATAATATAATGATAAGAACATTTTGGTCTTTTTGTTACTTATTATTTTCTTATTCCAAATTTATATTTTCAAACTAAACATTGGAATAGAAATTTTTTATGTATTTCATTCCCTAAATTAAGCAAAATAATACTCATTCTGCTCTATTCCTCATCTTTTCTATTCATAGGAATAACTATTCTATTCCCTATCTATTCTATTCCTTAAATCAAACAGAACGTAAAGGAATAGGTACAAGGCTAAAAATAGTCGAAAGTCCCCATGCTATTTATTTTCTTATTTAATAAATAATATTATATGCATAAGCCGT
Source organism: Erythroxylum rufum (assembly GCA_027478365.1). Classification (NCBI taxonomy): domain Eukaryota; kingdom Viridiplantae; phylum Streptophyta; class Magnoliopsida; order Malpighiales; family Erythroxylaceae; genus Erythroxylum; species Erythroxylum rufum. The sequence continues at coordinate 30,335,598 of JANIHZ010000005.1, forward strand.
GTTTGATATCTAGATTATTCATTAATCTAATTCTTTCTTTCTTTTTTCCCCAAACACTCAAATATTAATAATTATCATCAAAACAATCATAGTATATTAGATGAACAAATTATTTATTTAAAACACTGTACCACATAAAAATATGAAATTTATGACAAAATCAAAATTTATATTCATAATTTTAAAATCTTGAATAAACAATTATTACAACAAATCATTGAAGTATAATATTATGTACCTAATGCAAGAAATGTCATTTTTCTCTTTAGAGATCAAGAATAAATTTCACATCGCTCATGATTAAAATTAGTTTCTCTCTGACTCTCCTAAGACTACATAAATTTAATGCTGTAAACCTAGCGAGTAGTAGAGAGATACCAATTTATATGTTTTATAATTTTTTAATATAGTACAATCATTAAGTAATTAAAATAATACTCTTTAATTATATTAACAATATACATATATATATATATATGTTCAACCTAATAACTTAGCGCTTATCTATTACTGTTCCACATGATTCCGTTGAAAGACACCATGATCTTGATGTTAACAGTTAAGAAAGGAATTCATTCTTGCACTAATCACTTAATACATTGGCTTTGATAAACTCTATCAAGTCACCAGATATTTGCAACAACAAAAACACGTTTCTTCCGGATTCCTATGTATTCACGATGCACTTATGACACAAAGTGAAAATTAGTATTGATGGAAGAAATAAATGCTCAAAGTGAAAAATGGAACATAGGAGACTGGCATCGCCAACAAATGACAAGATTACTCGAATCATTAAAAACAGGGAAAGCAAATTCAAAACTCTTCCTTTGAACTAGGAGACTCAATTACTTAAATAGAGCCGAAACAGCCTGTACAAAAACAAGAGAATCAATATAATTACCCGACCATATATAATGTTAGCTAGAAATTATACAAGTGGGACAACAGATTGGGCTTGAAGTTTCAGTTTCACTTCATCAAGACAAGCTTGGAGATCCCGGAACTCTTGTGTGTCTGAAAAGCACTCGGCCTGGGATTTCCACGGGACACAAAATTTCAATTTGTCATTATTCGGGCAACAACTCAACTTTATTAGTGAACGTTAGCTAAAGGATGCATACTTTTGTGGTAAAATAATTGAAAGTTACAGTAAAATATAAAGCTCAAAATTAGTAACTCCCAAGAAAGTAAAAAGTAGCCATCTTGCCTGTTTAATCGTATTTCTCAAGTGCATCTCAGCTGCAGAGAGCTCGCGGCGGCTACCAGTTGAAGATGAAATTTTCATGTACACCATACAAAGGTCTAAGGAGGCATGTGCAAATTTTTTAAATCGTTCCTTATCTTTCCATAAATCAGAACCCTGATGTAGAAAGTTCAATCAGTTAATAAAAAACACAAGAAATCCTAGTAATGTCCTTTCAAAATATATCTAGTTATGAAGAAAAAGAAGATTGTACAGAGGCAGACTAAAGAAAATGTCAGAAACTAAAATAATCATGGATACAAGTGTAAAAACACATCCCAAGGAAATACTAGATCTATCCCAAGAAAACCATAAGTTGCTGTAGGAAATTTCGAAGAAAAATTATTTCCAATTCATATACCTAGGAGGACTTGTGAAATTCAATGTCGAAAACAGAAAATCTATAGCTCCATTAGGAACTTCGATGGAGAACGTCCCTCATTATGTAAAATGGCCATCTGCCATATAATTAATAGATATGGCAATGGGCCGGGCCACCTGATATGATCTAACTTGCTACTTACCCATTTCTTACATCACAGCGAAAAATGAACCTAAAGCAACTAACTTGAACACTTGAAAGAAATCACATAAGCAAAAATTACAGAAGTGGTAACAGGAGTCACCTGATATGATCTAACTTGTTTCAGAAGGGCTTCAGAGCACATAGTGAGATCTCCTCTAACTTTATGCCACCTTGCATATAAGGCCCACACATCTGCTCTGCTTTCACTTTTGACTATCTGCATAATTAACAGACACAATTTTAGATATCGATCACTTCAATAAAGGAATCACTTCAAGCAAATAATGCTAAATCTTCTAATTACTTTTTAAGTTGGTGCAACAATTGAAGATGATTATCAAACTTGGACTTTCAGATGCAACATTTTCCCAGATGTGGAAAAATATGGGTGGATGATAAAATATATAAATAGGAATAAAAGCTCAAAATACCTGCTGCAGAAGTGTGCCCAACAACTCCACCAATTTCTCAGTTTCCCTTTGCCCTCCAACAGTTGACTCCAACTTGTCTATAGGACCATTTCCATCATTTGGACAAGATGCATTACACTCACAGCTCGGAATAATCTCTGTAGATTGTCTTGAAGATCTTCTTTCTATTTCTTGCATTACTCCCTCAAATGATTCCACATCAATTCTTTTTCCATTAGTCAACTTCAACACCATCTTCATAGCTTCAAGGGCCTGCTAATATCAAATCAAACAGAAAAACGTCGTTAGCAAGTCCCACTATCAGTTTGACAAACAACCATTAACTTCTACGAAGCAGACAGCCTTGCACTGATTAACAAGTAATATACTATGGAGATAGTGTTGCCTGGATTCTGTTATGGTTTTAATTGAGGAGTCAATGAAGTGAACCAGCTTGTTAAGTTTTAAATGATACTAAACCATATTGTTTAGTTAATAAAGTTATTAGTAGTTAATAAAGTTATTAGACTGGCTAGGTGGCAGCCCATGACTGGTGCCAGTTGTAATAGACCGTTATAAGTTGTTAGCTCCTAACTGATATATTCCAGAAATTGTCCATTAGCAAGAATTCCCAGAACAGAAATTATAACAAAGTCTCCCTCAAGTCTCTCTCTCTCTCTCTCTTCTTCTTCAATTATTCTTTCAGCCCGAACATTTTTTAGGGTCACATTTGGTATCAGAGCATCAACCCTGGCACCTTATTATCACACTCAATCCATCTTCTACTACTGTCTGTATTGAATATGGTAGAAGGAACTAGAGGAACTCAGACAAATGGAGGAAGTTCTATGCAATCAGATGAGAGAAACTGCAGCAGGAGATTCATGAAAACAAACTTAATATGAGCGCACATAAAGAACTTCTCCAACAGTAGGTAACATTCCATATATCACAAAGCTTCACTCTACTGAAGCATTGCAGGAGTCAGCTAGGAACCCAACAAATCAAGATTCATCCCCAACAGAAAAGCTTCCCTATACAGCTCTGAGAAGACTGGGAAAAGTAGAATTCCCTGTTTAAGATGGTTCATCTGCACAGCTGGATATACAAAGCAAAGCAGCTCTTTAACACGGACATAAGTCTTCCTTAATTAAGGGTCAAGGTTGCCGCAATTCAATTGGAATGTGTAGTGCTGGAATAGCATCAATTATATGTGTGACACCGTCAGACGAATGAGGAGCTCAGCTGGGGAAAGTATATTGCTGCGATAACTCAAACCATTCGGAGATGAAGCATTAGAGGCCTCAGCCTGAGATTTCAAGGAATTAAGGCAAACAGGTTCTGTACATGAATAATGAATTTTCTTTGGAAGGTACTCCAATAAGTTACAAATTCCTGAATCAATCTTAGTAGGTCTTTTCTTAATGGGGTCAAAGCCTAAGTTAGAATAACCTATTAAGTTTCTAAATTCTAAATCCTTATAGCAAGCCTATATATTAGTAAAAAAACAAAAGGCCATAGCTGCAATCTGTTATCCCTCCACTAGGTGAATACATTTAAACATACTACTGCTATTACACCATCTGTTTCTCTCGAGCAATGGTTCCAACTAATACTATCGCATTGGTGATTATGAAGCCTCACCCTTCTACTTTACTACTCGCACCTTCTAACACTAATCACATTATGGCTACCATGACCGTTTAAAAACAGCAAAGGCAACTAAGTAGCAAGGAGTTTGAAGAGAAGGGGGCTAAGGGTATCTGCTCCTGGTGTGATGATAAAATATGCACCTAGGCACCAATGCAAAAGGAAACGACGGAATTTATTTGTGGTTGAGGATGAAGAAGAATAGATTTGGGAAGAAATGGCTGGTAGTTCAACAGAAATGGAATCAACTGATGATTTTTGTTATAAAAAATGTCAGGAGTTTTTAATGGGGATTTAAACAAATGAGGTTTGTTGGTTACTGCAAACTGATGATTTCCTTACAAAAATTGTCAGGAGTGTTTAATGGGGATTTAAACAAATGAGGTTTGTTGGTCACCATAAAGGGAGACCTCTCCACAATCTAATATTGACAATGAGAATACCCACAATTTTGTGGACACTGCCCGTGTACATAAGGGATCAAATGCAGGATGTAGTTGGGACTAAGATTACAGCTTGTGGAGGCCTGCAGCAGCCTTGTTCAAAAATTTGCAGTGTGCTTGAATGGACAATGGAAGAGCTTAATTGTAGTACAGATGCACTAGTATTATCTCTTGGAGGCTGTGATATGGCCTTGGGAGTTCAGTGGCTCTCCACATTGGATGAAGTGCTTTATAACTTTGGTAAGCAGACAAAGCAAATTCTGTCGAAGGGTGACACCAAAAGGTTTGAAAAGTTGTTCTCAAAGCCACAATCTGCAGGTCAGCTTTGCATGTTATAACTGAAATACTCCTTAAAGCATCAGTTTCAGGAATTGAACATGGGTGATTCTAAGTTGGAGGACAGCCAGCATCAAGAGTTGCTGAACCTATTCGCTGAATTTAGTTGCCTTTATGCTGCACCTACTCAGTTGCCATGTCAAGGGAGTCATGACCATAAAAATTAGCTCAAAGAGGGAGTGGAAGCCATTAATATCTGACGTTACAGATATGTTTATTTACAGAACGAGATTATTGATAGGTTGGTTCAGGACCTTATAAACAATGTGTAATTCAACATACAACTAGCCCTTTCTCATTCCCTATGGTTTTGGTTACAAAGAAGGATAGATCATTCATGGATTACAGAAAATTAAACTGCCAAACCATCAAAGATAAATCCCCAATACCAATCGTTAAAGAGATATTGGAGGAACTAAATGGGGCAGGATGGTTTCAGCTTGACTTACGGTCATTGTAAAATCAAATCTGGGCACTGTCTCGAAGAGAGGTTCAGTGAGCCCCTGGTAGCAAAGCGGAGACAGCAATAGGTTCCCTGTCCCTACGAGCATGGAACGATAGAAGTTTTGAAAATTCAAGAGAAGATTACAGCGAGATGAGCTGTTTATCATTACAATAAGTGTCAAGATGCTCACTGAATAATAAAAAACTAATCTTCAATAGTACAACTCTCAATATTCAACAGGGCTTTGACATGCCGTTAATCCTTATATATTTCATTAAAATTGCATTTAAGTTCGTTCATGGTTCAATATTCTAGTGTCCTAGGCAGCAGCTCGTAGACTACCTAACAGTACTTGTATGCTTCTAGCCGGAATCTTATCTAACTCTATATATGGAATCCGCTTTTAGAACACCCATGAGTGCCACTATAAGTTCTATGTAATGCCCTTTGGGTTTACCAATACCCTTCTAAGTCCAATAAATGAGGTGTTACTTAGGAGGTTCATTCTGGCTTTTTCTGACAATATATTGATATACAATAGCTCTTCCACTGAACAAGTCAAACATGTTAGAACCACACTAGAAATACTTCAACATCAGTTTTTTGTCAACGGCAACAAGTGCATCTTTAGTGATATTCAGGTGGAATACCTAGGCACATCTTGTATCAGTCAAACAGCTACCTATAAATCCAAAAAAGTAAACAGTGCTTTAATGGCCAACGCCTAGTCTATTAGAGAATTGAGAGAATTTTTGGGGTTACCTGGAGCATTATGGAGCTACAAGCAATCCATTGACTGATTTGCTTAGGAAGGAAGCTATCGAGTGCAGTGAAGAAGAAGAAATAGCTTTTCAGGATCTCAAAAGGTAAGTTCAGTACTTGCTTTACATGACTATTCTAAGTCTTTTATCATTGAGACGGATGCTTGTCAAGGTGGGTTGGGGGCTGTCTTAATGCAAGAGAATCATCCAATTGGATATGTTAGCAAGTGTTTGGCTAATAACACCAGTCCCTATCCGTTTACGGAAAAAGAATTCTTGGCAGTAATTATGGCAATCAAATATCGGCATCATTATTTAAATGGTAGACCCTTACTCATCAAGAGTGACAATAGGAGATTAAAGACCTTATTGTTCAGTTCGCTGCTGGAGCTCAACAGTCAGCACCTGTCAACGGAAAGTGGTATTCTTAAGTCGAAAAGTGGGGTGGTGGTTGTTTTCAATGCTGGTTTGAGGTTGAAATTGGTGTTAATGACTAGCATTATGCATCCCAAGTGAATGTTGGACAGATACATGTATTAATCATAGTTGTCACTGATAAATTCAGAAAGTATGCACATTTTGTGGCCATGAAGCATCTTTACACAGCTAAAATTTTATCTCAGAATTTCCTCTCACACATATTCAAACTCCATAGCATGCCTGAAACTATAACAAGTGATAGAGATCCTATCTTTGAGTGTTCTTTCTAGCAGGAATTTTACAAGTTACAGGGAGCGGGACTTCAATTGTCATCAGCTTATAACCTCCAAACTGAACATTGCAGACCTATTAAGCTGTACGGCGGGTGATTATCCAACTAAGCAGACTCACTAGTGCCTATGTCAGAATGGTGGTATAATACCACTCATTAGTCAGCTATAAACATGAACCCTTCAAAGTTGTGTATGGTTATCCACCTCCTCTTCATGTGCATTATTTTACAGGAGACTCCAAACTTTTGGCAATGGATCAAGCACTAATTGATAGAGAAATTGCAATTCAAGTGATTCAACCCCATATGTGGATGGCTCAGGAAAGGATGCAGGAGCAAGCCAACAAGAAAAGTGTTGACAAGGAGTTTCAGATTGAAGACTCAATGTCTATTAAGCTCCAATATAGACAGACCTCATTGGCTTGCAGAAGTAACCAGAAGCTAACCCCATTGTTTTATCGCCCTTTCAAGGTGCTGAATCGAGTGGGAAAGGTAGCCTATAAACTGAAATTTTCTTCAGTCACTGTAATGAACAATCTGTTCCATATACCTCAGATGAAGAAACATGTTCTGTTTTCTACACCAACAACTTATATTCTTCCTGCTGATCTTACAGCATAGTGATCTTGGAAAGGAGACTTGTCAAGACGCACAGCAAACCAGCCACTCAGGTTTTGGTGTAGTGGTCAGGAGTCAATCCTCAGGAAACAACTTGGGAATTCCCCTATGAGCTTCAACAATGTTTTCCATCTCACAACCTTGTTGAAATGGTTCTATAGGGAGGGAAACTTGTTATGGTTTTAATTGCGAGGGAGTCGATGAAGTGAACTGGATTGTTGTTTTATGGACAATTTAGTTCTAAATGATACTATCCCATACTGTTAAGCTAATAAAGTTAGACTGGCTAGGTGATAGCCCATGATTGGTTGTGTTGTAACAGACTGTTAGTAGGAGTTGTTCACCAAACTTTCTCTTCAATATTCTCTCCCCTCTTCTGGGCAATTCTTTTTCATTCCTGAACTCCATTTGTTAGTGTAACAGATTTATATGTTAGACACCTCCTTATACATAAAGTTCAATGTTTCTTAGGAAATAAATGTACCTAATATTACCAAAGCAACTGGGTAACATAAGGTAGACAAATGTATCATAAATAAGCAAATGGTCAACAGCATCCTATCATGAATAAGCAAATGGTCAACTAGCGTAAACAGAGTAGCCCAACAATGCAGTGAATTATTGTATTAGTTCTGTAACAGCATCCCAATCACAAGCTGTAGTTCTATAACAGCATCCTAATCACAATTTCTACCTAACATCAGTGACCTCCATGAACTACCCCAAATTTCCAAAAGCTCAAACACAAAATAACTCACCATCAGTTAAGTAGCAAACAAAGAGAACAATGATCTGATGTAACAAGATAGCAGGATATGGGTTATTGAGATATGTATTTGACATAGCAGATTGTACCAAACAGGTCCTCAAAAAATTATTCAAATAGTTCAATTATCCCTCACATTTATTTTAGTTCAATTTAAACCTCAACATTCTACTTTAGTAATAAATCAACACAAAACAATCAGACACTATTCTTGTGGCAAGTTAAGTTCAGTTTTAGATGTTAGGGTAAAAGGCATAAACCATCCCTATGTTTTGCTTGATTCCTTAAGAACTCACTATGGGTTAATATTCTAAAAATAACTCCTCATCCTTTGTGAAATGGATATGTACACTCATTTCATTAGTTTTTCCGTTAAAAACTTGATGGAACTGACAAATTGCATGATTTGAAGCATGCCGCATGTCAGTTCAGTAGAAAAAGTTAACAGAAAATTAACATAAGAGTTGTGTATGTCCATTTTAACAAAGTATAAAATCTTTATTAGAACATTAAACAACAGGATTATTTCAAGAAGAAATTATATAAAAGAGGAGGTGCCTGTCTTTGTTCCTAGATATTAATTCCAGCGTCATGTTTCTTTCTCCATCTCCTTATTCAGAATTCTTTTCTTAATAACATAATACGAGCAAACCATATATGTTCTCATATTTATGAACTCTTGACTTCTAAAACAAAACTTCAAATTTTGAAACATTATCCTAGTTTTGGTTGTTCAAAATCTCTCATAATGTGATGCCACATCAATTATTAGATTTCTGGTTTATTCATGACTAAACAAGATAGAAGAAAGAAAAAGATCTTGTTCAATGAAAAAGCAAGAGATGATTTAACCCTACAAATTGTAAAGATAATTTGAAGTTAAAGTGACATACTGAAAGAGGTCAGAGCATAAAATTTCAACAAGGACTAGAATTAGGTTAAAGACTCGAAATGGACAGAATAAATAACAATAACAGACTACCTATGGGGGAGATATCTGGATATTTTTTGGTCATGATAGACCATAGCAATGGATAAAGATACTTTCTATTAGCCTTTTTTGAAGCAAGTTGTGTCATGAAGCATTCAAAATGAAATATGAACTGGGTGACAGGAAAAACCAAATGCCAAGATTTATGTCACTACTAATTGCTTAAATTTGAACTTCTTATTGGATTAACAAAAACAATTGGAGGCATGATTTAGTAGTGGTAGTTGACATATTATTGAACATTTGTAGCATGTTGCAAGGCCTTTTTCTTGGAAAAGGCAAGTATCTTTGGGCTTCCCCAGACTGCTATATTCAAGTGAAGATGTGAAATTTACTACTATTATTGGAATTTTGTAAGTTAGTGAATATTAAAGCTGCATTTTTCAAAAAACTTCATCATCAAATAGATGGACATACAGAAGTGATTAATTTGGAGCTTAGGAGATGTTTGGCAGGTCACAATGTTAACAAATGCTATAAAATTCTTGCACTGGCTGAATTCTAACATAATGGTACAATTAATAAGTTGAATCAGCAAATCTCTTTTGAAATCATTCTCAAGATTCAGATGCATCAGCCCATTGATTATATTTCTCAACCATATGATTCAAGCAGTAGCAAAGGTCTTGTTAAGCCAGATGGGACATGATTGATAAGCTGGGGAGAAAATAGCAACCAGCAATCTTGTATTACAAAGGTAAAGCTAATTTGCATTGTCAAATCGAGAAATTTGGTGTAGATATTGTCAAAGTTCAGGATTCATCCAGAGTGACCTCCTAAGCGTCCATAACTTAAAACAGAGCTGTTAACATCATAAGATTCTTAGGCCCACGTCTTGAAGTACCAGAAAGTATGGGGAACAGTCCAAATTTTGTAGTCAAAAAGTTCAAAGTATACCATTTTGATATTCATGATGCAAACAGTTCTACAACAATTTGACTTGTATGAGATGCTCTCACCAAATCACTGGTCTATACAAGAAGTTTCAACTTAAATAGAAAAGGAGACAGTTTCTGGAAGCTCTAGGATTTTTCTACTACAAACAGATTTGTTAAAGTGCTACTCATCTCTACCTGATTTCCTTGAAGGCTCAACAATTTAAGCCGATAAAAATAAGCATATCTAGAGCATTAAAAATATTTAAAATGCATTCTAATAGGGTATAGTTCATTCTGTGAAACTCGATCCATAGAAGTACTGGTTCATTGTATTATTGGCAATTACGTTAACAAACGTTCCACAATGAGAAGGGATACTCTCCTTCCATACCACTGGTTTCCACACCCTGCTAGTAAGACCAGCAGTCAATCTTGTCTCTCTAAGGCCTTATTTCCCCTTTACTTGAAGCATCCAAACTTGTTATCATATAACTATGTGTGGGAAAGAATTTCTCTATTTCTCATATATTGAATAGGAGTATACAGCCATATATAGGACATTACAAGTAGGAATTTAAATCTGGAAAGTT
>JANIHZ010000005.1:30347041-30357823 GCA_027478365.1 Erythroxylum rufum
GAATTTAAATCTGGAAAGTTATCTAAAGCTATCTAATGTAATCCCTTAATTTAAGGGATTTCAAACTTATCTTATCTTATCTATTTACAGCCTATCTATATCTAAGTATAATCTATTTACAGCTGTTTAGTATCTCAACACTATGTTATCTTCTAAGTTGCATGAATGACACCTTCTACATGTATATCCTTGAATGTCATCACATCCTTTCTTAAAGCAAATGTAATACTAACAAAACATGAAGTTTACTGTTGCAATATCATTTGTAAGATACTTCTCTATCGTAGGGAGTAACTTTATCTTCTCAATGATTTCATTTCATGATTTGAGAGCTTAAGTCCAAATATTTTTTTTTTTGGGAAGTTATAAGTCCAAATACTTGTTATAAATAACTAGTTCAATTAATCTGAAAGTACAGAACAAATGGGAACCTTTTATGAATTAAACATATTCTAGAAAGTTAATGCCACAAGCTACTAGCACAAAAAGTAATCTTCCAGATTATCTTGTAGATGCAAACCAACAAACATGAATATTCAACAGTACCTGGCGAATATTGCCCACATCTACTGCTACTTGACTGAAGTTTTCCCACATCTGCCAGCTGTCTCGTCTGCCACACAGTCATGTCATAATATGACATCCATATCAATCCAAGGAAAGACTGAGGGCATGCCTCGACAAGAATAATAAATGTGAAATGTATATGAAATGGACAATGCCATACTTAAACTTCAGGGCTTCCTTAAAAGAAATGAAAGCCTCTTTGCTCCTCTTCTTGACCATATGTCTGCATCATAAGTTATATGCATCATAATTCACAATTTTTATGACAATAAATGAAGGAAAATTTTTAACGTGAACCAAAGGGTGCTTGCATTAATAACTAGATGCCAACATTGCATGCTGTTTAGCGTACAAATATAGACTTAAAAATACAATTGTTAAAGGACTGGAACTAATAAATCTGAATCGAAAACACAGTAATGAAAATACAACCTACCAAAAGTTTATAAAGTAATTTGTAAAAAAATGCCACAAGTACAACTTTCACATGATTCACACTTTATTTCGAAGCGAAAAAAGAAAAATTATCAAGGGAGCAACTATTATGTTGCAATTTTTCAGATTGCAGTAGGCAATATACAAGAAACTACAGTTCTGGAGGAGTTGGGAAATTGTTACGACCCCGGCGTCGTAACAGAAATACTCTTCAAAAATGCACCTTCTAACCCAACCGATCCCTCTAGAAGCAAACCAAAAGTATCCCTCAGTTTTAGTTACAGCAAACTCTACCCATATATCCATCTCACTACTGGAGATCGAATGCTTATTGGGCTCTCCACGTCAATAAGAATGGTAGAATAGCAAAATAACAATAATCAACCCTATGATGTTACTTCTGTCTTGTTTGATACACAACAATGTCAAACTACAAGCCTATATGAGATCCATCTAGCAAAAAATTATTAAATATATAATGAATTGTGAGGAAACTCCCATTTAGCAAAAAAAAAAAAACCCTAGAAATAACAACAGGAAATTCAAATGAAAGCAAAACAAGTTCAGGAACGAAAACAATACTTAAAGAAAACAAGGAACAAAAAAGGCAGAATATGAAAACAACATACAGACAAGCAATGTTATTCCAAGCTTCACCATTGTCAGGATCAAGTTTAACAGCTCGAGTAAATGCTTCCAGAGCCTTGTCAACATCCCTTGCCTGCACTATCATGTAACGATCAATTTCTGAATCAACATTGAAAATGGAAGGCATCAACCAAAGATTGATTGATAGAAAATTGTAATAAATCCTAATCAATAAACCAAAAGAGAATACAACCTTCAAAGCAGCAGCACCAAGTGCAAACCAACCATCTGAATATAAGGAATTTAGCGCCATTGCAGACTCCCTATACCAAAATCAAGTGTTGCTTTCCCTCAAATTAGAATTTGACAATGAGATAATCAGGCACACTTCATAAGTTGAAGATGAACAGATAAGCATACCAAAGGATTTTAGATGTCTCAAAATCTCCTCTATTGTACGCACTTCGAGCAAGAGATCGCTGGCACAGAAAAGGGAAAGTAAAAAATCAACATATTTAAAAACATAATTATGGTTACACAAGATACAACCTTAGCTCGTGCTGACTTATCATCTGAAACTTCAAGGGCCTTTTCGTAGTAGCTATCATTATTTGTAACATCACCCAATGAACACCTAGAAACAAATTAGTTTTTGAGTGCATAAATATACCCAAGTATAACAAATTAGCTTTTGAGTGCATAAATATACCAAAGTATAATAGGACCTTGAGATGAAGTTAGACGACCAACTTGATCTAAACTCCAATAAATAACAACTGAAAGTTTATCTAACGAGAAACATATCAAGAACTGAATCAAAGCACCTTCTCTGAACTAATATTTTGCCGCCACTGACACTTTAAAAAACTAACAAATATTCTTATAAAACCTTACAGAACAACTTCATCACACAGACCTATAAAAATTTTTACATGGACTTCCTGCTAAGTTGTTTAGGACTTCCACAAACAAAATGCTACATCTCATTACATTGATAATAAAGAAATCATAATGTAAAACACATTTAACAGTCAGAGAAAAGGGCTTACGTACCACAACCTTGGGTCATTAGGCCTTTCGGATAGTCGTTTCTTGATGAGCTCCACAGCAGCAGCCTTTTTACCCAAAAGGCTGTTTTGAACAATTATCTCATATAAGCAGTGCTTCTTAGTATTATCCACACATCATAGAGAACTTTACTGAAGTTAATATAACCCATGAAGAGAATAAAAAGATGGTATCAGGGACATTTTACCAGTTGCAGTAAATTAGATTATCCCATAACTCTAAATCCTCAAATATTTTAATCGCCTCACCCACCAAGCCACAGCTCACCAACAGCTGACCATATTCCCTAAACCAAGGAAAAGCAAGCAAATAAAAGATGAATAAAAGTGAACAGAAATAAAGAGGAATAAAGAGTATAAAGAATTTTATTTTACAGAAGCTTATGTAGATACCAAGAAAACTTAAGGAATGCAAGAACTATGATGCAACTAAAGAGAAGGAAACCAATTACTTTTGAAGGGCAGGAATAGTGGGATTATATGCCACGTAACAAAAGGGAACCCGTTCCGCCACTCCAGGTAAAGGTTCATGGATGTCTTCCACCTAAAACAACATAAACAGGAATCCATAAGTAAGAAAATGAATTTCCAAAAGAATGATTGACATAGAAAGACAAAAGTAAAGATACAACTAAAATTTAACAGCAACAGAAAGATTGCGTCTTCTATTTCCTATATGGAATATAATAAATTGGAAAGTAATTATAATCAAAAGACAAAAACCAAAGGAAATAACCACAAAAGAAAATTAAAAGAAACATGGAAATGTCTAGAAGGTACCCAAAAGAATTTACATCAGAAAAATGACAAGAAAAAAAGACATTCCCTTCTTCTCTGGCCGACTTGATCCTTCAAACACTATCCAGCTCATCAGGGCAGATTGTAATGTAAAATTTGACCAAAACAATTTTGTATTTATAGAGGCATGCAGAACAGGGAGTGCAAGGGACATACAACCACAAAAGCATAAACTTAGCTCCCTTTCCTCAGTACTACTCGATTGCAATTCACCAACAGCCACCATTGACAGTCAAAAACATCTGGGGCCTGGAAAGCCCTTGATGGCCACCACCATTGATGTAGTTCAACCCCAACTTTGTGCATTTTGTGCACCAGACAACCAAAACCAAAACCTTTGACAAGCCACTCACCCATGGTCATATCAACGTTTGCCAAAGGTCCCGAATCTTTCAAGTCTCTACCTGTAAAATCCTTCCACAATTGTAGTATTGACTCCTACAAATAATCTGTCCTTGGCATCTCAATATCTCTCTTTCTCTCAAAGATTCTAAAGCTGGCTGCTAATCAGCCAAGTTTGTTTCCTACTTCACATGACCACTTCAGTAGTAGACTCAAAAAGTAAAAAACAGTACGATGCTTAAAAGAAGATCAATCACAATCAAAAGGAAGATAGGCTACATACCAATTTTCTCATCATTTCCAAAGCACGTACCACTGTGTGAGTGCGAGTAGACTCCGATCGAATGCGTAACAAATTGCTGAAACATCGTAGCTAGAGAAAGAAAAAGATAAGGAAGGCATAAAGGAAAAGAAATAAAAGTAAAGCACAGGAACTGATAATAGAAAGGGCTCCAAACAATATGTGAGAACAAATACTCCAATGCTAGACCAATTACTAAGAAATCAACAATCTGAAACCCTGAAAAAAAACATAGGATGACTTATTATTAACTAGGTTTAGACCATCTATTCAAAATAATGATAGACTCCGCAAAGTCATCACTTCCAATTAGAATTCTTCAAACAAAATAATGATAAGCTCGCCTAATCAACGTCAAAAACAAAAAATCCCCCAATCAAACTAACTGAAACCCTTTCCAATCAGTATAGACAAAATGCCCCCAACAAGTTGAAGGCCTTTCTCACTTATAATAAATTTTTTTGAAACAGATAAACAACCAACCCAAGGATTGGAAGCTTCGAATAATTCTCACTAGCTTCATCTAGAATTTGAATTTTAAAACTTCCAAGACTCAAATCAGCCCATAGGTTAACAACTCAAGTCCATACATTTAAGAAAACAAAAATGTGCAAGATGAAATGAGACAAAAGTACCCAACATAAAACAAAAGCAAAATGTTCAAGATAAATTAGACAAAATTAGGGTATAAAAGGTAATACTAATATTTCAAAATAAAATAATTAAAATATTTTAATATAAGAAATTTTATATGGGATAGGTAACATAATATTGAATCTCATATAGTTACCACAATCGTAATATCATTGTAGAAACCATAAAACAAAAGTATGAGTTATTGACTTTGGCCTAGCCCAATTCACATATTACCACATTAACAACAATTCAACATAACAAATGCAGCTCGGAATCATGTCAACTTTTCTTATTTGAGTTTACCATTTGATTCAAGCCTCACTCACTTAAAAGCCTAAACTATGGTACCTTTCCCATGAGTTCATTGTGATCAAATTCAATTAAAGAGATAAAGATGTGCTACAAAAAGCAATTGCACAAACTCTAACTGCTTACAGAAAAAACCAATGATGGCTGTGAATCAACTGCTTCAATATACGGAGCCATCTTCCACCCTGAAACAAATCAGAACTTTAATACCCAAAATGTATAATTCAGCATCTTAGATATGTTCAAGGGATCATTGTTTATTAACAGCAACAAAAGAAACTAGAGACCAATTGAATCCTAAATTTCTAGATTAGGAGTCCATATGGACAATTATAAATTACTTAAAGAATTGACATACTGGAGCACTTAAATTGAAGTTTTAATTGACCATAATGTCACATTAAACATTAATATAAAAACTGTAAGACTCCATAAGCATCTCCATTCAAGGTCCAAATAATAAAACTAGAAGAATATGCAAATGCTCCTAACATGTTTAATGACAAGAAAGAGAGAGGGTAATGCACAGCACAAATAGAAAGCACCCTTAGTAAATGGACTTTACAAAGTATTAACAGTGTGTATAGACCTCTAGTCAAAGTTGGTGAACAGAAGTTTTTGCACATCTTATTTATCAAGAATATCCCACTAATTATCCACCAAATAGAATTGAGATATCCTAGACTATTTTTTAAATTGAAAAAGTAACCGTTTCTAATAGCCTAGTTGCACTAAGAATATGTTAACTTGGAAGATTCACAATCTAGCATTTCTTTGGAAGTATATATCACCATTCTTTCTAATTGCATTTTTTCCATGAAACAAAAAAGACGCATGCATTGACAAATTCCTAGACAAAGTGAGCTTTTGGTTCACAAACCTTAAGTGTTAATTTGTTCTAGATAGTGTACGATGATTCTTAATGAACACTGCATTACTTATAGCTGGGCATTGGTAAAGTTTATCAGAGGCAGAAATCCTCCAACCAGAAGAAGAATTCCAGTAAAATGATACTACTTGCATAAAAAATTGATTTATAAAAGAAAGTTTTCATATCTCTAGTCAGAAAAGGCCACATCGTCATATAAAAAAAAAGTTAAGAGATAAACAGCAAAAGAAGTTATGTTAGGCAGCATAGTTCATCCATTGAAATTTTCCAAGACTAAGGGTCAAGAATTACTTCGTATACTTTGTTTGCATGTTTGGACATATATGTGTAAAATAGAGAGGTATTTACATTCAGAGCAAAGGTATAAAACAGTGCTAAACATATCAATTACAAGGTTCAGTTATTGTTCAAACAAAATAACTTACTCTGCAACTCATCATCTCGATGACTCTTTTCAATTAAAAGACAGTGAGCCAGAACCACTGCCTGTTGGATTCCATTTAAAGGGCCAGCGGTACCAGGGTTGCCAGTTGTATTGCCTATTACTCTGTTTCCATGTTCATCACCATTCTCTACTAATTTTGGTGTCATAAGTATGTCAGAAAATTCAGAGGCTCGACATTCATGTGGATAAATATTATCTTCAGCACTCACAGAGTCAGAGTCACAGAGCTTCCCACCAGAGCTTGTTGAAAATGTTCCATCATCAATGCTAGATGTATTTGCAACCAGCACCAGTTGTGCCCTTGGTTCCACCTGTAAGCCAAAACAATCACAGAATTTTTCTTAAAAACAATTTAAATATTTGGATTACAACTAAAACTGTGACATTGTACCTGATGCAGAGTGCGGTAGCCAAGAACCCCAGTAAGAGAAAGCTGAAGCCCAGCTGCTGTTTCAGCAGAATCAAAATGCAATCTGAGAACAGGGAAATTATTCAGCTAAGGAAGATGTCACAAAGGGAAAATGAATTGTCTTATTCCCAAATGATTTGGGACACATGCTTACATACGCCTTAGAGGAGGAGAAAAATAAGAAACAATCTCCAGGACTTAATCTCCTAGGATTCTACTCTCTCCTAGGAAGTTAAAATATTATCCTAGAATTCCACACTCTATTAGGAAACGAAAATAGTCTCCTAGAATTCTATAATTTCCTAGGAAAATAGAACAATCTATTAGAACCCCACAACTCATAGAATACCAAAAAATTGACTTTCTCGAAATGATATACAGCTTGACACCCTTTTTTACAGTCCCCCTCAAGCTGGTGAATAAGGATTTGTCATTCCTAGCTTGCCAAGGATACCTTCAAGTACTTGGGTACTTGGCCCTTTTGTAAGCACATCTGCAAGCTATCCTCAAGTTGGAATATAAGTCATACAAATTAACCCAGTTTCCAATTTTTCTTTAAAAAAGTGCCTATCAATTTCAATAAGTTTGGTCCAACCATGTTGTACTAAAATATGTGAGATATTTATCGCTAATTTATTACCAAAATCTCATTGGACCACTCCACCTTATCCTGAAGTCATCAAGGATTATCTTTAACCATAATTGTCATTACCTTGGCAAATCTACCAAACCACGCCCTTGGTGATTACTTCAACCATAAAGGGCCTTTTCTAACTTGCAAATTTTATTACCCACCATAATGTCACCGAATCCAGAAGAACATTCATGTATATTTCTTCTTCCACGTCAACACGGAGATATATGTTTTTTACATCAAACTATTGTAATTCCCAATCAAAGTTAGTTGCCAAGAGTACAATGACTATTACCATATTCATCTTTGCAACAAGAGCAAAGGTCTTAATGTAATCCACTCCATGTGTCTGAGTGTACCCTTTAGCCACTAGTCTTGCTTTATACCTCTCAAAAGATCTATTATCCTTATACTTCAAGGTAAATACCCATTTACATCTCACTGGTTTTTTTTCCCCCTTGCAATTCTACTATCTCCTAGGATTTTTTTTTTTCTAATGCATTCATCTAGGCTCGGCAAAATCCCTTTGACTTTGAACGTGGTCGGGTGGGCTTTTTTTTCTAATTTTCAAACTTTGAGCCTAGCTTGGGCTCAGGCTCGAGCTTGAGCTACACAGCCTAGCCCAACCTGAGGCCCAACTATATATAAAAACCCATGGCCTAGATGTTTTAACCCTTTCTTCTTCCTCACTTCTACTCTCCTTCGTCACTTCTAATCTTTGTTTTGGTTTTCAACTTTTTTCCATGGCTCTCCCTCAATATATCTCTTCTTCTCTGTTTGTTTTTCAACTACTTTTCATGGCTCTCATGCTCGTGCTTCTCTCATGGTTCTCACTTCTCCTCTCCATCTCTCTCAATCTTTCTACTATTATTTTGGCATATGTTGCATATGAAAAGAACCTACTACTTTTCAACATGTTTCTAGTTCCAACCCAAATCTAGAAATTGCTTGAATTTTAGTGACAAATTTGGGTGTATTTGGCAATATCTCCTCTTCAATGAGTTTTAGTGATGAATCTCTAGATTTGGCGATAGAGAGAGGAAGAAGACGATGAAAAGGGTTTGATGGGTCCGGTCAAGTTGGGTAGAATTGGGTCAAGCTTTGAGTGGGCTTCGGGTCACCCAAAACTTGATCAGGCTCAGGCTCAAGCTCAGGCATAGGTGGCATGAGCCTGGCATGATTAGGCTTCAAGCCGAGCTCGGACCATGTCTAAAGATGGTCAAGCAAGGCTAGGGCAATAGCAGGTCCATTACAGCCCGAATCATTGCCATCCCTAAATCCATCTCAACTCTATGGCTTTCCTCCATTCTTCTTTGGATAATGCCTCAAATAAAGTCTTATGTATAGGAATAGTACTTAGGCTGATAAGGAAGATTTTGTAGGAAGGAGAAAATCTATTGAAGAACATGGTGTGGGATAGAGGATACAAAGGTCACTTGGTACATGCTTGAGTTCCTTTTCTCAAAGCAATAGGTAACTCACTATCATCATCCTAGCTCTGAGTTTCACTAGACATTTCAGAATGAATGGTTCACATATCTCACTTACCTCATTTATAGGTGGATGATTTGGAGCCAATTCTTGGACTGTCTTCAGGTCAGGACCATCAATTGACCTTCTTGAATACATCATTCCAATCGCCTTTTATCAATAGGAATATATGTATCAAATTTATCATTCATCACAAAGTTAGGATTAAGTTCCCTATTTGACTCAGATGATTCTACCCTACGACTAGATGATGGTAGAGATGGTGATGGTGAAAGAGAGATGTCAAACAAATTTTCTAGGTTATTTTCTCTTTCCTTATCTTGCTTGCTTAGATATAGACCCATCCTAAAGATAAGGTTGAGAATAATAAGGTACATTTTCGATAAATGTTTTACATCAACAAATACACAAATTTTCTTAGAAGGAGGATGATAACATTTATAGCCCTTTTGATTGGGTGAGTATCCTAAGAAGACACATTTCACTACTCTAGACTCCAATTTTCCCTATTGAAGACCATGAACATGAACAAATGCAGGGCAACCAAAAATCTTAGTCATAAGATTATTAGAAGTTCTGACATCTAGATAAAAGTGAGAAAGACATGCTAGAAGTATTTTGGAACCTACACGTGATGGCATCCTATTGACCATTTATGCAAATATGAGAGCAATTTCTCCCCAATATTGTTTTGGCAAGTCATGATGGAATAGGAGTGCTCTAGTGGTGTTTAAAAGATGATCAATTTTCTTTTTGGCCACTCCATTTTGCAAGGGTGTATAGATACAAGATGATTCATGAATAATGCTTCGTTTTGAAAGTATGATGACAAATTTTGGCTAAAATATTCTTTTGCATTATTAGACTAAAATTGCTTAATTTTAGTACCAAATTGATTTTGTATCATAGAATGAAAGCTGGGGACAATGTTACTCACATCTGATTTATTTTTCAACAAGAAAAGTCATGTGACGAGAAGGATACAAACTATCTTGCACCAGCAATATTAGGGACAAGAGAAGGACCCAATATGTCACTAGAATTAAATAAAAAGAAGTAGAAGTTTTTTTGTTGATAATGGGAAAAGACACATAGGTGTGTTTGACAAACTCATACAAATCACAATGAAAGCTTCCTATACCTATCCCTTGCAAGTTGCAAACAGAGTAGTTAATAGCGGGCGATCGCGGCGCTATCGCGGAGGAGCGGAGCGGAGCGGCACCTATCCGCTAGAGAGACCCTTGTAGCGGAGCGGTTTTGTGTCGCGGTAAAAGCGGCGTTAAAGCGGCCGCGATTTGCGGCAGATCGCGGATTATAGCGGCCGCTATTTCATTCTGCCGGTTAAGCCCTCACCAGTTGACCTTTAAGGTTGTTTTGGGCGGGGTAAATATGGAATTTCTTATTTTTTAATACTTTAACTTTCTTTTTTCCTATCTTATCCACACGACCGAACAAATATCTAGATCCAGCCGACCGATCAAACGTTCTTTTCTCTTCTACTCCTTACAGATCAAACGTTCCTCTCTCTCTCTCACCGACTGACAGCCGCCGACCGCCGTCCTTCTCTCTCTTCTACTCCTCTCTTCTACTCCTTCTCTCTCACCCACAATGGAGTCATCCTCTTCTCAGCCACGGGATGTACCGTCGTCTGCCGCCTCTGTCTCTGCTGCGTCTGCGACAATTTCTTCATGTGGATTGGTGAAGCCTACTGGCAGGAATTTAGATATGGCTTGGCAGTGGAATAGCTTAAAAGACATCAACAATAAGAAGGCTGTCACTTGTGACTTTTGTGGCAAAACCAGCAACGGTGGTATTACCCGAGCTAAGCGGCATCAAATGGGAGTGACGGGAGACGTTGATAAGTGTTTGAA
>JANIHZ010000005.1:30357923-30370057 GCA_027478365.1 Erythroxylum rufum
TACTCTCTGTCTCTGAACTTATTGGTGTATTGTATTCAATTGTTTTCCATGCTAAACCTCTGGTGAAGCTTATATATGAGTGTGTGACAGTGTGTGTAGAAAGCTTATATGTGTGTAGAAATAGCGGTCGCTCCGCTATCCACTATTCCGCTATAGCGTTTTCGGGGCGGCCGCTCCGCGCCGCTATCCGCTATTAACTACTATGGTTGCAAATGATGGATGACCCCAACCAAATGATGAAACAAAATAACATCCCTTTTTTATGATGATAAAAGTGATAAAGATGTATTACTATTGCTAATATAGGATTGGTTTGAAGTTTCCAAGTAGTACAACATGTCCTTTTCCTTAACAAGTCCAATCCTCTTCCCCAAATTTTGGTCCTAAATCTCACAAAAGGGAGAATAAAAATGGCTATGCAGTTCATCTCTATGGTTATTTTATGTATAGAAACAAGATTAATGGATTGATTGATGGGGACAACAGTGATAATAGACCCATTAACAACAATACAGGAGTGTAAATTCTAAATTGATTGGATACAAATTTTGTATGGGTTGTGGCGCTTGAATCTATCACCCATAAATGGCAAAAGGATTTTTCCAAGGCATTAAATCTAATTGAACAAGAAGGATTACCTGAGAGAGCTAATGAACTCACACGACTGTTTTATTTATCTAATCCAGTAGCTTTTAAAGCTTTTCAATATCTCCACTGCTAAATTCTCCCAATTCCTATAGCATTTTTATTATTTTGAGATGTGGGCTAAACTAGCAGCCTTTTTCTAGTTTCCATTGTTGCCCCATTCTCAGCTTGGTGGTTTTTGGATATAATTAATTTATGTGATTCCAGACAAGGTGTTTATGATTAGAGTTTAAAGAAAAGAAATCACATTGATGAGAAGGAGTATGGTTTGGTTGGGAAAGTGCAACAATGAAGGTTGCATAATGATTAGAGAAGTAGCAATGATAGTTGCTAGAAATTTCAAGGAAGGCTACAAATTTTTCCTTAAAAACCTTAAGGCTCTGATACCATATCACAAAATAGAAGAGAAATGAATTGTCTTATTCCCAAATGATTTAGGATACACACTTATATACACCTTAGAGAAGAAGAAAAATAAGAAACAATCTCTAAGAATTAATCTCCTAGGATTCCACACTCCCTTAATAAATTGAAAGAGGCTCCTAGAATTCCACAACCTCCTAGGAAATGAAAATAGTCTCCTAGAATTCTATACTTCCCTGGGAAAAGAGAGTAATCTCTTATAATCCCACAACTTTTAGATACCAAGAAATTAACATTTCTAAAATGATATACAACTTCACACCCTTTTTCACAAAAAATATGTTTGAAACAAGATGCCCCAATTTCAAAGAATCAAAAGGTTCAGGAAATTCTTTAGCAGTACCAAGGACTTCATATAAGGGTAAAAATTTAAGGATACAACATATCAAAAATGTAGGTTGAAAAACAATGAACCTAGATAAAGCACAAAGATTACTATTCAAGGTTTAATAGAGGACATAGATGATTGTTTAGATCATCAACTTCGCTCTTCGCAATGAAAACAAAAGGTTTATCAAAACATATATGAAGCATGCTGTTAGGATCCAAAATCCTAACAAGCTCCAATCCAGTAATCAACAATAGCACAAGAGAATTAAGCAGAGAGCAAATAAGAAAAACAGAAAAGAAGAGGAGATGAAGAGAAATTCAATATATTGATATGCTAAGCTTCAAGGGCTAGCCAACCTCCCCAGTACATAGTTTTCATAACAAACTCATAGTGATGATTTTCCACCCCTCCCCCACACAACATCTTTTATTCCCTTCTCTAACTAACTGTCCAACTCAGCATCGTATCTTTCCTCAAAATCCCTACACACTCTCTAAATTACCAATCTGCCCAAACCTTCTCTTCCTACTATACTGCTGATTATAACGGGTCTCAACACATGCATTATTTGAGCTATAAAAAAGTTCTCACCTCTCAATTCCCATGACAACCATAGAGCAATGTTAATCTTGTCATTATTCTTTTTCCATGTATACATTTCTCTTTAACTATGTAAGTTTATTTCTCTCACCTCTGTCCAACAACCATGTAAAAATGCTAATCTTGCCCAATATCCTTTTTGTCTGCATAATGCAAATGTTGGACTACACATCATTAAGATGAGAGCACCACCTAGATTTATGTCCTAAAATAAGTTTGCGTGAACTTTAATTGACTTACGCAAGTGCACACAAGAATGGGCTAGTATGATGGAGCATTCATTAAACAATGCACAACTAGATGGATCTTAATAAATTACAATTTCCTTATAAAATCATGAGGTCTAGAAATTAACAAAAAACAAAAACAAAAACAAAAACTCTTAGCTAGGGAGAAAACAGTGGTATCAAGGCCATGTACATTGTTCATTTGGTGAAAAATTTAAGATTAAAATGTTGCATCAATGACAAGAATAGAAGAAATGGACCAAAATGGAAACAGCGGAAGTTAACTGCATAAAATTGTACTTGCCAAGTTAGAAGTTTTACCAAATATCATCAACCAGCAAAATTAATCTATATAAAAAATGATTGGGACAGAACTTTCATTATGAAAATGCAGTATCAAGAAAAGGAAAAAGAAAATGATTCTTCGTAACATCTTTGACTCCATGTCTAAGTGCATTTGGATATTAAACAGATAATATAACCATTATATTGAAGCAATTTTTTCAGCACATCAAACTTAAAATAAAAAGGTACCTGCATGAATCCACCCGTCCATAAATGTGTTCAACCATTCCAGCTTCAAGATGGATCATTGAGATGATAGTGGATGCTTCTTGATCACAAAAATTGTAACCCCAGTACCTTTGAAGTTTCTCCAAAGTGCCAAAGTGATGCAGAGTTTCATTCATAGACACTTGTAATAGATCAAACAGAGAAGAACATTGCTCATCCAAAATTCTTTGTTGGGTGAATAGAAACCTGGTCAACCACCAGGAAATACTTCTAATTCCATGAACAGGAGAGATGTTTCCTTGAAATAACAAATCTCTTGTCCTCATAACCAACATCTTAGCGAAAACTAGATACTACAAACAACAAAACAAATTGATGAGTGCTTTTTGCATGCAATTTGTAAAGAAATTGATAACGTGTATTTGAAATGAAAAAGGTACCTGAAGATTAGAAAACTTAGCAAGCAAGTGAGAGCCATCAGACATGAGCTGAGTAGACGCCCAATTTTCCCATTCCACAAATTCTGCATCTTCTAGAACTTTGCACGGTACAGGACATTTTGGCAAGTCCTCGTCCAGAGGTCTAAAAACATCATAACAATAATAATGATAATAAAAATGGGTTACTATTATTATCATCTCAAACAATTATTTCATTATTTGTTTAAAAGATAATATTATTGTAATAATAATGATGATGACGACGACGACAAAGCTGTAGCTACCCAGTAATGTTGATCTTTATAAAGCAGAGGAAAGCGGCAACAGCAAAGCAAATGACGAAGACAACCCTGGACGCCATATCAGAATTCTCATCACTGTCCTCCAGAAGAAAAGCCTCCATGTTCTCTACCAGGTCCGAGTAGAAAGTGTGAGCAAAGAAATTGTGAGTAGCAGGGGAGTGGGGGAGAAGGAGCTTGGAAACAGAGAGAGCTTGGACATAGTTTCCAGACTCGATCAAATTGAGGACTTCATTGATATGTGAATGCAGATTTTTATTGTTTAATACGTCTGGCTGTGAAAGTGGCGGTGGCGGTGGCGGTGGCTGTGGTGGTGGAGAAGTGAAAGTGCATCGAAGGAGACGGAGCTCATAGCTGTGCACAAGCTCAGGAGGAGTCGCTCCGCCCATTTTGAACTTTGGTCTTCTGTTTCCGTACCGTATAACTCTTGTATCCCAAGAAAAAAGAAGCACTTCACTGCCTACTAGGGTTTAAGGTCCACGGGACTAACACAAATTACGTTCACCAACCGGACCTTAGAAGATCTGACCCAACCGAAACGTCTATTTTTCTTTTACAGGAGCAGAATTCTTGGCGCTGTTTTGTTGATGCAGCCATCTTTATCGAGAATCGACGAACTGGTTGTGCCGCTGTTCTTTGTGACCCGCATGGTAGTTTTGTCCAAGCTTTCTCTTCTGTCCGCGATGGTGTTCTACTCGCGAGCCAGGCCGAGGCTGTTGCCTTGCGCAATGCTTTGCAGTGGCTTGTTGACACTCTTCCAGGCCCCGGTACGATTTTTACCGATGCTCAGTCCCTATTTCTTGCTATTCGCAGAAATGATTCGGAGGACATTTCTGAAGTTGGTTTACTTGTTGATGAATGTAAGTCTTTGTTAGCTTCTCGTCCCGACATTCGCGTTTCTTGGCTTCGTAGAAATCTTAATATCGCGGCGCATCGTTTGGCGAGGGCTTCTTTATCTTTCGGTTCCTTTATGACTTGGAACACCCATCCGGCTTGTATTCAGTTTTTATTTGATTAATTGGATAAGTATTTTTTCCCTAAAAAAAAAATTATCGACTAAAGTCTAAAACTCGAATTCTAACCTTTTTATTAAAATATATTTCAAATTATTTAAATTTAGTTTTAATATTTTTAAAAAGTCTAAAATAAACTCTAATTGTTAATTATATCTAAAAATCCTAATCATGTTAATTGAATTAAAAAAAAAAACTAGTTCGCAAAATCATGAAACCCTCATCCCTTCATGATTCTAGTCCGAATCTAAAGCACATCACGAACGAATCCTCCTCAAAACTCCAATATCATAACCATTTTTTCTCATGAGTGACTAATTTTATCATAATTTTGTGTCTGTTTAGACGAACTTAGATTAATAGAATTTTTATAAATAAAATATTTGTCAATAAATTTTTTTTAAAAAGAATCTTTTTAAACACATTCGAAACATTAATAACGATGATCTTCATTAAAACATTCAAATTTTTTAAAAAACAAATCAAATGAGAAGAGTATATATAAAAAATAATTTCGTATTTCACTTCTTATTTATGTCATCTCTAACCTAAAGACATCAGCCGTCCTTCACATTTCACTTCTGTCATCAACGACTCTATCATGTCTTCTTCTTGACTGTTTTGTCATTTTATCTTTAATTTAATCAATTTATCTTCTTTCCTTATTTTATCAACTAGATCAATTCATAACTTTTAATTAACTGTACCTGTATGTTGAGGGTCTCTAATCTCTTATTCCTTATATGAAGCTTTGGTGATCGGGCATGGTTGACAAAGAGACATACTATTGTTATACAGGAAAAAAGATATAGACCTCTCATATCATTTACGAAAATTAAAAATCATAAATTTTAAAATTCTTGAAAAAAACTCATTATATTTTTCAATTTAAAAAAAAACTAATTATCTTAGTTTTGATTTAAAAATAACAAAAAAATATACATAACATGAATTTCATACAAAAACTGATCAAATGTCATCGACTTAATAAGCCAACTTAATGCTTAAACCTGAATCAAACTAATTAAACTTGGCTTAAATTAAAATTTTAGTTGAATTTAATTAGTTTGATTCACATTTAATAATTGAGTTAAATCATTACATAAGCAACATTTGATTGATCTAAATGTGATGTCCATCTAGTTTGTGTTTTGTTGTTTTTTTAATCAAAATCTTAAAGAAGTTTTTTTAATGGAAAATTGAAAAGTATAGGGAATTTTTTTAGGATTTTAAAGATTACTTATTTTAGGTTTTTAAACTATAACGGAATTCCACATCTTTTATCCCTACTACATACGAAGCTTATTCTCCAATCTAGTCTCTTGTTTTTGGCGTGCATATGATTGGTTGACGATCTTGTTAATTTCATTGACAAGACTATTAAGGGAATAAATGATATGATAGTCAAGTCGCGCCTTCAACTTCAAGACAATGGAGGGACATCAACGGTCAACAGATGACAAGAACAAAGTTTGATGGCTCAAGTTGTGTCAATTTGGCCTAATTGGAATCTGGTAGTTTACTTCAAAGACAGTAATCGAATTTTCCCTATGTTTAATGTTGATCAAGATTACATGGCCAGGCTTGAGGGCACATGGAGACAAGCAGTCATGGTTAAACTTCTCGATAGAAACATTACTTTTAAAGTTCTTTACACGAAGATTGAATTGCTATCGAAGCCGATTGGGGGGTTTGATGTTTTGGACTTAGGTCATGATTATTTTTTAGTGAAATTTGATTATAAGAATGATTTTGATAATGTGCTCAGTGGTGGTCCATGGTTGATCTTCAATCATTATTTGTCTGTTTGACCATGGTCTCCAGGTTTCTCAGCAGCGTGTGTCATGGTTGATTCTAGTATGGTTTGGGCTAGGTTTCTAGATGTTTCAGTCCAATATTATGATGAAGATCTTCTTCTTGCTTTGGCTTCTGGCTTAGGACGGCCTGTTAAGGTTGATAGAAATACCACACTTGCCAACAAAGGACAATTTACAAGAGTGTGTGTTGAGATTGAGTTGGATAAGCCATTGGTTGGACAGGTGGAGCTGGATGGTTATATGTACTTTGTTGAGTACGAGGGCCTCCATACAATTTGTTTCAAATGTGGGAAGTATGGACATAAGGATGGGGACTGTTCTCTAATTAAGAGTACTGCACCTACGTTGGAAAACAATCAACAGCTTCCAGCAATGGGAGAAGATCTTCCTCCTGCTTCTGACACAGATAATAGGCATAGCATGGTTCAGGGCCCTAATGGTGGCTTTGGAGCTTATATGGTGGTTGAAAAGAAATCCCGAAGATCTACTTTTACTAGACCAAAATGCGGGCAAAGTGGCTATTAATACGAAGGCAAATGATTCCAGACTTGCTAATCTTCAGGTGGATGATTATGATGAGGCGGAACTATTGACATTTGCAGATCAAGGTTAGGATAATGTGGGAATGCAGGATTTAAGTTTTGGGATAGGCTACTCAAGTGGGACTAGAGGGCCAAACAGGGGACGTATGTCTGGGTCAAATAATCTTAAAAGTGGCACTACCTCTGATGCAAATACTGTGCTTAACGATCCATCATCCCTAAAGCCTAAATCAGGGACTGTTAGCGATAAGGTCACCTCTGAGGTGCAAAGTAAGCAAACTCAGGGAGGTAATCAAGAAACCAGTACAGCTGTTAGAGGCAAGGCTATGGCTTTGAACTATGGTAAGGTACTGCAGCGTCCTCCTTTAGCTGAGACCATCAAGGAGGTTGCGGCCTCTTTCTGGCAAGCTTTTCAATCTACTCCTTTAGCTATGAATTAGGACATTTCCATGACAATGCTACATGATCCACCTGATGATCAACAACAACTTGAGTTTAAGGCTAAACCACCTAACTTAGACCATAG
The DNA here is from genome assembly GCA_027478365.1 of Erythroxylum rufum. NCBI lineage: Eukaryota > Viridiplantae > Streptophyta > Magnoliopsida > Malpighiales > Erythroxylaceae > Erythroxylum > Erythroxylum rufum. The sequence goes on from JANIHZ010000005.1 coordinate 30,365,300, forward strand.
GAGAGTGTATCCAAATGGTGGAGGCCTTGGGCTTTGTGTCACTTCATCACTGGAGAAGGACAATGTGGCGATGGATACACCAGCATAGGAGACTGACATGGATGTAGTGCCAAGCTCTTTGGCTTGATTTCATCTTGAGCTCGTTTGTCACATCTATATTATTTTATTATTTAATGATTAATTCCTTTAACATTTTAGCCTGGAATTGTCGTGGATAGGTCAGTCAGATTTCTCCTATAGTATCAAAGATATTGTATGTACTTATAAACTAGATATTTTAATTCTAGTGGAAACTCACATCTAGGAGGAGAGAGCTAGAAAAGCAGCAGCAACTTGTGGTTTCACCCATATGTTTCATGTGGATCCTACTGGTTTCTTAAGTGGTATTTGGTGTTTATGGTAGGAAAACAATGTTCAAGTTCCAGTTTTGGTTTCCCACAAACAATTTGTCCTTTTACTAATAGCAGTGGGGGATTCTAGTCCCTAGTTTTTGATTGCTGTTTATACTCCCCCTTAAGCCCCAGGCCGCCACATTTTTTGGCAAGAAATGTCCCGTATTATCCAAGTTATTGACAGGCCTTGGGTTCTTATTGGAGACTTCAATGATTATGGTTATGCCTCGGGTAAAAAATGGGGTAGGTTCTCTTTCAGTCGTGCTCGCTTGTTTCGTGAGAATATGGATGAACGTGATTGACCTTGGTTTTAAAGGCAACCCTTTTACGTATCGGAGGAAGCTGCATGGTATGTTCTCCACTTATGTCAGGCTGGATAGAGCCCTTTACAATGTCGATTGGTGTGTTCTCTTCCTAAAAGCTTCTCTCCATCACTTGCCACACACTCAATCAGATCATAATCCCATTTTACTTGGATTATTTGGTTATATTCCTCCTCCGTCTTTAAGGGCTTTCCACTTTCAGGATGCTTGGACTTTACATGAGGGTTTTTAGGAGGTTGTTGAGACTGCATGGCGAGCCCCTCACACATCTCTTTCAGATGCTCTCTCTCATGTTAAGAATGCTGCTTTGATTTTCAACAAGGAGGTCTTTGGTAATATCTTTCATAAGAAGCACATAACTCTTGCTAGATTGGAGGGCATTAAAAAATACCTTAGCTATCGACATTCTAGTTCCTTATTATCTATGGAGCAAGACTTAATAGAAGAATACAATAAGATCCTTCAGCAGGAAGAGCCCATTTGGTTTCAGAAGTCACGAGTGCAATGGCTGCAGCATGGGGATCGAAATACCAAATTTTTTCATACAACAACCATCTGCAGGCGTAAAAGAAATAGAATTGAGAGGATTTAAAGTATGGATGGGTCATGGATTGTTGATGATGCTGCCATTCAGGTAGAGGTTCTTAATTTTTACAAGAATTTATTATGTGTCATTAAGAGTATCACCATACCTTTTCCTGATGTCTCTCATCATCCTCGGCTCCTTGAGGATGGGATCTAGTTGCTACTTAGGCCTATTTCTAAAGAGGAAGTTTTTGCGGCTATGAGATCAATGAATCCTTATAAAGCCCCAGGCTCCGATGGTTTTCAACCAGTATTTTATAAGAAATATTGGAATAATGTTGGGGATACTATTTTTTCTATGGTTGACCAAGCCTTTAATACTGGAGTTTGCCCCCCGAAGATTACAGATACGTCAATAGTGCTCATTTCGAAAGAACCTAATCCTACTAATATGTTGCAGTTTCATCCAATTAGCCTTTGTAATGTGAGTTACAAGATACTCACTAAAGTTCTGGTTCAGAGACTTTATTGCTTTTTGGAGGATTTAGTTAGTCCTATGCAGGGCGCTTTTGTTCCTGGAAGGATGGCAGTTGATAATATTATTCTTGCTAAGGATCTTATTCATATGATTCGTAGAACTAAGAAGAGGTATGGTTGTTTAGCTATGAAAATTATCTTGCTAAAGCTTATGATAGGATTGACTGGTGGTTTCTTGAGCACACCCTTAATGATTTTGGCTTTCCTCCCCTCATGATCTCTCTTATTATGTCTTGTGTGACTCAATCAAGACTATCTATTCAGTGGAATGGGTCATGTCTCCCTACTTTCTTTCCTAAACGTGGACTGCGCCAAAGGGATCCTCTGTCCCCGTATCTTTTTATCCTTTACATGGAGAAGCTATCTCTCCTTATCTCTACCAAGACCTTATCCCGCTAATGGTGTCCTATACTGATTGGTTGAGATGGCCCTTCTATTTCTTATCTCTTTTTTGCAGATGATGTTTTGTTGTTTTCTGATGCTTTAGTAGGGAAGTGCCAAGTAGTTTTAGATACCATGCATACTTTCTGCGAATGCTCTGGTAGCACGGTTAATGATCCAAAATCTCGAGCCTTAATATCTCCCTACACTGCAAATGCTCACAAAGCATTGCTTAGATGTTAGTTTGGTCTGCATTTTACATTAGACTTGGGTTTGTATCTGGGGGTTCCCTTGCAGGAGTGTGATGGTAAACTAGCCTACAAGTACGTCATTGAGAAAATGAATTCTTGATTGCGTAGCTGGAAGGCTAAGCTTTTAAATAAGGCAGGGAGACATACGCTAGTTCAATCTACATTGTCTACTGTTCCCATGTACATCATGCACACCACTTGGTTACCTTTAGGGCTCTGTTCAGAGATTGATAGACTTTGCAGGAACTTTCTTTGGAACTCGATGGAAGGTAGTAAGGGGATTCATTTGATCAACGGGGAGATGGTTTGCAGTGCTAAACGCATTGGTGGATTAGGTCTTCGTATGGTTAGGGAGAATAATATTGCCTTAATTAGAAAGTTAATTTGGTCTTTAATCTCGAGGGATACTAAGCCCTAGACTCACATGCTTGGCTCCAAATATTGTCATAGCCCTTGTGTTCTTACTGGTCCTTCCTTTTCAAACGCCTCTCCTTGTTGGCGTGCTATTCAGCATGTTATACCCTATCTCAAGGATGGTTACAAGTGGAGGGTTGGCAATGGTGAGCATATTTTGTTATGGTATGATAGGTGGGTTGGGGATATGCCTCTTCGCTATTGTATCCTGAATATTAATTAGCAACAAAAGGGATTGATGGTAGCTGATATCCTCATAGATATGCGTACCTAGGATCCCCGTTCTTTATGTACCCATATCCCAAGTGAGGTCTCCACTTGCATTTATGCTATACCGTTTTCAATCGCCCATAACATGCAACTAATGTGGGGCGAGTCTTCGTCAGGAAAATATTCGGCTAAAACAGGACATGATTTTATTTCTAGAGTTCCATATCCTCCAGATGAAAGGAAGAGTTGGGTCAAGCTATGGAAGCTCCCTATTCCCTAAAAGTTCAAGTTTTTCTTACGGTTGATTAGCTGGAATCGCCTCCCAACTAATCTGCTTTGTTTTGAGCGAGGTATGGCCATGTCCTCCAGGTGTGCGCGGTGCAATAGAATGCATAAAACTATTCTTCATGCGCTACATGATTGCATGTGGGCAAGAGTCTTTTGGAACAGTATTTGAGTAGGGGATAGAAATGAACGATTTTTTGGTGACTATTTGGAGGATTGGCTGCACTCAAATGTCTTAGATCAAGGTATTTCCTAGGAAGCTCTCGTTCGTTTTATCACTAGGTGCTAGGTTATTTGGTGTGCTCGGAATAAAGAGAGTATGGAGGGCTTGTTGATGCCTATGATGTCTCAAGTCCAATGGCAAAGGAGTCTATTCAACGAGTGTCTCATTGCTTTTGGTGGGAGCAATGCTCAAGCAAATTCCAAGAACCGAGAAGCTAGGTGGATTGCGTGGGAGATGCCTCTAGAAAATGTTGCTAAGCTTAATACAGATGGTAGTGCTTTGGGGAATCCAGGGAAAGTAGGGTTTGGTGGTTTACTTCGGGATTAGTTTGGTAGATGGCTTACGGGTTTTTTAGGTGTAAGGAACTTCAGGCAATTCAGTGCGGTCTTCAGTTTGCTTGGAGCTCCGGTTACAGAAATCTCCTTGTGGAGTCAGACTTTTCAAAGGCTATCAACCTTATACTTGATTCTTCTAATGATTTCCATCCTGTTCTACCTATTATCAAGGATATTAGGGAGCTTTTAGGTAGATAGTGGTGCTGCTCCATTCGTCATGTTCTTAGGGAGAGCAGTCGGTGCGCAAATTTTCTTGCCAAGATTGGATCCTTTTGTGATGATCATTGGGTTGTTTGGCCAGACTCACCTTTGGGGCTTTGAGAGATTCTTTAGAGCGATCAACGCTCTGTTGCATTCTTGAGGAGTTAGTTTCTTTTCTCCTTCATCTATTTTACCAAAAAAAAGATAAGTTTGATGGCTCAAGTTGTATCAATTAGGCCTAATTGGGAGTTGACATTTTAGATTTTGAGTAAGGTTTAGGTCATCCAAAGTTCAATCGACTCAATCTTGGATGGTATGAGTTAAGCCCAATTAGATTTCGAGATGTGTTTGGACCACGCTCTAAAGATCAATTGGTTGGGCCAAGAAAGTGGCGTTATCATAATCAAATTATTTTGTATTTTAAGGCAAAAAATATATGGAAAAAACTCAAACAAGATGCAAATATGATTTAAGATCAAATAAATAGGTTAAGGATGAATTTTACCAATGGTTACTACTTTTGAGTGTTATTTCTTTTTTCAAAAATTTTTTAAAGAAAGGGATTTTTACTGAATATTTATTAAAAAACTTGTTTTATCAATTTATGATTATTTTATTACAATTTACCAAAGGTGTTTGAATTAATGAAAATATGAAAAATAAACAAGTTTTAACTTCTCC
>JANIHZ010000005.1:30444303-30484226 GCA_027478365.1 Erythroxylum rufum
CATTTTAATCTTTTAAATTGGTGAACCCCTATCCCTTTTTATCAATTGTTAATTAAACCATTTTTCTTGATTGCTTTATATTTTCTTGCAATTTAATTGATCAACCAATCCACTCAAATCATTTTTTACAATTTTCTGTCGATAACATAAAATTAATTAGGTTTAAATTGACTGGTAAAAAAATTGGTCCTTGTGGGAGACGACTTTAGAATATTCACTGTGCGAGTATTAGGACGATTCTGTACGCTTGCAGAAATAATCGATCACAACTATTGGGCTTCACATGTTATTTTCTCCAAAGCAGTGTCAAAAGAAATTGAAAATTTCTCTAATGACTTTCTCTAAAAAGCAAATGGTTAAGCCAACTATAATGTGAGATGGTTTGAGATTTGCATATCAAAGAAAGCTGGAAGATTGTGAATATTCCATATTAAGATGCTTAATTTTTTTTCCTCACCAAGAGACTTTGGAGGTTACTATCTGATATACAATCTTTATGGGTCAAATGGATTCATTCATATTTCATAAAGAATTAGAATCTATAGAACATCAAAATTCCTTAAAATGCCCCATCACTTATAAAGTCCTTTTCTAAATTAAGAAAGCTTATCAGATATTCTTGTAAGCATTCAGTAAAAGATGGTAAGACCATTTCTTTCTAGTATTGTTGGTCCTCTAGAGGAAATTATTGATACTACTGCTTTACATAATTTTTTGCCATCCAACACCTCAGTTGTTGAAGTTATATCCACTATGGATATGTCAGTCATACCTGCATCATCTGCACCATATGGTTTCCTTTCAAATGTTATCCTTGACAATTGTAGAGTCCCCACACTTGAACAACACATTGTCCTTAATGTGAGAAGAGCAAACAACAACACATAAGGTGGGAATAAAAACACATAAAGTAAAGCGAAACATAAGAACAAAATAAAGATAGAAATGAAAAGATAAAAGTTAAAAGCACAGAACCATTATGGTGATAGCGGTCGTATGTTGAGATCAAATCTGCTTGACGCCTGAGATTGTTGTCCTATCTTATAATTGCTTAAAGAGAGTAAGAGAATAACCCTAAATCATTCCAAATCATTAAAATTTTATTTTTAAAATTCAAAAAAATCTAACTAAACACAAAAATTTAAATTTAACTACTGAACGTGCTAATTTATGGTCATTAGCTTGACCTTACATCCTTTAAAAACTCAACCAAGATCAATTCTGAGTGACTTGCTACCACCTGTGTCTCCCAATTTCAGCTTCATAGCTCATAAATAAGCTACATGTTGAAAGACAATGAAAAGGAAATAATCTATCAAATTAAGGAAACCTAATAAGCTCAATAATGTTCTTTTCGACAACAAACTGTCAACAAAACAGGGAATAACGAAACTCCCTAAATCTGCTATTGGATCTAACAATTTACCCTGTATGAGGGTGATCTTTTCTTGTTCTTCTTCAGTCATCCTTATCTCCTTTTCAACTTCCACTTCATGAACAAAGATTTTATTATATGCTTTAAGCTCTATGTCCGTTGTGATCTGTTCTTTGTCCTTTTGTTCCTTAGAAGATTAGAACACATTAATTCTCCTGAATGAGCTACTCTCCTTTGGATTCTTAAATGCCTTGTTCATCTCCAATTCCAAGGACGAGGTTATCTTCATGGACATTGATCACAGCTTTTCCGATGGTAAAAAAGGTAAGCCAAGGATTAGCAGACAATTTTGATCATCTTTAAAGTCTAATTCGACAAAATCCACAAGTTAGTATATGAGACTTATGATAGATACTAATGATATCTCAAAAATTGGCATGATTTAACATGTGTATGTGCGCATCAAAAGAATATTCAATAGCAGATGAGATTGAATACGAGACTAAGGTTGATTAAAAAAAATATGTTGTGCTATATCTGATGTTGCAATGAAAATCTATTATGTATCTTACACAAGTGGGTTGAATTCAACTTAGTAATGGATCAATATGACTATACCATAAGTGTGTTTGGATATACTATGAACTGATATAGGTTGGGAAGATTAACCAACAACTCATCAATACATTTAATAATTTAAGATGTGAAACTATAGTGACACATGTAAAGAACATAAAGTAAAAGATAAAAAGAAGTGGAAGGACTACATAACATGTTGGAATAAGTGAAAGCATTTTGTCAAGTATGGTGGGGACGTGAGAAAGAAGTGACTTCATTAAAAGACCATGTTCTTTATCATGTCACTAGAGTCAGTGGTTAAAAAAGTGTTACTCCACACTAATCTAATAAGTTAATGGTGAAAATAAATTGCTTAATTCCTAAGTTTTTATAAGTTTCTACAAAAGTATCTCACGTTATTCACTTTATGTAGATTGTATATTTAGTTAAGTATAAAAGAGTTAAGAGTTTTATAGAAGTGCAAGTAGTTGGATTAGAAACTTCTTATGTATTTATTAGAGAGAATTTCAACTTATCCTTTTTACTATTTTCATGAATAATAATAATAAAAGGTTATATTTATTTTCTTTTTTTTGTCTCCTTTATTTTTAATGAACTATATATATACATTTATGTGATTTAAGTATTGAATCAATACTAAAACACAAATGAACGTGAAAGGTGTAAAGACTAAAATAAATGTAGCTCAACGATCACAAAAGAAAGTTTAATTAGGCTTTAACGAGTTTAACTTTAATAATTTTCATACTCTCGAAAATCTGCTAGAATCTTTTGTCTCTTACTTTGTTTCCTACTTTATTCTATTAAATTTTAACGGATCCTTTGTCTTTTACTCTGTTCTATTGAATCTCAATCATCCATTTTTGTGAAACTCACACAAATAAATGACTAAGATTCAATAGGACAGAATAGGAGGCAAATGATCAGTCCCCTCGAACACACAAGAAACTGACATCCTCGTCACCTGTTACTTTGAACATTCAGTCCAACATTGGCCCACGGTGGTCAAATCACGTAGTTCCGTCACTTACCACTGTCCCCAGCAGGTGATTTAATCATTGTGCTTTAGAAAATTCCTTGGCAAAGGCAAGGCTGTCAGCAGCCAAGAGATGTCAGCAGCCAAGAGAAGATATAGTAACAAGACTTTCATGCATGTAAATTTCACCTAGGTGATGGGGCTTTGGCTGTCAGTGCATTTGCACTGATCTGGCTAGTATCTCTCTAATTTGTGGTCAACCAAATGTATGCGGTTACTTTTTGACCTTACTGAACTGTTGAAATTATGTATCAGAATGCTTCATAGTCCTGTCTTTCTGTAGACAATATTTATAAGGAGGTTAAATTCTTATTGTCCCCCACCCCAAGGTAACCGAAGTTCCCTTCTTGCCTAACCTTGGTTTTTCACTTCCGAGTAGTACCCATAAATATTGTCTTGGTTGTTGATGAATAATGAAAGGTATGGGTATATCATCTTTTGAATCTGATGATTGGATATGTGAATTGATTAGGTTGCTTTCATGCATTCGTAGGGGACCCTAACTTTCTAAATGAATTATTGAAACATTGCTTCAAATAAGGGAAAAGTTCATTTTCTTTGCATATTCTCATTATTGTACTTTTAATTTCTGGACAAGCAAACGATTTTGATCCAGCCATAGAGTGCCAACTGCCAAAGATATTGTTCAGGAAAAAAAACTAACAATCAAACAAGAAAAAGGCAAAATCCAATGAAAGTTGAAATGACATTAAATTATCCTGTATCAGAGCTTCTCATTTTGGTAATGAACGGTTTGAGATTTGAGCTTAAGTTTGAAATTTACCAATGCAAACCAAGGTTTACATTATCTAAGTTGCATATTAGTTGTAATTAGCGTTCCTATCAGTTAAAAAGAAACAGTTTGCTACCTCAAGAAGTTTCAATTGATCATCCTCTTCTCAGCCTTGTATGTACCTACCTCCATCGTAGCTCTCAACAATCAAGCACAATATTCGAAGGTGCATTGCTTAAAGAGGTCTAGACCTTCAAAGACAATCAAATAACTACAGGCATCAAACGAAAAGAGACTTCAACGAACAATCTCCTATTCTTTCATTAAGGCTCATTAGGTACTACATTATAAAACAATAAGAACTCTAATCAATACACTCTTTTGTCCCCAGGCACCAACAACCAAGGGTAGTTTACTGCTCCCAAATTCTAAACCCTGCTTTCTTAAATAGTCTTTTCACTTTTCCTCCCCGCAAAATCATCTCTTATAAACCTCATCTTTTCTCTCTCACGTTCACTTTTTCCTAAGCAACAACAGGTAGTCATGGCCATCTTTAACATCAAAACTCCAATCTTTTCAGCCACACTGACCCTGTTGCTCTTTCTCTGTCAACCACTGTCCTTGTCCTCTTCAATCCATGAACTCCTCATCTCAAAAGGGTTACCAGCTGGTCTCCTTCCGAAGGAAGTGAAAAACTTCACTCTATCTGAAGATGGTCGTTTAGAGGTGTTTCTTGATGGGCCATGCTTGACCAAGTATGAGAATAGGGTGTTCTTTGACAGTGTAGTGAGAGCTAATCTCAACTATGGTAGTCTTGTTGGAGTTGTTGGCTTGTCTCAGGAAGAGCTCTTTCTGTGGCTGCCAGTAAAAGATATCATTGTTAATGACCCAAAATCAGGTCTCATATTGTTTGACATTGGGGTTGCATACAAGCAACTATCTTTGTCACTCTTTGAAGTCCCACCAAGTTGCAGGTCTCAAGGTGCAGGGTTCTTAATCTTTCATCGGTTTACCTTAGTCTTTGTACTATTGATTGCTTTGTTGGAGTTGGCCTCTCTTTTTTCCCTGTATGGCCTAATCTGGGGTGGATTTACTCTTACGAGAATATGAGTTTACGTCGGAAGTGTTTAGGTTATGAAACAGCTTAGCTTGTTAAGCCGTCATGTTTAGTCTGACAATTCTCCGTAACGCGTATCATGTGGTGCCGCGTGGTGTTTACAGAAACTGATTATTTAGTTCCTTTTCTGTTTCCCTGGACCTCAGCTATTTTGTGTCTTGTATTCAACACAATACATTTTTCTAAATATGAACTTCCAGAGGGCTATCATGAAATTTCCCGTGAATAACATTGTGGTACAAGCGTTTCCATGCATGATGTGCACTTTTTCATGCCAATTTCTTCTCATTTCCAAGTATCATTTTCTTTCATTCACAAATAGGAAAAGAATAGGTTCTAATGATGTGATTTTTGCAGGTATATTGAAGTATCATGCGATGAGAAAGGAGAAAGGATTTGACACCAAGATCGTAAAACGCCAGCCGCCCAATCTTCTGTTCAACCGCTATCCTTTTTCTGAAAATTAAAAGTGAAAATGCTGCTATGGAGTGTGTTTGTTTTTCTAATTAAAGAAAAGATTAGGCTTGTTAGAAAGTTTGGGCTGGGGGATTGTAACTACAGCTGCGCAATTCTGGAATCTAATCTCCTATTCAAGTTAGAAGCTTCATTCTCCAAGGTCCTAACCTTATAACCTTTCTTTCTTGTTCATTCTCTTTTTCTCTTCCATTTCACTTAAATGATTAGACAGAAAGGATCAAATGATTCACGTTGATATGTATCATTAACTTCTTTATTCTTTTTTCTTACTTTTCGAAGGTTAACAATAAATATATTGGGAACTCCTCCTCTTGCGCGGGAAATTTGGTCCAATTCTGGTCTATTTATAGTATTAGATGGACGCACGCATACAACTTGTAGCTGTAGGACTGGAGTGTGCGCCTTTATGTCATCGCTGAGTACTTTGGGTCTGTTAGTGGGCCTTTGTTTCAAGGAATTGGAATAATTAGATTTTGTTGAATAATGTTATTAAATTATTAAGTTTACAGAAGATTGACGATTACAATCTTCTCTAACTCAATAAAATAAAATCATATGATTAAATTGCAAGGTACAGTAACTAGAAAAAGTAGGGGAAAAAAAACTAGCGCAAAAAGGAACATCATTTTTATTAAAAACGAAATGGGTCATTTTCCTAAATCATATTTATTATTCTAAATATACATACAAGTTCTTGAAAATATTTTAATCTTTTTCTATTAATGAACTATACAAATTAATTGCTTTACAATCTTTTATAACAAATGTTTAGGATTATCTCCATTTTTAGATTGCTATTGTAGTATAGTAAAGTAGAATATTAAAATTTCTAATTATTAAAAAAGGACAGATATCTTCTATTTTGAAAAAATAAAGCTAATGGATGACTAAAATTTGTTTCGAATAATTCACTATAGTAATGAATATCTCATTCACTTTTCTTATAGTTATTATATTGAAAATGGCAAACTAAAATATTCAAATACAATTGGTTTCTTACCCATCTAAAAAATTAAGATTTAAGAGAAATTGATTAAATATATTTTTATATAAATTTTAAATATATTGTTGACTGACAGGAGAAGTAAATAAAGTAAAATAAGAAAATTAAAAAAAAGTAAAAGAATTCTTCTACCAAAATTATATACAATTTTACAATCAGCTCATACAGCCTATTAGAATCGAATCAGCTTTCATAATTATAGGTTTCAAGATGAATAATATCTTCTCTCCATTTGGAATATCTACAATGTCTTTCATTTAAGCTCATGGTTGTAATCCTTTTTAGTTACTAGTTGTTTTTAGCCCTATAGTCTAACTTATACAGTTGGATTGCGTTTATGGCTTAATTCAATTCTTATTTTCTCAAAAAATGATTCATAAGGTTATATAATAGTATTAATATATTTGATTTAGCCTAACCTAATCAGGAAGAAAATCACATAGGGATTATTGTTATTAGAGAATCTCTTTATATGTTAATCAAGTGGGCTTTCAGCTTTCTTATGATAGATTTATTACAACTTCTGCCCATCCATCTTGTCTCATCTTGACTTGATCTGATTTTTATGTTAAGGAACTTGGCCTATATAGGAGAAAATAGAAGAATCTATTATGCAAGAGAAAATATAGGAATTTTTCGTTCGGTTTTTGTCCAACCAATCTCTTATAATCTTGTAAACTAACATGAACACACCCTTATTGGAAACTAATTTGTAGCTCAACTGGGTAAACTAGACTTTTATGTACAAGATATGAGAAGTGAGAATACTAACATGAGTAACGACAAATTCTGTGAAAAACATAACTGTGTAATGTAGAAGACTTTAGTCGATGTAGATTAAATTAATAAAAAAAAAACTCTCTTTTACTTATTCTTCTATCAGGCGTTAGTCTCCCTTAATTTATTAAAAGTTAATTACTAAAAAATCTCAAACTTTCGTCAATTTATAATTATAGTCGTAACTTTAAAAAGTAGCAATAAAATGCTCAAACTTTCAATTTTTTTCAATTCTAGCCCAAATTTTAAAAAGTGGCAATAAAATGCTCAAACTTTCAATTTTCTTCGATTCTAGCCCAATGTTATCTGTTATTCTCTCAATGTCCTCAGCCCTATGTTTTTTTGTTTGTTCTTCTGATTCCTCAAACTATTGTCGTATTACAGCGTACTACACCAGTAAGCTCTTCGTTTTTAATTCATTCTTCTGATACCTTAGTGTGAGGGCATTGGGGCTGCGTAATCTAAAAATCAAAGGGTGAGCGCATCGAGAGAACAAACTAAAAACGAAAGAAAAACTGAAATCAAAGCATAAGGTCGTCAGGGTTACGTAATCTAATTTAGGTCATTTTTAAACAATGACGTCATTTCATTAATTTTCATTTGTTGTGTTAATTTTGGCTAATGTGTATTAATAGTTAAGGTTTCTGAAACACGTGGCAAGCCACGTCAGCAAACTTAATAGAAACACTAACGTTGGGCTAAAATTGAAAAAAAATGAAAGTTTGAGCATTTTATTACTACTTTTTGAAGTTTGGGATAGAATTGAAAAAAAAAATGAAAGTTTGAGCATTTTATTACTACTTTTTGAAGTTTGGGCTAGAATTGAAAAAAATTGAAAGTTTTGGCATTTTATTACTACTTTTTAAAGTTTGGGCTATAATTGAAAAATTGATGAAAGTTTGAACTTTTTTTGGTAATTAACCAATTGAAGCTCAAAAGTATACTCTAACCCACAAAACGCTTAAAACACAAATATCTATTATCTAACATAATTTTAACCTAAGCACGCACTAAACAATGAAATCAATAACTAAATAAAAACTAAGCTACCCATAAAAATACTATGCAATCTACAACTATCAACATCCCCACACTTAAATGTTTGCTTGTCCTCAAGCAATCAAAACAACAAACAAAACAAAACAAGCCAAGCAAAACAAGTAAACATAACATACACCCAAATGCAATAATGAGGCAATGGCATCAAACTTCACGAAACGAATTTAACTCTAAACACAATCCTTCAAGTTCTTCTAACTTATTAACCTAAAAAATTCGCGTCTAAGCACTCTGGACTAAATATACATATTAATCAAGACCTAGATGTCAAGTTTACTCACCCCTATCATTTTTACACACACATTGATAATTATTTGGTCAATCAAACCTGTAACTATTCCTAAGTAAGTTTTCATGGAAAGTCAAGCTATTCATAAGTTTGGTAGGTTTTTATTTGAAAAACATTCTTTTTGTTACTTTTTATGGACATGAACCTAGCTTTTTTATACGGAGGCAAACATTAGTGATGAGTGTCAATCTAGTTACTCAACTAGGTCATGTTTTTATTGGACAGCTTGTTTAGAATGTCATTATAGCCTTTTGACGTAGAGGCAAACATTTGTGATAAATGTAGATCCGGATAGTTAGCTACATGACATTCTCAACTGACTACTAGCTCTATTCATAGCTTGAAGGCCAGTGGAATAATTATTTAATTAAAATTTATACTTTTTTAAAACACATTTTTAACACATTACCTACCTTATTGTTTTTGCTAGTCATTCTCATGAAAATATACTAGCAGTGCTATTTATTCGATTGGCCTAAAATTATAAATGAATGTGACAAATTCCTAGGGTGAATAAACTAATACCATATCATAATTAAACTGCATATTTATTTAAAGTAACCTAGGTCACTAATTTGCAAGCTAATAAATCTTTGTAACCTAAAAGACTATGTTCAAAGCTAAATCTATCCCGTTAAGCCCTAGCCGTTGACACATTCACATAATTTATATCATGCACCCTAAACAAACTATCATACAATATGAAAAATTCACATTCATAATAAAAACATACAAGCACACAACCCATTCATAGTTAACATTAAAATAACAACACACACATCTCCCCACACTTAAACAACACATTGTCCTCAATATGAGGAGAATGTGTAAGAAGAGTCAACACATAAGGTGGGAATAAGACAACATGAAAAGAAAAACATAAAAATAAAATAAGAGGACAAGGGTTAGAGCATAAGAACCTGTCATGGTGATTGAGGTGGTGATGATGTCAATGTCTAAGACTAAATGCACTTGACGCCTGAGATTGTTACCCTATCTTATAATTGCTTTAAAAAGAGTAAGAGAGTTAGCAATTAAAACCATTCCAAATCATTAAGAACTTATTTTTGGAATTTAAAACAATTATAACTATGCAACAATTTAAATCTAACTACTAAACGTGCTAATTTAGGGTCACTATCTTGACTTTGCATCCTTGGAAGCTCAGCCTAGATCAATTATGAGTGGCTTGCTTCCACCCTTCTCGTTCAACATCAATTTTGTAGCCTGTAAGTAAACTACAAATTGCAAGATAATGAAAAGGAAATAATATATCAAATTAAGGAAACCTAATAAGCTTAATAATGTCCTTTTCGGTGACAAACTGTCAACAAAATAGGGAATAACAAAACTCCCTAAATGTAACATCCCAGATCACCCGCTCATAAATATTGTCTGCTTTGGGCCTTAGCCCAGCCAAGCCCTTATGGTTTTACTTTTCCTGAGGCCTTCCCAGGAGGTCACCCATTCTAGAACTACTCTCACCCAAGCACATTTAACCTCGTAGTTCCGATAGGATCCGGTGCATTAGACCATGAAAAATGCGTCTGTGAGAGAGAGGTGTCCGTACCCTTATAAGGTGTGCTTCGTTCCCCTCTTCAACCGATGTGGGATCTCACACTCTCCACCCCCCTTAGGGCCCTGCCCTCTTTGGGGTCCAGCTTACCTGGCACAATGTTTCGGGTACCGGCTCTGATACCACTTGTAATAGCCAGATCACCCGCTCCGCTTTGGGCCTTAGCCCAGCCAAGCCCTTACAGTTTTACTTTTCTCGAGGCCTTCTCAGGATGTCACCCATCCTAGAACTACTCTCATCCAAGCACATTTAACCTCGTAGTTTCGATGGGATCTGGTGCATTAGGTCATGGAAAATGCGTCTGTGAGGGAGATGTATCCGTACCCTTATAAGGCATAATAGGGAAACAAGAATAACTCGAACCCTAGTCACTATTTTGTCAAGCCACTTTCAAAGAGGTCAAGTTAAGACCTATATCTACAACTTTCATTCTTTGAGTTGCTTCAAATTCGTGCTCTAAGGATATGAAAAATAGATCGAAAGAGAAAGATCAAATTGAAACCATAATTTCAACTTACCTCATATGGGATTAGATCACTCTAAGACAGAGTGTAAGATCCCACATCGGTTGAAGAGGGAAACGAAGCACACCTTATAAGGGTGTGGATACCTCTCCCTTACAGACGCATTTTCCATGGCCTAGTGGACTAGATCCCATCAGAACTCCGAGGTTAAATGTACTTGGGGAGAGTAATTCTAGGATGGGTGACCTCCTGGAAAGGCCTCGGGAAAAGCAAAACCGTGAGGGCTTGGCTAGGCCAAAGCCCAAAGCGGACAATATCTATAAGCGGGTGATCTGGGATATTACAAATGGTATCAGAGTTGGTACCCGAACCGTTGTGCCAGCTGGGCTAGACCCCAAAGAGGGTTAGGCCTTAAGGGGGGTGGAGAGTGTAAGATCTCACATCGGTTGGAGAGGGGAACGAAACATGCCTTATAAGGGTGTGGATACCTCTCCCTTATAGACGCGTTTTCATGGCCTAATGGACCAGATCCCTTCAGAACTCCAAGGTTAAATGTGCTTGGGTGAGAGAAGTTCTGGGATGGGTGACCTCTTGGGAAGGCCTCGGTAAAAGTAAAACTGTAAGGGCTTGGCTAGGCCAAGACCCAAAGTGGACAATATCTGTAAGCAGGTGATCTGGGATGTAACAGAGTAAGTTAGTTGTGGCAACGTGGTTTACATGGACGACGGCAACATACTTTTGATTTTAAGGTTTTCTTAAACATGAAGATGATGATTGTTTGGACAGTTTAAGAATGTTTTAAATTTTAATTTTATTTTTCAAGATATTGAATTATTAAATTATATTAATCATCAAATCAATTCCAAAATTAACATAATTATTTGTCTTAATTTGATTAAGATTAATAATTATATTGATTCTTTATTAATTTTAGAAAAGTATTTTCTAAAATTAGAATTAATTAGTTTCAATTAAATTGAAATTAATTAATTAGAAAAGTTGTTTCTAAAATTATAATTAATTATTTTCAATTAGATTGAAATTAATTAATTAGACTTCTTGAAATTAAGAAAAATGTTTTCTTAAATGATTAAGAAAATTGTTTCTTAATTAAATTTATTTATTTCAATTTGATTGAGATAAATTAAATTTATGATTTTATTTGTTTAGAGAATTATTATTTAATTAGAAATTGTTTCTTTATTTATGAATAATAAGTTTCTTGACTTTTAGATAAAGTATTTTTCTTGATTAATTTTTGAAAAGTGTTTTCATTTTACCCTGTGTCCTAGATATCGAATTGTTGTTTTGAACTTGTCTTATCTATTAGCCCGTTTAAATTGTGTTAATTATTAATTTATTATTTGATGAATTTCATATTAACTTTATTTTTTTAAAAGTAGGTTCTCTAGGAAGATAAAATCTCATGGATTCTAGTGTGAATAAGAGAAACAGAGGTCCAACTAAGATGAAGACCATTGCTTTGAATGGTGATAATCGGATTGAAGTCAAATTCAATGATAAAGGTCAACCTATCGACCAAGAATCTGTACAGTTGTCTTCTTTCTTAAAAGCTCTTGCACGAGAAATTGTACCATATACAATTCATAATCGGAGAAAAGTTCCTTCTGACAAGAGAGAAATATTATGGAAATGTATTCAGGTATTGTATGAATTTACATGTTTCATATACAGATTTCTATTAAATAGTGCTTGTTGAAATGATTTAATTATCTCTCCTAGGCAAGATTAGGGGTGAGCATTATTCGGGCCGGCCCGAATTAATTCGGGTAAAAAAATTTCAAATTTTGGGTAATTCGGGTATTACCCGAATTATTTTCGGGCCAGGGTTGGGTAACTCCAAAAAATTTCAGGCCGGCCTAATTACCCGAATTAGGTTATAAAAATTCAAAATTTCGGGTAATTTGGGTCGGGTAAGATCGGGTAAGAAAAAGTTCGGGTTCGGTCCGGGTAAGATAAAAAAATTTCGGGTAATTCGGGCCGGGCCTGAACAGTAAAATTTCGGCCCGAATTACCCAAATGCTCACCCCTAACTGTGTAGGAATTTATATGTAATTTAGAGAGGAAATAGTGAGATCCATATTTGAGAGACATAATCATATATTCATCTTTAAGAAAATAGAAAGTTTCATAGCTTAGAGACATGATCATAATAGAGGTCATGTCTATTTCCCAAAGAAATCATTAAGCTTATGGATGAAGCCATAATCATGGTGTAGACTGTGGCTTGAGCAAAGTAAAATGTATTTAAGGGAGGAAACTATAATTTTTAGGGGACTTTAGCTATCTTTTGGAGAAAACATATGTATAAAAACATAAAATTTCTCTTTAAAAGCTAGAGTTAGCCATAAAAAGGCTTCTCCAACCTTTGGGCAATCTATTTAAATATATTTTCACTAGAGAATCAAAATCTAAGAATCATCTCATTAAATCAAATTAACAACAAATTTAGGGAGTTCAACTAGATTTACTTATAACCATGACTTCTCTAATTTTGTCTTTTGATTTTATTATTTTGAACATGCTTTATGGCTAAAAAGTTCTTTTATTATTTTGATGAGGAAAATCATAGAGGTTGTTTTTTATGGATTAATTTGATTTAATTTGTGATATGAAATATTTTTTTTTTGATCTATAGTTTTTAGTCTTAATGTTGATCTATTCATGCTAGCATATAAATATGATCATAATTCACTTGTAAATGAATAGAGAGAGCTTGTATGTAAGTAGATTATAAATTAAGTGAAAGGGGTTGAACGAGGTGCTTAATGGAGACCTACATGATCTTTTTAGTGTTAGGATGAGAGCTTTCATCTCACAAAACTTAATACATTTGAAGGATTGTTCGCATTTATAGAGAACGTGTTAACCAATTGAAAAGAAGATGACTATAGCTAAAGAGATTGTAGTTTCAATGTATAACAACTCCCGCCAATCTAAAGAATGTATCCAACCTAGGTTAATTAAAATTTAAAGTCAAAAGTGTTGCTATGAGAAGTACTTATCTAGATATAGTTATTTAATTGCATTATATTTTAATTAATTGTCTTATCATTTATTTCCTTGTCCATTGCCAATATTACTTTTATTTTATATTTCTTTATCCTAAAATTCAAAAAATCATCTCTTTACTTATTACCTTTAAATTAGTTAATAGTATTAAACTTTTCTGTCCATATTGTTTCTTTGTGGAATCAATACCCTACTTACCATTATATTTCTTGCTAATGATTGCTACATTTTCCTTTTTCTTTGAGAAAGTAAATAAATAATTTCTGACATAGCAAATTAAAAATCCTAGTTGCTATAAGCGATTAAAAGACTTGATTCTCCTTGATAATTGGTGATTTTGCTCATTTATTTCAAACTTTTCAAATTTGGATTAAGGATTAATCGTTTTTTCATAAAAAAAATTAAATTTAAACACATTAAGATAAGATTACAAAGGATTTGAATGCTAAAAATTAGGCAATGTTATGACGCATCAAATTATCCCACACCTAATTTTTGCTTGTTCTTAAACAAATAAAGGACTCGCAAAACAATATAGCTATTTTTTTTTACTCAACCACTTCTCATGAGATTAAACCATGCATACTCCTTAAAACTTAGACAGAAAAAGAGTTAAGCATAAACACACATTAAAGTTGATTTTCACAAAAAAAAAATGAATAGGGATAATTAAAGATAATCTTAATCAAAAGTACATATAAAGTCTTATTGAATTTCTTCAAGATGTTCACTCTTTCACACAAGTGTTTAGGCTTAAGTGTTTACTATCAAACTCTTATCACAAGGAATACACTATTATAAACTTTCACATACACCAAATTTCTCTTACCATAATCATATGAAGGCATGAATCAAAAGGACATAGATTACTATTGGTTGTAAGGAGGTTTAGGTTAAGTTTGAACATGAAAAATTGTATGCTAAAACTATACATGTTTAATAAGGCATTTAAACAAAATGTAGGGTTGAGAAACGAATTTGACTAAGTACATATCTTTTAAAGTAAATATACTATGGCTGCAATTATTCTCTTAATTTCTGTTTACATGAATAAGAACTAATTGGCAGCCACCATCCAGAATTAAACTGAATACAAAATAAGTAGCTTGGTAAATAAAATTTTCAAAAATTACTCTCATTCCCCCTAAATAACTTTAAAATACCTTGTTTGGTTGGTTTCAGAGTTAATACGTACATCTAGCTAGGGCATAGAAATTGATTCAACACATATAATGGGTTAAGACTTATTTGACAAATCAACAGGATACAAATGGATTCTGTCCGACCAAGCATTGGTTTTTGTTGAATCCATATCTGAAACGGATTCCCAAACTGCACTGTTGCACTTAAAACCACTCCCAAAAGCAATTTGCCATATCTTGTCTCCCTTCTTCACTTTTCCCTTAGCTTCCAAGTAGCAAAGTTCGTACCAAACTGATGAAGACGAAGTATTCCCAAATCTGTATAATGTCATCCTTGAAGCCTCTCCATCTTCCCTTTGTAGATTCAACTTTTTCTCAACACCATCAATTATAGCCCTTCCTCCAGCATGTATGCAAAAATGATTGAAAACCTTCTTAAAATTTGGAACGTATAATGTGTCATTTGCTCTTGTTGATGATCTACCCCAGATTCTGTGACGAATTAACCACCAACCGTATCGGAGCTGTTCAGAGTATGGCAGTACCAGTGGTCCTAACTTGGATATATTTATCTTCAGACTATTGCCTGCAACATGTAAGACTGATCTTGACAGACACACTCCCGAGATCCCATCTTCATCAGTTTGTTGGAAGACACAATTATACGACTGGTCATTGTATCCCGTGTGGGTTCGAACAAGATGGTGAAGCTTGTATCTGGCTATTCGCTTGTCTTTCCTCTTGTTTGATAGTAGGACCGCAACTCCACCCATTCGAAAGATGGTATTGGCTACGAGCATAGACTTGGATTGACCTGTATATCCACTTGGAGTCACAGCTTCCATGCTGAGAACTAAGGCCACTGAGTTCTTGTGAACTTTGAGAAGATCTTTTGCCAGACTTATCGATAACAGACCCGCGCTGCAACCCATTCCACTTAAGTTGAAGCTCTTGATGTTGCTTCGGAGACCAAACTTGTGAATGATCATGGATGTAATGGAAGGAGTGGGAGAGAAAAGGCTGCAATTTGATATTAGAATGTCAATGGCATCAGGACTCACGTTGTGCTTGGAAAGAAGGTCTTCGACGATAGTAAAGAGAACTAGTTCAACTTCTTCTAGAGATGGATTCAAAGATGTATCTACTGGTAGTTTGTGCATCGCTGAAGGCATGCAAGCTTCATCTCCAATTCCCGATCTTTCCAAAACCTTGACTTGGAAGTCTATGCTCTCTCTACTGAAGGACCCACACAGCTCCAAGTGTTCCACGAAATTTGACCTTATGGCCCTCAAGTTATCTGGTGGAAGATAACAAGAGAAATCGATGAGATAGACAGAATTGGATCTGAAGGCGAAATACAGAAGTGCGAGCACTAACAAAGTTGAAGCAGCTGATAAATGAGGTAAGGAAAATGAAGCTTCAGGGAAGTTAGGCAAGCTTGGAAAGGAAATTAAAAAAAAGAGTAAATCAGTCACCATCGCCGTTTGATGAACTTAAATGCACTGGATTGGTCTCAATATTTGATCACAATAGAATAATATATAAAGCAAGAAATGTTTCGTTGTTTCTCTTTCACACGCACATTCGCCTAACCAATATCTTCAATCGCAAGTGACAGGGTCTTAGTAAATACTACCATAACAATATTTGGATCCGCATCCTACTTAACCACTTTCCAATCCATCCAATACGACTCTTACGACACACTTTTCTCATGCAAGTTGGAGTGCCATTTGAATTTCGCACGCAGAGGATGAAACGTACTAGTTAAATGCATTTAATTCATATTTATCAAACTAAGCAGGGCAAACCAAGAAAAATAATTCTTGGAAAGCGTTTTTTTTTTTGGGTAAAATCTTAGTGTTCTTGACATGTAGTGTGATAAACTTATTTTCATTTACTTTTCAAAAACTGCAAGTAATGCCCCGCAGAAGTGTTGGGTTTTTTTTACTGCTTTTCTGTTATCTTTCAACCACAAAACTTGATAAAGCTTGGTTACTTTTGCAGAAACGAAAATGCAGGAAAATAAAGAGACAAGATTTTTACTTGGTTCGATAGTATAAAACTATATACATCTAAGGTTCCCACTTCAGTAGTGATTTTTCACTATATAAAGAAAACAGAAGAAGAGAAAGTTTATACAGAGAAGAGTGTACATTCTACACTTACAAAGAGCCTCTCCAAGAAACTCTCATAGTACCTACAGGTGTACTCTAGCACTCTCTGAATCTATTTCTCACTTTCTTTTTCACTATCAAAGATAGAATACAATCAGATGAAAAAAGAAGTTTTTCTGTAATGTGTGTTCTTTGTTCTCTGAATGTTTTATTGCTGCTTGAGAAGATGAAGTCTTCGGATTGTTTTTGCATGTATCAGACAAGCCCTATGTGCCTTCCACGTTATCCTTTAATAAAACATCCTATGCTGTTCGTTTTTGAAATGTTTGAAGTAATAAGTCACATGACTGCGTTTTTGAGTCTTATGCTTCTGACTTGAATAGAGAACGACTACGTTTTGAGTTTCCTTGCTTCAGACAACGTGATAATGCCTTAGGCAGTAGTCTTTAGCTGTTTAAATGTTTCCAGAATGTAGCTTTCTTCTCTCTTCGAAACACCCACAGACACCATCACACACTTCACTTCTGTTCTTCAATCTTTGCTTGTTTTCTGGTGAATCTGAGTGAAGTTGGTGGAGTATGAGTGATTTTCATCACACTTTTCCTCCTACTCCATCAATCTTCGCTCAGATCTAAAAAACTCGAGAGTAATTTTTGAAATAACCGAAACCTTAATTTTTGCCACTTTGGTGAGTTCGATCAGATCTACCTTTGGAATCAAAGGGCTTCTGAAATCTGTAAGTAATCCCTGCAACATATGAACTTCTTTTGGGTTAGTATTTTAGTTCCAAAATCTGAAGGGTTTAACTCACCTTTAATTTTTTCCAGGTTGAAGAAGCCTTGAGCTATCTTATCCCTCACAAAATGGAGTCTGATGTCAATGTGCTTGGACCTCTTATGCAAGACGGGGTCTCTGCTCAAGTACAATGCGCTTTGACTATCTGTGAATATTACTACTGTAGCTAGGTTAGCTTTAATTTCTTCTAGGATGCCTGATAGCCATGTTAATTCCTTTACCCCTTTTGTGATTGCATAAAATTCTGCTTCTGTAATTGAGAGTGATACAACTGATTGTTGTTGTACCTTCCAACTTGTTGTGTTTCCTACAAGTGTGAAATAGTATGCAGACATTAATTTCCTTATGTCCCTATCTGTTGCATAGTCTGCATCTACATATCTATGTAGGCTTAGACTGTTATTATTAGCTAGCTTAGTATTAGTGAAACACAGTCCATGGCTTAGGGTTCCAACAAAGGTATCTGAAGACATTTTTCAATCCTTGTCAATGCTCAAAGTCAGGATTAAACATGAACTTGCTTAAAATGCTAATATCATGAGTAAGGTCAGGTTAGGTACAAAGCATTATATACATGATGCTACCAACTCCAGCATCATAGGGGTATTTTAGCATAGCTTTCCTTTCTTTTTCAGATTGGGGGCACTTATCAGCAATCATCTGAAGATAAGAACTTATAGGAACAGAAGTAGGTTTTGCCAATTCCATATTGAATTGAACTAAAACCTTTCATATGTAGCTATTCTGATTTAATCACAGTTTCCCTTCCCTCCTATTCCTTGTAATTTGCATCCCTAGCAACTTTTAAGCCTCTCTTAGGTCTTTCATTTCAAAGTGTTTGCTCAAATTAGTCTTTACTTCAATTATTCTACCTAGCTCCTTTCCAGCAATAATCAAGTCATCTATATAGACTAGCATGAAGATGGCTTCTATCCCTCCTAAGTCTTTGTAGTATAAGCAGTAATCATAGGTACTTCTAACAAAATTCATCTCACTAGCTATTTCAAGGAACTTTTTGTTCCATTGTCTAGGTGCTTGCTTCAGCCCATATAGGAACTTTCAAAGCAGGCAGACATGATTAGATTTCTTATTATCTACAAAACCAGCTGGTTGTTTCATGTAGATAGTCTCCTCTAGCTTTCCATATAGGCAGGCTGTCTTGACATCCATTTGATAGATTTCCCGATCATAGAAAGTTACTAGCACTAGAATAAGTCTGATTGTCTTAAATTTTACTACTGGTGAGAATATTTCTTTGCAGTTAACCCCTTCTTTCTGCCTATACCCTTTAGCTACAAATCTTGCCTTGTAGATTCTTGGTTCAAATTCTGTTATTCCTTCTTTTAACTTGAATAACCATCTGTTTTCTATTAACTTAACTTTAGGAGGTCTAGGTACCAAAATCCATGTCTTATTCTTTACTAGGGAAGAATACTCCTTTTCGCAAGCGTCCTTCCATTGTTCATAATCAATTCTAGCCGTAGCTTCTTCAAAAGTTTCAGGAGCCTTGCATTCAATACCTTCAGCCATAAGGCAAGCATATTCAACCAAATTTGTATCAAAATACCTCCTATTAGGAATTATTTGTCTTAGCTATCTATCCTCCTGTCAATTGATAGTCTTGTATGCTTCCTTGTTTATTAGTTGAAGTTGTTTGAGGGGTTTCTTCTTCACTCACAACTTCAGCCACCTCTGTCCTTAGTTCATGATGTGTTGAGCCTTGCATAGGCTTCACATCAGTAGGTTGTGGACCACCTTCTTCAATTTCTGGTAGCACATAAAAATGAGTTGATTGGTTTAATGCCCCTAAATTCTCCTGAATTTCACTTTGGATGTCAGAATTTTGTGAATTCTTGTTCAACAGAGGGAATTCATCTTCCTTAAAGATGACATCTCTGCTTATGATTGTTTTGTAGGCTCCCTTTTGGAGCAGTAAGAGTTTATAACCCTTTACACCTTCTAGATATCCTAGGAACACCCCCTTGATTGCTCTAGGTTCTAGTTTTCCCTCTTGCTGATGTGCATAAGGTACACATCCGAAAGTCCTAAGGTGTGTAAGCTTCGGCTTCTTACCATCCAAATTTCCTTAGGAGTCTTGTAGTCATTTGCAGAGGTTGGGAGCCTATTAATTAAATAGGCTGTTGTCCTAATTGTCTCCCTCCATAGAGAATGAGAGCAACCTGAAGAGAGGAGTATGCACCTAGTATTTTCTAGGAGGGTTTTATTTAATCTTTCAGCTACTCCATTCTGCTGTGGAGTAGTTCTAACTGGCTTGTGAGTTAGGATTCCATTCTTACTGCAGTATTCCTCAAAATCTTTGTGACAATACTTCAGTCCATTATCAGTTTTTAAACATTTCAATTTTCTCCCAGTTTGATTTTCCATAAGGGTATGCCACTTTATGAAAATCTCCAAAGCTTCATCCTTTCTTTTCATAGGGTAAACCCAACATTTCCTTGATTTATCATCAATTATGGACATGAAATACAGGTTCCCTCCTGTTGTGGGGATTTGAGCTGGCCCCCAGAGATTACTGTGAGCATACTTCATGATCTCTGTAGCTCTCTTAGCTCCCCTTTGTAATGCTGAACTGTGGTGTTTTCCTAGCACACAGGATTCACAAAATTCCAACTTCTGTAGGTTTTCTTTAGGTATTAGACTTTTCTTAGAGAGATGGAGCAGGCTTTTGTTGCTTGCATGACCCAACCTAGCATGCCAATGCTTGGTTGGTTCAAGGCTTCCAATTTCTAAAATCTGATTAATTTCAGTTGAGCCTATAACATAATATAGACCACCCCTCTCTACTCCTCTAATGATGACTTTCCCATCCCTTAGGATTTCTCTAAGTCCATCTTTAGATCTGATCTAAAAGCCTTGCTTATCAAACAAACTTTCAGAAATCATATTTCTCCTTATTCCAGGCACAAATTTGACATTGCTTAGGATCATTCTTTTTCCATCAAACATGTTGATGGAAACACTTCCTATGCCCTTTATCCTTTGCTGCCAAGAATCTGCCATTTTAACCTTGGCAGTGACTGGTTCAAATATTGTGAACCAGTCCCTATGAGGAGTGACATGCATAGTGCATCCTGAGTCAAATATCCATTCTCTACTAAGGTCCTCACCATCCTCAGTCACAGCCAGTATTTCATCTTCACTAGAATCTTCAGGTTTTTCAACATTACCTGAAATTCCACTTTCAGCTGTCTTATCCCTCTTCTTTTTCCTACAATCCCTTACAAGGTGTCCCACCTTATTACAGTAAAAGCATTTCTTCCCTTTGCCTTTTTTCTTCTTTTCATTTTCACCTTCCTTAGAGTGTTTTTCTTTCTAACTTCCTTTCTGCCACTTTCCTTTCTTGCTATTTTTCTTATGAAATTTTTTCTCATAGTTATTCTCTACAAACGTCACTTCAACCTCTTTCTTAAAAGGATTCACTTCAACTATTTCTTCCATTAGAGAATCTAAAACCCTCTTTACAGTAAGTGACTCTCCACTAGCATGCTTAATTACCTTCTTGAATGCATTAAATTTAGAAGGTAATGCCTTTAGGATTACTACAGCTTGACGTTCCTCTGAAATTTTCTCATCTGTAGCTTCTAAATCTTGAATTAGCTTAAAGAAATAGTCTAGGTTTTCATCTAAAGAGATTGAAGTGTTCATCTTGTAGTTTGCAAGATTGTGTAGAATTGTCATCTTGTTAGGAAGACATTTCTTGACATACAATTCATCAAGTTTTAGCTAAAGCTTCTGTGCAGTGTTACAATTCTGCACTTTTCTTATCACTGTTGGTGATAAGTGAAGCATTAACTTGCAATGTGCAAGTATTTGCATCTTTAGCTTCTTCATAGGATCAGTCTCTAGGTGATACTGATCATCTATGGCACCATAACAGTCATAAGACTCAAGAAGAGCTTGCATCTAGAGTTTCTAGATGGTAAAGTCTTCTTTACCAGAAAATATATCCATTTCCTTGCCTACCATGCTTACTGTAGTATAAAGAATCTAAAGACTTTCACTTACTGACTTTCTTGATGAATCTTGATTGAATCTTCATGTTTGGAGAGTCCAAGAAGTGCCCCGGGAAGTCTTGAATGCTCTGATACCACTTTCTATTGGGTTTTTTTTAATACTTCTCTGTTATCTTTCAACCACAATACTTGATAAAGCTTGGTTACTTTTGCAGAAACGAAAATGCAGGAAAATAAAGAGACAAGATTTTCCACCTGATCCTTTAATAAAACATCCTATGCTGTGCGTTTTTGAAATGTTCGAAGTAATAAGTCACATGACTACATTTTTGAGTCTTATGCTTCTGACTTGAATAGTGAACGACTGCGTTTTGAGTTTCCTTGCTTCAGATAACATGTTAATGCCTTAGGCAGTAGTCTTCAGTTGCTTAGATGTTTCCAGAATGTAGCTTTCTTCTCTCTTCGAAACACCCACAGACACCATCACACACTTCACTTCTGTTCTTTAATCTTTGCTTATTTTCTAGTGAATCTGAGTGAAGTTGGTGGAGTATGACTGATTTTCATTAATGGGTCCATTGTTGATAACCTGGAATTGTCTTGATGTATTAAGGGCTCCTTCGTCAAAAATTAAGAAAATGAGATCACATTTCTATAGGGTAAGGCAACCTGTCTTTCTGAAATCACGCTATAAGTATGTGGAGATGCAGCTACGTACCATTTCTATCATATTCATTTCAAAACATATTATATATATTTTTGTATAACAAGCATCAAAACCTTCAGTTAGCATGATTATAAGTGGGAATGTAGAGGCATAAGGTCTCACCATTCTTCCCAACTTATTACTTTTTTCTAAGTTCATTCCTCTTATTTAAGTTTTCCTTTTTCTTATTAAGATTCTCTAATTAAATTTTAACAAGTTTTTACAATTTAAGAGGGGGATTAATATGTGATTTTCTTATGGAGATGGCGAAAACTATTTTTATTACATTTTCTAGAAAATAATATATTGTTGAAAAAAAGTCCTTAAAAATGAATATAAGTACAGAGCTTATTATTAGACTTTAAGCAAGTCTTAGTGATGGCTACACAACATTAGACAACTAATAATAATAAAAGTAACCATTACTAACAAAGTAGACAGCTGATTTCAATTTGTTGAATTAGGACTTTAAAACTCATACCTAAGAACTTGAATGGTAAATATGTCTCTCATAATCTTACAAAAGGTTCTAATTCATTGTCATTCGTTCACTTATTTTGGAAGTCATCCCTTTAACTAATACTATTGCTTTGATCTAGTCGAGTACATTTTAACAAAGAGCTTGAAAAATTTTCCTGTCATATATTCTTGATGGTTTTAAAGTTCCTTTCTCTTTGTATAGTATACAATTAAAGACAAGCTTGAAAATATTTAGATCCTTTTTATTGTGATATTGAATTTTATATGCCCAACCAACAATCTTAATTTATTGATTCTTGTCATAATGAAGGTTGCATAAAGCTTGAATTTTGTTTCAAAGCATCAAAGAATAGTGGCAATTGAAAAGTAAATGGTTTAAAGTCTCATTCGCTCTTTAACAAAAAAATGTAGAAATGATTATTGGCGAAACCATAGTTGAATTTATCTTTAGTTATGAGTCTTTGTTTAATTTGTATCTAAATGATGAAAGATACTTTAGGGAGGCTATTAGTGTACCAAACTAGCTTTGAATAAGGCATTGTCTAATAACTTCATACAAATGCTTCCCTACATGATTGATTTATGAAAAATGTGAATATGTGTCTTAATCAGATTGAAGAGTCCTTTACTTTAAGTTTAGAATTGTACCTTGAAAGATTATCTATATTAGAGGAGAATCCCCTAGATTATTGCCACTAGTTCCAATTTTTTCTATTGATTATTGTGACTAGTTCTAATTTTGGCTATTGATTATTACCACAACCTTGACATTATCTAGCAAACTTTCCTGTTAGGTACTATAGTCAAGAAGCTTGTAAAAAGGTCTAATACAATGCTAATTGAGGAATCAAAGCCATGCATTCTTGTTATTACCTATACTAGTCTTCAAATTGTTGCATATATGTTCCCTCAAGTTCAAAATTTGCTTTAAGATATAAAAGGTATTGGTCTTTGGCTTTACTTTTAGAAAATGAGAATGCATCTACTGTACCCATAAAGATTCTCTATCTATAAGCAAATTTCTTATTCTTTTTGTTAACAACACTTTGGTTGTGGTTCTAATTGAAGTGATTTTTAGACCTCTTTTATCTTTAGGAAAACATATGTTTGTATATTTTATCTTAGTACTTGAATCATTACCCTCTTTATAGGTTTAAAGAAAATTCTTGTGTAACATCTCAATTGATTTGATAAGATTTTGAGTAAGGACAAGATGAGAGCTTTAGTATATGTGAAAATTATTAGGCATATAAATGATTAGTTTCAAACTTCCTGCATAAATTAAGAATCAATTGTTCTAATTGACCATCTTTTTAAGAATAAATTCAAATATAAGCTGACAATCTCTAAATTCAATTCTGTAGTAACATTACAAATTACAAAAACCGATTAATCAAGGCAACAACCACATACGATACATTATTTAACGTAGGTTATGTTGTCCCTAATGATTATGAACTACTAGCCGCTATAAATGAATTTCAATATAACAATTACGGATTATATTGAATATTCTAGCAATGGTTTGTAATAAAACGATCCAACGAATGCATTAAAATCATCTTTTCACATCACCCAATGGTTCATACACAAATAATCGGACTATAATAATATCACAATCATTCATACACGAAACCAAATCCATACATATAGGATAATACAATCAATTTCTAAAGAGAGAAAGAAAACAACAAATCAATGAAAGGAATGTTTAACCAGGTTGTTGGCGTCAATGTCGCCTCCGAACTAGCATCAGGAAGCTACCACTCTATGAGTCTCTCAAGGTTGAGAGCTTTACCCCTCATCTTCATTAGAACCAAGAGCTCCCAAAAATAATGCTTTAGCCCCCCCTTTCAAAATGTTCCCCAAAGACGAAAACCTCTGTTCTCTTCTAAAACCCATGCTATTTTCCTTATTTTGGTTTCAAAACCAACACGTTAAAACCCTCCTCACTTTTGTGTTTTATTATTATTTCCTAAAGTCTGAGTTTTTTGTTAGCTGTGCTGTATTTTGGCGTGATGTCTGTTGCTGTCGTTTTGTCCTCCTTGCTTCCACTTGTTGCATGCCATTTTGGTCTCCTTGCTTCCACTTGTTACATGTTGTTTTGCTTCATGCTTCTAGTTGCTGGCATTATATTCTTACTTGCCTATCCTCATATGTTGTTGTTTTGGTCTAGTTACTACATGAAATGTACATGTTACATCATGAAACACCCAACATCTACTGTCGTTTAGCTCCATGTGATATTGTCGTATTATTGCTTTAATTTCTTACTATTATATCATTTTGCATTTGGTCTTTCTCATGACTACTTCTTGGTTGTCTTCTTTTGGACTGAATTTGTTTTCTTCTTACTATAATTTTCTTCTTCTTACTCCATAAAGATAAGTGAATATTAATTTTCAGAAAATGGCTCAAATATCATGCTTTTGTCTCACTTTAATTTCTTGGCTTTCGAATTGTGCCTAAAATCACATATGAGTCAAAGTGATTATCTTAAGCAATTTCATCTCATTAATAGCTATGTGTTATGGTATAATTATACAATCAATTAAGCATATATTAGGATATGATCCCGACTCACCATAACTACAAACTTGAGTGTGCAGAGTTAGGTAAATTTTGCAATGCACTTGACATGCGCTGTCATTAACACACTTTTTTTGTCAATTTCTTAGCCTACCTTATTTCTTCTTAGTCAGCCACTCTGATGAAAGGTTACTAATGATGCCTACCAATTTAAATGAATGTAATTATAAATTTCTCCAAAAAAAGTCACAAAGTAAAAGAATATGTGTCATATCCTACTTAATATGCATATTCATCCTTTATGACCATAAGGTCATAAGTTTAAATCATGGAAACAACCTCTTTGTAAAAATTACAAAGGAAAGGATGCGTACGTTGATGACCCTCCTTCAACTCTCACAAAGCAGGGAGCCTTGTGCACTAGTGTATGTTGACTTTGAATTTTTTTTATTAATCCTAATGGCACTTAAAACACAAAATTCACAAGTTAATCTGCCTTTACAATTTAAATAACCAAGTTCGAAAGAAAGCTAATTATGTTAAATTCATGTCATCGACACATATAATGCACATATCATGCAACCACATGTTCACACAATGCCAACCTAATCAAAAACTAACACAATACAAATACAAATTTTACAAATAAATAATATGCAAGTGTGTATTCGTCCCCACACCTGAATAAAACATTTTCCTCAATGTGGAAACGAGATATAACTAAAAACAACACACATAAAAATATAACAAATAAAAATAAAAAATAAAAAGAGTAAAAACAAAGGAAAGAATACTTATATGGATTGCGGTGGTGATGGCGTCAGAGAAGGAACTTGCATGCACTTCATGTCATGAACATCCATCAATTCAACTCTCAACAAAGTAAATATAAAGCATAAAAAATAAAAAAGCACTAATAAAATAAAAATAAAACCTATCCTAATTCTTGGTTTGTCTTCCAAGTAGTGCTTGTTTAATGTCATTAGCTTAGCATACTCTTCCTATTTTCCATCAACCTGGGTCTATAATTAGTGGCTTGTTTCCACCCTTTTCTCCACGTAGCAGTTTAGTAGCTTATAAGTAACCCACATGTTATAAGATAATAATAAGAACATAATTTATTAAATTAAGAAATCCAAGTGATTCCATTAATGCCCTTTTCAGTAATAAACTGTCAATAAAATAAGGAATAATAAAACTCCCTGAATCTTTGGTTGATTACAACAATTTTCCTTTTAAAAAGGTGAATTGCTCTTTTTCTTCCTCAACCCTTATCCACTCTTCTAGGTTCTCATCTTGAACAGAGACTTCTTTCTCTTCTTCAACCTCTATTTCCTTTTTCATCTATTCTTCTTTCTCTTCTTGAACAATAACTTCATTTATGTCATCGAACTTTGTCTCCTATTCTTTGTAAAGCATTAATAGGCTCAAATAATATGTTATATCTAGCTTAGTATCAGTATGCTTATATGGTGTATTCTAAGGCCAGTTTCGCATACAATATAGATGCTCCCACATATAATCTAGTGCTTGATATTGATAATTATAATGGTTACCCCCACAAATGTCACAAAACAATAAGGATATCAGTTATACTTTTGGTTACTTCGAAGATTCCTCATATTCCTTGTTAATAATGCATTAGAAAGTAACCCAACTTGAACCTTTAAGTTAGGAATATAAGAGGAGTGGTTCTTCATTATTTGATCAAATTTAGCTTCCATCCTCTTCTAAATTTCATCTTGGCTATCAAACTTAGAGTTTAACACATCCATCAACTTGTACAACTTGGACTTCAAGGATCTACGCCTGTCTTGCTGAAAACTTGGTAGACCTTGTGCTCTCATGTTATTTCCTGTATTGTTAATCCCAAAATAATTTGGGTAATTCTGCCACCAAAGATTATATAAGTTAAAATAACTCCCATCCATGTTGTAATATTGTCACTAGTTTAGAAGAAAAGGTTTATAAGTTCCTCAGTTTAAGTTTTTTTTAGAGTCTTATGTTAAGGCAATTACACTCACACAAGAAAAGTATTATAGTCTTTAAATCAAAAGAATTCAAATTGAGAAAGATGCTAAATCAATCCTTAGCAACGACGATAAAAACTTATTTATAGTTTTGTATAAAAACTTGTATACCATAAGTAAACAAATCGTAAATTATAGCATAAAATATATCATTCCCATGAGGATTAGATTAGTCACATAACAACTTGAATGCACTTTGTCTAATGTAATAAAAGATTGAATTAATTGAATTAAAATAAACTACTAAAACTAAATAAGTGAAGCTAGTAATAAGAATGAAGTTAATCAATAATGAAAACTTAAGAGTTATTTTATCCCTGTTTTTGTCTTTCACTTATCTTTTTTTTTTATATAAATGACTGATGTATTACTATAGATGAAACCATTATGACATTACAATGAGTTTAGAGTTATACATGCGTTTACTTTATATTAAAAAGGATCTAAAAGGGAATACAAGAAGAAAAGAGGACAAAATAATAAGAAGCACTAAAAAATTAAAGTTCCCATCTACTCTTCATATCCATAGGAAGGGAATGTTGTGCATCATTGGCAAAAATGCCAGCTCGGATCTGGTTGATTATTCTTATTAAAGTCTTTCCTTTATCTTATTAATTCAATTATACTTGATCCTTGCATCATAATGCTTTGATTATGCTCTCATGAGATCTGATAAAGTAATCTCAATTGAAATAGATAACAATCAAATTGTAATCTCTTAATTCACAAAAATTTTCCTAACTATTCAATTGGATTTGAAGCAATCCTAAAGATAATTAACTCACAATTAAGATCTCTCTTCAATCGTTTATGAATCTGATAATTACAGGTCTATTAATTTACCAACTCTCATTGTGCAACTTAACATATATAAATTGATTCAACCTCTCGATTTCTTATCAAGTATAAGAATAACAAATACCATAAAGCATTAATATATATTGAATTCAACAAAAATAAAGTTTAATAAAAAAATTAAAGAATAATCCCTAATATGGATTTAGAAATCAATAATCATGTTCAACATCCCACTAATCAAAATTAACATCCAATACAAAGAAATATAAGAAGAGAAAACAAAGAAAATAATTTTACGTCTTGAACTAGAAATTCTGAAAAATTGGAGTTGATCTTTATACCTACACTTTGATCTCCTTATTTTTTATGTGCATCCTCTTTTTTGGTGTTTTTCTTTGCCTTAAATACTTTTTGATCCTTCTAGGGTTCTTTTTCAAGGTTTCACTACTTATTTTGGTTCCAAATAATAGCCCCAAATAGTCAAAAGTACAAAAACCTAGCAAGCTAGAAAAGCTTTGCATGATTGTGCATCTTGTCCAAACTCTTTGTCATGATTGTGCATGATTATGCAGGAGGCTTATCCCCATATAGCTATAATGCTCCCTTTGATGCTCTTACACCTTAGTACCATTTTGGCTTGTTTCAAAACATATGAATACCTTTCAGAATGCTTCAAGTAACTTATCCAAAGCTTGAAACACCTCTTGGACATTAGTAATAATAAACTCTAATTCTTGAATTCATCCTTTTGAGTCTTGTTCATCCATTTAGAAGTTTAAGTAACAATTTCAAAACTTGATATATGTTTTGTCACACATCATTGCTTTTCCATGTTTCCTATTATTACTTAAATGATTTTATTAGTACTTTTTTTTCTTATCATCAAAATCGTTGGATTTAAATCCACTTAGTTCAATAATTTCTTCTTTTTTTTTAATGATGTTAAAATACTATGAAAAAAGCATAATCCAAATGACAAACAAGGTTAGATACATACTTTATGTCATTTCCCTAAGGGTGTGCCTCTTAATGTAACTCTCTCTAAGTATATGCTAATACAGAGCAAGTGTGCATCTTCATGTAACTCTCTTTTAGTATATGCTGATACAAAGCAATCTTAAACATACATATCAAAATGCACATCTTTTAAGTATCTTACCTAAAGATTGAATCAACTCTTAAACATCACCAGTCGTAAACTCCAACTCTAAAATCATCTCTTTCAAGACTTGTTTATCCAATTTAAGCTTCAAGAAGTAATACTAAATATTTTCATTAGTATTTAATTACTTTTTCAATATTACCTATCATCACTTGAATAATTTTATTATTTTTTAATATTTTATTTGAGATTATATGTTTAAACCTAATTGTTTCAATAGACTTGAATATGATCATAAATTAAGAAGTAAAGGATTCAACAAAATATTGAAGGATGCAATTGATATTAACCTAAAGCCTAACTCCACTTAAAGTTAACTCATAAAAGAGGGCTACTAGCATATGATGCCGAAAGGATATCGCCTAAAGGATATCCTTCATTAACTAACATAGGATCATATGATGACTGACCATTTAGACTACATGTCTTTGTGTAAGGAACCATCTATGTGCCTGGTTCATTGTCTAAACAAAGTGAGACTCTGATACCAATTAATATGAACTTAAATATATGTGCACCTCAAAAGCTAGCTTATAAAGTGAAGAAACAGTGAATATCCACTAAAAGTGGTTAGTTGTAAAAAGTGTTAATAGAGTAGTATACGATAGGTGATTAGCTACCAATCAATAAATTATCATTGTAATATTTACTTATATATATGACTAAATCCTTTTTAATACTGACATTGTATTAGGTGTTAGGTTGATGTCTTAGGAAGAAGAAAAATACTAATTTAGAAGTAGTTAAGTATATTGAACTAAAATGTGAAAGATTATGTGATTGAGAGTAAATAATCTTTGATAAATCATATTTTTTATATTCCAGACTTTAAAGTACTTAACTTGCGATTGTTCTTAGTTTTAATTGTTCTTCATTTGGTTAAAGATTTTTTGAAATTCAAATTTTCTTAAATTTTTATTAATTGTGTTGAAAAAAATAATAATGAGAGAAGTGTTACGCTTTCTATCAACTATTAAAAAAGAGTTTGCATAGTAAGTTGAATAATAAAAGATATAAAAGAGTTAATATATCTTTTTGGGTATGGTATATGTTACCTTGCTCCATTTTGTCGTTATTACTTGATTACATAATTCAATTAAATTAATTGAATTAAGGTTTATATAATCTTGAATCAATACAGAAAGGATATGTATATATAGAGTTATAAGTGTTTTAATAAATTGATAAAAGATTGACATATATTTTTGTTGCACCAATTTATGATTGCATGGTGTATTTGATCTCGATAGCATTTAAATATCGAGGCAACCTTATTGTACATAATTAATTATATTTGCTTCATAGTAGAAATGAAAACCAACAATTACCCAATTAGCATAGTTATTAATACTCCCACTTTCCAATATTAATAACTTGGAATCCTAACAATGTCATATTTCCTTGTGATAGCAAACACATTATGCATGAAAGGGTGGATATAACGCCTAACTAATAAAATATGTTACATATGTTTAACATTCACATTCCAGTTGGATGATTTATGCTTTCTTAAACCATTACAATATATATATATATATATATATATAGCCTCGACTTATTTAACCTGGACCATTTCATATTAATTATATTTAAAATTGTTAGCCGATTAAGCCTGAATCGAAAGATACGCCAGTGGAGGGCAACCACTCATCGCCGGCGATGAAACTCCCGACGGTAAATGCTTGAGCTTCATCGGCACTGAGAGCGCCCCGATATCCAGCCCAATGGACCCTACCTGAAGTCGAAGCCCCTGGGCCTGAGTTCATATACTCTCCATAATACAGCGTATTAAGTGCGAAACTACCAGACCAAGGTGACCACCCAGAAGGGTTAATTGAGTTGTCCAAGAAAGACTGCATGATTACTGTTCTTGAGTATTGTTTCCATGGCCTCCCAAGATATGTAATCCTAGAGTTGGACCCTGCAAGGTCTGATGCTGCTACGATCCTGCAGTTGTGTATAGAAATGCCAGTGTTCTGGTTCTCATCACTTCGACCTTGGGCCGTGACGTAGTTCTTTTGACCAGACAAGGGCTTTCTTGCATAGATGATACAGTTCTGGAAGACAACGGCAGAATTGCCGAATATGAAATCTACTGTCCCATAAATGTCTGTGTCTCTGTAGAACTGGCGCTTGGAAAGAGTGTAGAGAGTGTCCTGATAACCCTGAATTGAACACCGAAAGATCACAGATTTGTCAGACCCAACTCGGAGGGCAACAGCTTGATTCTTGTCCGGACCAGCGCTGTTCACAAAGGTTATGTCTCGAGCTATGAATCCATCGCCCATGGCACCTTTAAAAAGGAAGTAGCAAAATTATTTTCTTAAAAAAGAAGTTAGCGTTGATTGGATTTGGAGGAGATTGTCACAAGCTGGTGATATGACAGATTAAGTACATAGAGACATGTAACAATGGTTCACATGCTCGGATCAGGATAAGATGGTGGGTTGAATTCAAATAAACATCACTTGTAATTTAGTAAAATAAAAAATAATATGTCAACCACTGTAATTATGTGTAGCTGATGATTTGATAATATGTCAAATACCTTTCCTTTCGTCGGTGTGAGAGACGAGACTTGCAAACAGAAACATTATTGTCATTATCATACGTGGAATATTCTAGTAAAGCTTACAGTTAAGACGCATTAATTCGGAACGGGATCCTCTTTTTATTTTATCATATTCCTATCTTATTTTAATAAAAAAACATCCATTATTTATATGAGATTCACTCGAAATTTACTTAAATAAATAGTTAAGATTTATAGGATAGAATAAAATGAACACAAGATCCTGGCATCGTTAATTTTCGCATTAAGTAACAACCATAGTAAAATGTACGTTGATATAAGAAGATACGTGGAGACTGTCACGTATAAGAAGATACAGAAAATTTATGTTCTAGTTGGTATTAAATTAGACTAGCTACCTTGATGGTTAATAACTCTGACAGTTCATTTTAATCGAGTGTGAATTTCTTGTAGTTGGATAATTTAATTTGGGGGTAGTTATTTATAGTAATAATAATATTATCTCTACAAAATTTTGAAACAAAGGAAACAGAGAGTAGTGTATCTCACCAACAGTGGCGGACTGGAAAGTAGAGGAACCAGCTTCGGCGTTTTTGCTACCGACAATGATGCTTTTGCCCTTTCCATCGCCCACTAACATTACGTTCTTCTGCTTGGTTGGAATCTTTATGTTTTCATGATAAGTTCCTGCTTTCAAGTATATTACACTTCTGCCACCGGCCGACATGGATGCTGTTATTAGCCTTATTGCGTCTCCAATGCTCTTGTGCGTGCCTGTACCGTCCTTTGCTACTATTGCATGAGCTGTTATAGATATTTCCCCTGCTGATGCTTCTAAAAGCTTCCTTTCTCGGTCATTAACCCATGACGGAAAAATGCTCCCCCTAGCGTTCAACAGCTTCCGCCCACCACTCCCGCCAGTATGCTGTTTCAACTTATGACCACTCTTGGAATTGGACATATAGAGTGCTAACGTGTTGCTTATAATTTGGGTTAAGTTTAGCGCCATTGCAAACATGGGCATGTGCTTGTCTACTTGAGTCTTGTCGCTTGCAAGGCTGTCGAGGCATGTTTCTTGGTTGGTAAGTGCTGCACTCAACCATGTTTGGACATCTTCAGGCTCATTCTCGGTGTTTATGACGTTAGAGAGTAGGTATGAGCTATCTTCCAGCAACTCTATGCAATCTGTCATCCCAACAGCTGCCATAGGAGTGACAATCTTGTGAGAAGACAGGCTGAGATTTGAAGAGAGGTGTACTAAAGCTGAATCAACTTGGTTGAGGCTAACTCTGATTGAATGATCATAGAGATCTTCATGGGTCATCCTGGAATTACGCTGCGCTTTCATTGACATAAGAACAGATTCACATGCTGATCTGTAAGGGATACCATTGCAGATTGAGTAGTCCATGGTTGGGACAGTAGTAGCTCCTCGGTAGAACTTTGAGAACCGGGATGGCAATAGATTTGGATTAGATTCAGCCGAGTTAGTCAGGCAGGTGATGATAATGATCAGTATAACAAATGACATCACGGATAGGGGGCATGTCAAGTTTCGAGACTTTGCATGGGAAGTAATTGCAGATGCCATCCTATTCCTATGTACTGGTTGAAAGGGGAGAGAGCATGAAACACTTGGAACTTCGTAGCTGTTATTTATATAGGATCTTTCTACTCATGTTTTCAACATAAAATAACATTACTAAGGGATGAAATTGTACCAATTAATTTAGAGCCTAAGTGTCGCTGTATTCAAAGCGACCCAAGGATCCAAGCAATAGCCTCCGTATAGTAAATAAGGGAGATAGAAAAATAAAGGAGAACACTTGAACAATCTAAACAAATCACTTGATTTGGATTTCTTGTCCCATTTTAAAATTAAACTAGTACAAAGTATTTATAGATACATAAGAAGCCTCTTTGAATACAACTCTCGGAAAACATAAGATAGTACATACAAAATACATACATAACAAAAGTACAATAAATCTAGCCATTCCAAAAAGTACACCAATGGTTTAGCTTACAAACTCCTGAGACCCTCAACTCAACAAGTCTCTTGGCACAATCTGGTTTGGTTCAAAAATAACAGCCCAAAGTGTTCATTCATTCTTTGATTAGCAGTCTTAAAAAAACTTCAAACACAGGATAAACTTCTCTTTTTATATACTCCTAACCATTGTTCCTTTTGTATTTCGGACCTTGAATCCAATAAGCATCTGTTTTTTAATTGCCCTTTCTCTAATTATGTATGGGAACATTGCCTTAACTACTTCCAAATCCCCATTCTCAACTCATCAAGCCTTCAATCTATCCTCTTTTGGTTTCACCAAACACCTCCAAAGAATAACCTATTCCTTATTCTATTATCCACGACTGTATACAATATTTGGTCCGAAAGGAACTCCAGAACCTTCAAGAATGTAGCCATGGAGGTGGAGAGCTTACAAGCTAGGGTAATCTTCCAAGTTCTAGAGCATCTCAGCCTAAACATATTGAGAGGTAATTCGATCAGTTATGCACTAACATTGTGATGCAGTTGCTTTTCAGAGGTGGTACCATCCTTCTTACAACACATGTTCTTCACGGATGGGCATGTATCAAAAGGGCACAGCAGGCTATCCAAATGAATCTCATGTAACATGGAGCTTTGATAGGCAATGGTTTGGCACAGAGAATCATTACCTATAGAAGCTCCTGCTGGAATGACTTAGTCTTTGAAGACAAATTAGCGATTTAAATTAAATTCTCGATCTTCTACTAGAATTGACTGTGGTTTTGGTTCTTGTATGTATATATATACGCTGACATGTTGTGGCTTTTGTTATGCTTATATCTAATTGTGAACAAATGTTGGAAGGCTACTAGTTTTAAAGTGTGATGGTAGGACTTAAGAGAGGAGTTTGATGGTAGGGCAGTCGATTTTGGACTACTTTATATATTTTGAGTGTTAAGAGATTACCTACAGTATCTCTTGTGTTGTACATAACTTTAATTCTTTATAAAAGTTTCTGATTTACCAAAAAAAAAACAATGAATCTCAAAATACAGGAGTCAAATAATGAATCAAGTTTAGTTAAATACTCCACTAATATAATTGCATTTTTTAACAT
The DNA here is from genome assembly GCA_027478365.1 of Erythroxylum rufum. NCBI lineage: Eukaryota > Viridiplantae > Streptophyta > Magnoliopsida > Malpighiales > Erythroxylaceae > Erythroxylum > Erythroxylum rufum. Next base: position 30,479,201 of record JANIHZ010000005.1, read on the forward strand.
CCCCCCTTAAACTTGATTCTTTTTGGTAACTCCAATCCACGCACGCAACTTAGCAAAACTTTCAAATTTCAATTATTTCTAATCACATAAGAAAGCTCAACTTCTTTATTCTCAACACACTCCCTTATAAAATGAAACTTTGCATCTATGTGTTTACTTTGACCATGGAATATAGGATTCTTCCCCAATGCTATAGCAGATTTGTTATCCATAAAAATATAGGTAACTCCATCTTGAGTCACATGTAACATCTTCAACAGCCTTCTTAACTAAATTGCATGTGTAATACAAGAAGTAGTTGCAACATATTCGGCTTCACATGTAGATAAAGTCACAATAGGTTGTTTTTTAGAACTCCAAATAAAAGCAGCGCCACCAATAAAAAATATAAACTCGCTTGTGCTCTTTCTATCATCAACATCACCTCCCCAATCACTATTACTATAACTAACAAATTGAAAATTAGATGAAGAAGAATAGTGCAAACCATAGTTAATAATACCTATGCAAAATCATTTTAGCCAATGCCATATGAGTACTAGTTAGAGCTTCCATAAAACGACTTATAACCTCCACTCCAAAGAGAGTATCGGGTCTTATGCAAGTCAAATACCTCAAGCTTCTAACAAGACTCTTGAAAAGAGTTAGATCCACCTTTTTACCTTCATCAAACTTTGACAATTTTATTGCACAATCAATTGAGGTATTAATGGGCTTGCAATTCTTCATCTTAAATTTCTCAAAAATCTTTCTTGTATAAGCCTCTTGAAAAATAAAGATACCATCATCATCTTGCTTTACTTCAATACCAAGGCAATAGGACATAAGTCCTATATCAGTCATTTCAAATCCTTTAGTCATCACCTTCTTAAACTCTTTGAACATCTTTGAATTGTTACTCGTGAAGATCAAGTCATCCACATATAGGCATACAAGAAGAATGCTTCCATTTTCACCTTTTTTGACATAAAGAGAATGTTCTTGGGCACATTTGATGAATCCATGGTTTTGGAAATACTTATCAATGTGGCTTTACCAAGCTCTTGGAGCTTGTTTCAAGCCATATAATACCTTCTTTAACTTCAACACTTTATCTTCATATCCTTTCACCAAGTACCCCAACAGTTGTTGGATAAACACCTCTTTCTCAAAGTAGCCAATCAAGAATGTTGATTTGACATCCATTTGATAAATCTCCCATCTCTTTTTGTGCTATCAAGGAAACAATTAATCTAATGGTCTCTAGTCGAGCCACAGGAGCAAACACCTCATCATGGTGTTGACTATAGCCTTTATCGACAAGTCTTACCTTATGCCTCTTTATTTCTCCTTGAGCATTTCTTTTGACTTTGTATACCCATTTCACACAAATCACCATTTGCCCTTTTGGAAGAGTAGAAAGCTCCCATGTGTCATTCTTTTGAATTGCTTGAATCTTTTTAACCATTGCACATCTACATTTCTTTTCTTGTATAGCTTCTTCAAAGTGTAGCGGCTCGAAATCGACAAAGATAAAATAGTGTTGCATTTTCTACCATCTCCATGGGTTCATAAAGATCTCGTAAATGCTTTCTTCCTCCAGGACCCTCGAACGAGCTTTGAGGAGGACTTTCATTTCTTCTAGGATTGGATGATTGACGAGGAGTATAAATATCTTCATGCCTGTCTTGGTCAAAATCTCCAATTATAGGAAATGAAACACTTTCTTCATTTTTAGGGACATCCTACTTCCACAAACTTTCTTCATCAAAATCAACATCTCTAGTAATTACAATCTTCTCATTGGTAGGAATAAACAACTTATAACCCTTAGAATTAGAGCTATAACCAATGATGACGTGTTTTTCACTTTTGTCATCTAACTTCGATCTCATCTCTTTAGGAACATAAGCATAGGCTATGCTTCTAAAAATTCGCAAAATGAGAAACACTTGGGTTTTTACCGCTCCAAGCTTCTTGAGGAGTCATCCCATGAACACTTCTAGTAGGAGATAAGTTGGACAAGAATACAACGCAAGCAATAGCTTCTTGCTCTTTAGCATGCTCCTTGCCATGTTGAGAATAGATATATTATTATGTTCCACAACTCCATTTTATTGCCGAGAGTATGAAACCGTAAGAAAATGACGAATGCCTTTAGCTTCGCAAAATTTGTTGAACTCCAAGCAAGTAAACTCTCCCCCACTATCCGTCCTCAAAGATTTGATGACAAATCCACTCTCATTTTCAACTTGGGCTTTGAACTTTTGGAAAAATCCAAAAACTTCATCCTTCCTATTCAAAAAATAAACCCAAGTTTTGCGAGAAAAATCATCAATGAAGAATAAGAAATAGTTTGCTTTGCCATAAGAAGATGGCTTGATTGGGCCACAAATATCGATATGAACAAGTTGAAGTGGCTTAATGGTTCTCATGGTGGACTCCTTTGGAAAAAGCTTTCTCACTTGCTTTCCCATGACACACCCTTCACATAATTGATTGGGTTGAGTAATGAGAGGCAAACCATTCACCATGTTCTCCTTTGCTAATAAATTTAATCCTCCAAAATTTATGACCAAATCTCATATGCCAAAGCTAAGAGAAGTCTTTGACACATGTCTTCAAGCATCTTGGGTGATCAACATTGACATTGAGCTTGAACATTCTATTCTTTGACATAGGTACCCTTGCTATTAAGTTATGTGCTTCATTTCTTAAAGTGAAATAAGCATCTTTTAAATCGATATCATATCCATTTTCTAGCAATAGTCCCATACTCAAGATATTTGCTTTCAAAGAAGGAACATAATAGACTTATGAAATAATTATATAACTACCATTATTTTGTAAAGACAAGAATATCACCTTTGCCTTCAATTGAAACTTTTGAATCATTGTCAAAAATAATTTCCCCTTTTTTCTTCTCATCAGGCACTATGAATAGCTCCTTATTGCCACTTATATGAATGCAAGCACCAGTGTCAAGATACCATAAGAATTTATTTTCTTCTCCTTTGTTAGCCAATAACAAAAGTAGTTCTTCTTCTTCTTCTTTCATCTCCACTAGATGAGCCTCTCCTTGGTTACTAGTAGCCCTCCAACAATCATAGTAATAATGACCATATTTGTGACAATTATGACATTGAATATTAGATTTGTCATACCTTCTTCCTCTTCCTCTCCTATAATAATAGCTTCCACAACCTCTTGAGTTTTGAGATTGGTGGCTTGACTCTTCACTATTAAAGTGATGTGTGCCTCTTCCACAACCACGACCACGATGATTTCTACCTCTTTCATAGCCTTGACTATGACCTCTTCCTCTTTCTCTCCTTTGTAAGCTAGTGGATTCTTGCTTCATATCGTTCAAAGAGACCTTTGCTTAAAAGGCGTGAATTAGTGGCTCCTTCTTCTTCAATCTTTCTTCATAAGCTTGCAAGGATCCTTGTAGTTCATCAATGGTTATGGCTTCCAAATCTTGAGATTGTTTAATAACCATGGCAACAAGGTCAAAATTTGAATCAAGAATACAAATACTTTTCTCCACAACACAAACATCTTCCAAATTCTCGCCATATCTCCTCTTTTGATTGGTAATTGCCAAGACTCTTGTGAAATAGTCATAGATGGAGTCGGTCTCTTTCATGTGTAAGGATTCAAATTCTCCTCCTAATGTTTGAAGACACACCTTCTTCACCTTGTCAACTCATCCGTGGGACTTTTAAAGAATCACCCAGGCTTCTTTTGATTTTGTTGCCTTTGACACTTTTTCAAATATTTCATCATCCAATACCGCATGAATGATGCTAACAGCATATTGATCCAATCTACGATTCTTCTGTAACATGCTCCTTTGTTGTTGATTCAAAGCTCCTTCATTTTTCGATTCATCATATTCTTGTTCTACTATCTCTCATGCATCTTGAGAGCCAAGAATCGCCTTCATACGCACACACCTCTTATCATGATTTTCTTTTGTGAGTTTGGGGATTGAAACAACAGAATTAGACATGTTCAAAATAATATGGCTCTGATACTACTTTGTGATAAAGAAGGGAGATAGAAAGATAAAGGAGAATACTCAAACAATTTAAATAACTCACTTGATTTAGATTTCTTGTCCCATTTTGGAAATAAACTAGTACATGGTATTTATAGATACATAAGACACCTCTTTGAAACAATACAACCATGGACAGAGCCACAATCACTTGCTCCCACTGCATCTAAAATTTTTTAATTTTTAATTATTATTTTAAAATTTAATTTCATAAAAAATTAAAATTTTACCCCATTAATTTAACTGGTGACCAAAAAATAATAATAAAATTATAGATATATTAAGATATCAAATAAAAAAATAAAATATGAGTCCATCTATTTTTATTAAGATTACTATTATTTGAGCCAATGACTTTTTTAAATGAAAGCCTACAATTAGAGAGATAAAAACTACATGCTTAATTGACTTTTTTTTATTCAGATTTTTCTACCCTTTTGGCTTCTTCATCACACTACTTTTTGTCTTTTTAGCTTTTCTTCCCCTAACTCCACACGAACTACCACACCAAAAGTGAAAAACAGTAATCTATATTGAACGCAATTGTAGAAAGGATTCCTCCACAGACCCTACCCCGTTCTAGTGCTGATAGGTAAATTCTCACTTTTGTTTTGGAAGAATGTGTAATACGTATAATTTAGAGAAGGGTTCTTGTAAGTTGTAATAGAGTTGATATCGTTTTAATCTTTACATTCTTTTAGACTTTTAGTGAAAACGTAAGATAAGATTTTTCATTATAGATGAAAAATCGTAGCATATAAAATCGTAAAAATGAACAAAAACAGTACAAACCATCTAGCACTAGTGATAATAGGGATAAAAGAAGTACCCTAGATGCCCTTATGAATAAAAATAGATGGGCTCAGATTTTATTTTTTATTTGATATCTTAATATATCTTTTTTTTTGTCACCAATTAAATTAATGGAGACAAAATTTTAATTTTTTAATGGAATTAAAATTAAAATTAAAATTTCTTCAGTAATAT
>JANIHZ010000005.1:30542787-30558799 GCA_027478365.1 Erythroxylum rufum
TAGTGGGTTTCGTAATAATATTTTTTTATTCCTTTTTCGTTTGATTGACTGCTACTTTTTTTCAATTGCCTACTATCTATTTTTTGGTTAGTTAGATTCACGATTGAAATAAATTAACATTATTTCAAGGAGTTCGAAATTGGTTTCTAATTAGGTGTTAAATAGAGTTCAATTTTCATTTGAAAAATAGCGAACTGGATTTGCATACTCTTGAAGACTTTGGATATTCTAACCAAAAATTACATACGTATCGAAAAATATGAATTTTTACAAACAGTTATATGCATGGGCAGATTTGTCAAATTTATATATTATTACCTAATTTCCATTGTTTGGATCCATTATTTTCTATCTATATATCCACACAATGGAAATTCTATTTCCTCTCACTTATTTTAAGAAACTCTAATCCAAACGGAGGAAATTAAATTAAATTTCTTTTCCTTTCCTTTCATTTCCTCATTTAAATTTACTCTCGTTTCCTTTACATTTTAGATTGCCATACACAATATTATGGTTTGACATCTCGGCATGTATATGCCAGCCAGGTTTATTACCCCCTGAAAGCTCTCACAAACAATACTTCACTTCGTTGATCCTGTACTAATACTAAGCTTTGCAATTGCAAACGAAGTAATACCCACCAAAAAAGTAACGACTCGCATGGTATTGCCAATGTCGAAACGCGTATCCAAGTTTCACATCAAGTATGCAAATATAACAAACCTATGAGCAAGGTTGCTTCTAATTTTTAACATTATTAGAAGCAACCTTTCAACGTGTGCTCAGGTCATGTACATTAGTCATAATTGTAAACTAATAATTCAATGACAGTATAAATATAATTCAATTCACTTAGCATCATAAATGGCATAAAACACCTAGAAATCACATTGGAATTAAATTCGATTGCATTATCATTGTTGTAGAAACAATACTCTGATTTACACCAGGCTCAGTTAACATGGATGGTGGGGCATTCTGGAATACATCCTTTGGTTACAATTCTCCTACATTGTAATACAGTTGAAGACAAGTTTCCTTGAGTCGTTCGTGACGGCTTTTACAGACTGAGGTTAAACTTTCAGATATGAGAAAAGTTTTATTTTTTTCATTAAGTTATTAGGAAAAATACATGGTAAAAGTTTTACCACATTTGCCGACTACCAGATATTCAATATATTGCCCCACTAAACAAGATTTCAACTTTATGATCATAATAACCAATTTCGTCCTTTCCTAGTCAATTCTTTATTTCTTTATACCATATTAAAGGCAGTCGGCTATCCTCCTCAGTTTAGAAAATGGGTTGAGAAATGTGTAACCACTACTTCTGTGACAATCTTGGTGGATGGGGAACCTACAAACCTGTTCAAAGCAAGGAGGAGCTTGAGGCAAGGGGATCCAATATCCCCTTACCTGTTTGTCCTATGCATAGAGGTTTTGTCAACTCTCCTTGTGAATATCATACGGCGGCACCTAGAGTTCCAGTTCCATGGCAGATGTAAAGGTATGAAGCTCACACACCTAGCTTTTGCAGATGACCTTCCATTGTTTTGCAAGGCTGAAAAAAACTCAATTGATATAATCATGCAAGCAATGAAGGAATTCTAAGAGACCTCTGAAGAGTTGTTTCTACTTATCTTGCAATTCAAGTAGAGAGGTAGCTTCATTGCAGTGTTGTGGATTGTAAACCTTTGTTGGACTTAATTCATGGCAGAATCAACCTATGGAACAATCGGTTCCTTAGCTATGGAGGCAAGCTAAAGCTAATTCAGACAATACTGAGCAATCTTACCACTTATTAGATCAACCATTTATCCATCCCAAAAGTATCCTTAAGGAAATTGATAGGAGACTTAGGAACTTCTTGTGGAACGGCTTAAACCAAGGCAGAAGCAAAGCAAAGATAAGTTGGGACAAAATTTGCAAACCTAAGCAACCGGTGGGATTGGGCATCCATTTTACAAGGATGAAACATAGGGTGAGTAAGGGGGCAAAATTTGTGGTGGTTGTGCTATAAAAAGGAGGATTTATGGGTGAAATGGATACACAATGTATTCATTAAGCAAGAGCATCTAGATCCTATAGTCAAGGCAGGATATGTCAAGCACTCTCAAAGAAATTCTAGAGACCAGACAATGGATATAGAATCAAGTGTTCCATACGATTGGGAATGAAAAAAACACGTCTTTTTGATATGATAATTGGCACTGTAAAGGTCCCCTATATAAGGTGGAGGAGGTATAGGCCTTGAAATTAGTGGTGAATTCAACTAATAAAGTAAGTATGCTCATTCAAAATAATCAGTGGATATAACCCTTCCACAATAGTAGAAGCGTTAGCCTCATCATGGAAGAGTTACCTCGAAGTCAGGAAGGAGAGCAGGATGAAATTCAGTAGCTAGCAGATAACTCAAGGAAGTTCAATACAAAAGCTTGCAAAACACTTTTACAAGCTACATAGAGCATAAGGCAAGAGTGGGCAGCCTTAATATGGGACAATGATCTTAATCCAGCTCACTCTTTCATCTTATAGATGAGAATCAATGGAGGGTTGCTTATAAGAGATAAGATCAGGTTCTCTATTAGCAATTTGAACTGTGAGTTATGTAATGCTGAACTGGAAAGTTTAGAACACCTCATGATTAGATGCAAGTCTACCAGATAAGTTTGGGGTCGGATGTAGATTATACTCAACGAGGCCCGACCAATGGATTCTTGGAGTGAAACTATTGCTTGGTTGGAGAAACTTAAAGTGCATAATGCGGCTAATCTCAAAGCTATCAAGTTAAGTTAGACAGCCTTGATGTGCTACATATGGAAAGAGCGCAATTACAAAGTATTCAAACAAGAAAGTAGAAGCAATGAGATGGTTTTTCAAGCCATTTTTTTACACTGTAGATTGGCCATGATAGCTAGAGGAATAGCGGTGAATTTGACAAATAGCTTGAAGAGCAGATGGGGATAGGAGTAATACTGGTCTAAGTGGTCACTAGGAACCACAAATCTCTGTGTAATCTTGATACTTCAGATTGTACTAGTTTTTTTGTCCTCTAAATTGTATATATATTTTTATAATGAAATCTGTTAATTTTCGAAAAAAAACTTTACACAACTCATCGAATGGAATTCAACAGTTTAAAGTTCTTTAAGCAAGATGTACCAACAGGTCAGTGAAGGAGAAGAAAAGGCTACAATATGAGAGACTTTTATCAACATTTAAATAAGCATTTAAGACCTCACATGATAGTAGCATTCAAGGTTATGAAGAACTACAAGGTTGTTCATAGTGTTATCCTTTTCCTTCACTCTCGATTTTGTGTTTCCTCAAAGCCTAATTCTCATCTACCTTTCTTCAATCGAAATATATATAGATAGGTTGTCAAAGCCCCAAAATAATATTGATTCTCCAAACTTTTATAGTAATCGTAGAATTAGGTCAAATCCTTAGAAAATTGAACATTAATTTCTTAATTTCAAGTAATAAAATTAAATGGGAAATTTTTGATGAAATATTTGATTAACTAAGTTTAATACAAAAAACAAATTAAATCAACTGAATTTAAAATTGAGAAAATCAAGATTATCAAACTCTAATTTAAGGGAAGTATCCCATCTAATTGTAAAATTGATCATTAATTCAAAAAGAATATTTTCACGATTCAAGCAATTAGTCTGAAACATATTAAGATAACCATAATAAATCTCAAATTTTCCTAAATTAATTGACTCAAACCTAACATTCAAACTAAAACTTACCATCTATTGATTGAGTGCGATAATATTTTATATCAAATAAATGATAGCCATAAGCTTTGTGAAAAAGACTATACCTTAAATTAAATAATCGAGATAGCTGCAATTATTCAATTTAATTTTCTTATTTATCATAAGTTAAATATAAAAACTCATAAATAACCTATTTGCTACTTGTACTATTCCTTCATGACAATTACGGATCACTGAATTCTTAGATAGTGATAGAATAATCAATATTAAATTAAATTGTTAGATTAATCGAATATTAATCATTCTTAAAATATGAGAATTCAAAACAAAAAGTACTTGAATTAAAACATGAATAAAAGTTTGAAAACACAAAACCTCACAAAGTTACAATTAGAATATCAAATTCCCTTGAATTAGAACGATGAGTTTAGCCACATATGACTTTCGCTCCAATAACAAAATAGAAAAAAAGACTAAGAATTTCAAAAAGGTAAGAAGAGAACCCTTTTTTATCGTGAAAAACGCCCCTTTTATAGAGTTTTCTAATCTAATCCTAATCTAATTCTAACTTGTAAAGATGTCTATCTAAAACGAATTCAAAATCAAACTCTTTCGTGATAAGGATAAGGCAAAATCTTCCGGTCAAACTCCAACTCTTCAAGTAATCAACTTTATCCACTGCATCAATCTCTTCACTTTATCCAAAATTTGTCATTATCATCAAGAGAGTCCCAATTTGATGCAATCTCTACTTTTCATCTCCTATATCAAAACAAACATTAATTTTTATATTTAAGCACACAAATAAATTCAAAACAAAGGAAATAATATCAAATAATTAGTCAAGATGAGATCTTATCAAGAGCAATGAAAAATTGGGGAAGTAGATTTAAACACCAAGAACCAACCATATCAAGAATTTACACGGACCAAATATCCATTCTTTTGGCCTAAAATCTCCATCAAGTTGACCATTCGACCTACAAATCTAATCAATTTTCAAAGTCCAGCCAACAGTTCTTAACAATTTAAATCCCTATACTCAAAAGAATTTATAGACAGATCCATGGAAATTGCCCGACTTCAGCAATGTTAGGAAAAAGAGAAATTGCCGAATATGAAGACTTATGCTAATACATAGGTGATCACATGCAAACATTTGATAACCTTCATTGAGTATGCTTGCAAAATAATGGAATGCATAAACAGTGCCAAATAATTGGCTAAATAAAAGACAAAAACAAAAATGACAAGAATAAATGCCAATGTACTACTAAGAAGCTACTAAAGCTCACCTGCTAACGTAGGTGTCATCATCAGTATTGACAACAATTTCTTCACCAGCCTCTAAATAGGCAGGTACCTGCACATTTCAAGAAAGGAAGCTTATATGTCCTGTACAAGAATACTGCCGATTTTAAATTAAATAATAAGTAACAAAAGGGTCCAAAAACTCAAGCAGACACGGGGCCATAATGTACTTTTTTGTATAAGGGTATATTATATTTCAAATCCAAAGTCTAATTTTGCAACATTAACTAGAACTATCAAAAATATCAATCAAATGCTCAAATCTTTAATTTGTTGCAAATATAGCTACTGTTAACTACTGATAAGGTTGAAAGTCAAATTCCTTTCTTAATTGATAATTCAAATCCTTTTTAGAAATGATATTGACATGGATCACTATATAGGTTTGTCCCTTTACAAGTCAGCACACACATGAAATTTAAATAATTATATAATAAAAATAATTTGAAACAAAAAAAAAAACTCCCCTACTCTCCCTCTCTTCTCCATTGGCAGTCTATAGTGTGTCCATAACTTGATATCAGACTCTATGCAAAAGGCTGATAAAACTATACTTGGACAACATAGGAATGTTGCCACTAGAAAATAGAACAATTTGTTCATTATTTTCCCTACAAAGTAAAAAGATGCTCATCGCCAATAAGGATTTATGCATAAAACTGCAAAAATTCCCAACATCATGATGAATGACACCATATAGCTTACGTAGAAGACATTCATGTCTATGAAACCATCTTCTTTTTCTTCACGATTAGGGGAACTATAGGATAGCAGTGTTGCATTGCAACTTTTTGACAGTGGTAGTCCACACAGGAAAGCATTTCCCTCTTAGCTTCTATTTTCAATCGCTCCAAATTGTGCAACCATATCAAGTGCCCTTCTTGATAAATTATTGTGCGCAACAACGAAAACATCAAGAAAATGTAGTTGAGTGAGCTGAAGAGGTATGTTCCTGTCCAATTTTTTTGTTTGAAAGGTTCAGACTTTCAATTTGCTAAAGATAATAAGAGTGTCAATTGTATTGGTCCAACAAAATTGTTGTGAGAACGATTCATCAACGTGATTTTGAACAAGATGAGTGAGTCAGGATATTAGCGAAGACGGGGAGAGTAGGTGAACTTTTGGGTTTTATATTTGTTTTTATTATATAATTATTTAAATGTTACATGTGTGCTGGTATATAAAGGGACTACTCTATAAGGCGATTCGCGTCAACATCATTAAGGAGCCTTGCAACTATGATAGAAAGCCGTTTGTTTTTTGCCAAAGCCTTTTCCTTGATTTTGAATCAAAGTAAGTCGCGCCTCTTGTATTTTAGTTGGTCGGCAGGAATTCCTTTAAAATTGGGAACCTACGGCTTTTTAAGATTTTCAATACCTATGTGCACAATGTACACAGCCTTCTCTTTGCATTTTTTTTTTACAAAGAAGCCATTTCAGTGACCCGAACTTGTGATCTTCTGGTAAAAAAGGAGCAACTTTTACCAATTGTTCTAAGGCTTGCCCTCAAATTTAAATTATAAACATTAGATATTTTGCACTCAACAGGCTCCACCAAGAACCATATCGAAGCCCATATTGGACATTTTACCCAATTAGCATTCTCAAGTGTTAGCTTGTCAACCAGTTCACAAACTCACCAACTTTATCTTCCAATTCAAGCTTTCCAATACTATAACTAAATTATGGCAATAATACTAGAAAAGATAAAGAACAAAAGAAGTGAATATGCCAACTTACTTGAACATTGAGACCATTATCCAGCAAAGCCTTAATATACCTACGTTTAAGGCAAGTATTAACAACATAGTTTCGTAGAAAAAGGAAAATACATCATTGACAATAAGTTTCATAAAATTAATTATTATGTACGAAGAATTATGCAATCATGAAAAAACAAAATACCAAAGGAACGCAGAAAATTCACAAAAAAATACAAAAACCATAAATGGCTGAATAATCTAAGGTCAAAAAACCAAAATTATGGGGGAAAAAAACAACACCATGTAACTTCATGCTCACTCATGTAAGAACACAATTAACAAGACTTCCATTTTTACGCCTCACGTACCCCAATTCAACTATAAAGAAATTATCCCTAAAATGAACAAACTAAAACTTCAACTACAACTTTCAAGTTATTAAGAGTATCAAGATTGTAGAACTGAAATTCTCAAATACCCTTTCATTATTTTGCACTAGGTATACAAATGTTAACGATTTATGATACAATAAATATTTTCCATCCAAATGTTTACTATTGCAACCAACACCAATTTGAGAAACAAGAATTGTCACCAATAATCAAATTTGATTAGGGAGCTACAAGGATGATTAACGCTACCTAATAGTATGCACATAAAGAATGAAAAAATAATTAATGAATTTCATTGATAACATAGATCTCCAAACAAAATTAAAACACATTGGATAATGATAGCGTCTATTAATAATTATAAAAACTTTAACGAGTAAAAGAACCAAAAAATTGTAGCAAGAGATAATATCTTAGTGAATATACGTGCAAAGAGAAGAAAGGAAATAGACAGACAAGATATACCATTGTCATAGTAAGAAATGAACAAGGAATGCCTGTAGTAGACAATCTAAGCATCTGAACTTACCTAGGAGTGACTGTAAGCCCCTTTGGATTAGCCTGCGTCTCCTTAATTAAGCATGTCACTTTCTTGGGAACTAATCCAGACAAAGGTCTCCCATCAAATAATTGCAACTTAATTTTCATTTCCTCTGTGACCATAAGATTGTTCCTTTAGTGCTAAAATACTGAGGGCAGGGGAACAAGAAAAGAATGCAGAGAAAGAGGTAGTAACGAGAAAGAAGGGAAAGGGGAAGCAAGGTAGAGAGAGAGAGTGTGTGTATGGGAGAAACAAAACACACTAATTTTAGAGCTGGGACTAATTTTAATTCAAAAGCAAAGTCTAACTATCAAAACACACTAATCCAAAATATCGAACTGCAAAAAAACTTTATACACTCCAATGTTAAAGTAACCAAATACAAACCTTATGAGAAAGTTAATAAATTCATGTAACTCATAAGTAAATAGAATTCAAGTCCAAGATCAATCTAATCCTTAGAATCAAGACCTAATCCCACTTGACTGAGGTTATCCAAAAATCAGCTCTACACTTAAATTAAAAGTATATACTCACTACATTTACATAACTAAGCTAATCTTTGAACAAGATAAACATAAAAATAACTCTACATGAACACCATATCACTTATATATACTCACTATATTTACAAAACTAAGTTAATCTCTGAACAACACAAACTTAAAAATAATTCAAAATCAACACCATAGCACTAGTGCATCCAAATTGCCTTGAGAAGGTCCTACATCATGAAATTTAATTGGAAGATACCAAATTAGCAAATGAGTTGGTACAATTCCATCAAGAATGGTGACTATAGTCTTAGATGTAAGAAATTGCATTCCAAAAGTTTTTGGATAGATAAGAATGTGGTAAATCACAATCACGCATTGAAAGTCAAAAGCAGGCTAAGGAAATATGGCAAGTCATGATGCCACTTAAATGAGAGCAACCCTATCCAAAGAAATATGCACTAATCATGTTAGTTGAATCGAAGAAATATGCACTAATCATGTAGTTGAAAAGTTGAAACTAAGTAAATGTGGCCATAAGAGTGAACTTCCAATAATAAATAGATAGATAAGAGCATACAAGGGATTTGTTCATTAAATTATCAGAAGAATAAGCTCCCTCAAGGCCCTTAATGAAGTGTGTCACTATAATATAACAGTGAAAATCACAACAAAAGACAAAAACCTAATTGTTGAGTTTTACCAACCTTTAAGATATGCAGCGGCCTTGCCGAATATATGTATTGGCACTTCTAATTGCTCAAATTTTTCAGAGCTGAGAAAGTTATAAACAAAGAGAATGTTATGCATAAGATTACGATATTTGCATGGGAATATTCTATCTCATGAAGTGGGATACTCGACATGGAACTCACTCCATAAGATATGCCATTTCACCTTCTGTATACAAACAAGTGAAAGCCCTCTCCTCTACATAGACCCCTGTAGCGAGTTTTATCAGAATACTAGTGAGAAATTTGCAACAGAGAAAGATTATAGATTTGACCTAAATCAGATTACAAGCTCGTTTTCAATTAGGTGAAGAATCAAATAATGGGGACAAACTCCTACTTGGCTCAGCAAATTTGAGTTTCCAACTAGCATTAAGATAGGCATATATATTTACAACACTACTAATTAACTTCATCCATGAGAGTAGCTATTAGTTGTTACACCAAAAGACAACAAAACTAAAGGGTCAAACAACACCAAGAGGATTCTCAACTTCTCAAAATCAGGCTCCTGGCAGTTTATTGTTGTATATTATGAACATAAACGTGTAAAATGGCAATGCAAGTTAAAAGTCCCTTTCATAAAAGATGGGTTGAACAAGATATATCAACAATGATAGTACATCAGTTGAGTTTATTATTTTAGGATAGGCAATTTGTATTGTGTATATCCCTACCATGTCATTTGGTAGAAGTTGAAATAATGGCAATTCCTTCCCTATACGTACACAAAATAAAGAAAAAACAAATGTAAACAAATTAAAGAGTCAACAAATTTTAAATTTCTTGCAATATATCAAAAAACAATGACAAAATTCTTTCCAAGTCTTCCATCTACACGTCTAAGCATCTCTATAAGAAATCCAAAGAAAGGGATTACCATCATAAGTTCTCAAAAAATGGTGGCATTGGTATGGCTCAATTCAAAATTGACTTTGATAATTCCATGTTTACCTAGAGTTGGGTCCATTGATCATATAAGACAGAAGATTCATCTAATTACCCAAGTACTATAACTGGTTAAAGTGTAGATCCATGCTTAAAAGCATCATTATGGACAAAGAGATAAAACCACCAATAATATAGAAGTACAATGCCTGAAGAGAAATATCTCATGAAGAATAAATGGAGGAGAATTTTAGAGGTATAATACAACAAAATTCTGCTAAGGAACTGATGGCAAGCAACATACTTTCAACAGCTTCTTCTGTACCAAACCGTAAGTTTTGTTTGCTTCCATTATCAACATCACGAAGCTCCAACTACAAGAAAAAGAACACATTTTATAAATGAATATAATTAGAATATTAAAAAAGAATGGGTCAACAATCCCTTAGAATAGCACTTTAATAAGCAAGCAACAATGTTTGGCAAACAAATAACAATGCAATAGTCAAATAACTACATAAACATAAAAAAGGAAAGAAGGAATGAAAAGACAAAAATCAGATGAACTATGCCACATGTTGAGATACTAAACAGCTGTAAATAGATTATGCTAAGATATAGATAGGCTGTAAATAGATAAGATAGAATAAGTTTGAAATCCCTTGAATTACGGGATTACATTAGATAGCTTTAGATAACTTTCCATATTTAAATTCTACTTGTAATGTCCTATATATGACTGTATATTTCCTATTCAATATATGAGAATATATGAAAATTCTTTCCCACATGGTATTGGAGCCATAGGGCTTCTTTTTCTGGGATTTCTCCTTTGAGCAGCCTTCATTGCTGCACTACCGAAACCTTTTTTTTTTTTCTTCTCTTGTGTGTTCCAGCCTTCATTGCTGCATTCCTCCTTACCTCTCTTGTGTGATTCTCATTAGGGTAGCCTTAATTGCTGCAGTATTTTCTTCTTCACTGCAGTATCTTCTTCTTAATCATGTCAACCTCGCAAACCATGTACAGGTCAGCCTTATTAGCAAAAACTAATTATCAGGACAAAGGAAATAGTGATCTATCTAGGCATTCTGGTAGAGAAAACCAGGGGGAGGAGAATAAGGACAACCTTTGGTGCACTCACTGCAAGAAACCAAGGCACACAAAAGAAACATGTTGGAAAATACACAATAAACCACCAAGTCAACAATGGGGAAACCGTGGGGGACAGCAAAGGTCCCAAGCACATATGGTAGATTAGCCCAAAGTTGAGGAAAATTCAGGAACAAGAGAATTAAACAGTGAAGAAATTGAGAAGCTGAGAAGCTTGTTGAGGACTATTGAAAGACCTTCTAAGACTTGTTCTTTGGCTCTTTCAGGTAAACCTTTACTCCTTATTTGCATGAATGCCTCAAAAAATCTTCATACCAATTCTTGGATAATAGACTCGGGTGCCACATATCATATGACACCACATCTCAACTCTTTCACACTTATACCCCATGCCAAGTAACAAAAAGATTATAGTGGCCAATGGCTCTCTAGTTACTATTGCAGGTTTCGGAGATATACACAACACACCTACCCTTATTCTGAAAAGGGTTCTCCATATTCCAAAACTGTCGACTAGCGTACTTTCTATTCAAAAGCTTACCCATGATCTTAAATGTTATGCTACTTTCTTTCCTTCTCACTATGTTTTTCAGGATTAGGTCTCGAGGAGGAGGATTGGACTTGCTAAGGAAAGGGGTGGCCTCTACCTACTTGAATTTCCTCAAAGAGTTAGGAGCAACCTATCTTTGTCATTTCTCAGTTCCTCAAATAAAGATACCATTTGGCTGTATCATCTACGCTTAGGTCATCCATCTTTTAAAGTTTTAAAGGTCATGTTTCCTCATTTGTTTCAAGGATTAGATATTTTTGAATTTCATTGTGATGTTTGTGAATTTGCAAAACATACTCGAGTATCTTTTCCTATTAGCAATAAAAGAAGCTCTCACCATTTTCATTTGATTCATAGTGACATATGGGGTCCCTTTACTATACCTAATGTTTCTAGGGCTCGTTGGTTTGTATTCTTAATTGATGATTGCACTTAGGTAACATGGCTCTTTCTTCTTAAACAAAAATCTGATGTTAACCTTGTTATACCTAATTTTTACTCTATGATTCAAAACTAATTTGGGGTTAAAATAAAAAGCTTTAGGAAAGACAATGCCAAAGACTACTTCAACCAGAGTTTGTCACCTTTCTTTGAATCATAGGGCATTATCCATGATTCATCATGTATTAACACACCTCAACAAAACGGAATAGCAAAAAGGAAAAATGGGCACTTACTAAACACCACCCGAGCCTTACTCTTTCAAGGGAATGTCCCTAAATCCTATTTGGGAGAGGCAGTTCTTACAGCCACATACATGATAAATAGACTTCCATCACGTGTGTTAGATAACAAAAGTCCCATAGAAATTCTTAATAGCTTCTACCCACACTTCAGAGCCTCAAATGGCCTCACACCTAGGGTACTTGGGTGCACCACCTTTGTTCATATTCATAACCAACATAGAGACAAACTAGACCCCCGAGCCATCAAATGTGTCTTCCTCGATTACTCACCTACTCAAAAGGGATAAAAGTGTTACAATCTGTCATCTAGGAAATTTTATCTCTACAGATGTCACCTTCACAAAATATACACCTTTTTTCTCCAAGTCCTCTCTTCAGGGGGAGATTTCAATGATGGAAGATAGTACTTATGAGTCCTTCGAACCACTTAAAACCCTACTTATGCGTCCTTTGAACCACTTAAACCCCTTGACCTTCCTCCTGCTCCAGCTCATATTATTGAAACAACCGAGGCCTCTGAACCAATTACATCTGAGTTGCCCAATTCTACTACTAAACCTATGTCATCACATGTCCCAACCAGCGTTACTCAGGTCTATTCAAGGAGAAAGTTCGTTCCTGTTAGGATCATCGGGAGAGAGAGAGAATTATGCCAAAAGGAATTAGTTAGCAGGTGATGTGGCTAGTTAGTTAGGGTGGGTATAATAGAATCTGTTACATAGGATGGCTATAAAGGGGGAAAAAGGGGAAGGGAAAGGGAAGGAGAGAAGAATATAGTAAGATTGTAGGTAGAGAGAATCGAGAATTCTCCCTGAGGAGCTACTATAGCTCTGGGACAGATAGTGGTTCGAGGACTACATCTGTAAGTATCAGTGCATAAAACACTGATTTTACTCAATAATATACTCACCTCTAGTATTCTAAACTAGAGGTTCCTAACAATTAGCATGTGCACAAGAACACAATCAAGCATTGGACATGTTATACTGTCTCAGCCACAAAATAGCATGCTTATGAACCTCAGAAGTTTTTCTGAAGGGAAATTTAAACAAAATAGTACTTTGTTTATAATCGCAAAGAGATTGCAAAAAATCTTTCAATTAGGTAAAACCTTTATTTCTTATTATTGGAAATGAAACGCTGCTACTTCAGCTACAATGCACTGTAACAGTTCCTTGCTAATTCTACTATTATCTGACAGTGAGCTAATATTACATGTCTATCATTAAAAGAAGCAAGCCTTCTCCTCCCAAAGGAAGTCAGAACCTGAGAGAAACTCATGGTAAGCCACGAAGCTCCTGGATTGCAGTCTTAAGCACCTCATCTCCAGCAACTTTTCGCAATTGTCTTATGAGAATATTCTTGGCCAACTTCCCATCCTGTAATAAGCCATGTGCATAATGAACAAAAAGAATGTCACCAGTAACTCTCCAAGCACAAATTACAATCAATAATATGAGTGAAGCAAGATTTCTGTGCTCTTTACCTTAGAAGCATTATATAAAGTCTCCACTTCCTGGCATTTGGAGGGAGGAAGCAAGTTTCTGATTTTTTTACAAAGTTCTTGGAGGGAATACCTCATCGAGCTCCTCACATGACCTAACAAACAAAAGTGATGAAATTCCTTCCAAAATGGAGTTCAGGAAGAGGTAACCACGACTAAAAGCAGAAACGGGGGTTTACCTTGCACTGAATTAGAAAGTTTGAAGCTCAAAACACACTCGGGTATAATGTGGCTATTCATATTACTTGACCAAACAATATACCACTTGGGATTCCTAGGATCATCAGCACCATTATCATAGTGAACACTAGAAGGATAAAACTGCTTAGATCTCAGTTCCACTTTCTCTACATTTCCTAGTATTACTTTACACAGCATAACATGCTTTTCACCATTACTATCCGCCTCAGCCAACTTAGCACTGAAGAAACACAAACCCACGAATAAAACTAATCATCAGTAACCCTAACACTAAAAAGACATTGTACATTCACAAATAGCAAGATTCACCTCTCAAATGGCAATGCCAAAGGAGACAGCAAAATACCAGACCGGTAAGGTTCAACCCCAGCAAAGTTCTTGCCACGCACCCCAAACCCATACGCTAAAATGTTATCAACAACTTTCGCAGAAGCACCATACCAAGCATACACCATATTGCAAGAACCACGAAGAGCCCTTGTAAGCTCAGTTTGCTTCTCAAAAACCTCATAACGCGCTTTCTCCAAGGGACCCACGCGAGTGCACTGATAAATTGCCGTAATAGTAACACCTGGATCGACCCCACTCATTCCAGATAAAAAGAAGTCCTTATACATGGAGAAAACGATCTCACCTTCTGGCAGTAACCTCGTACTCGGCCATCTAGATGTTTCCACTTCAGGCAAATTTACAAAATCCTGCCGTTTTGATCCTTCAAAGTCGTCGTCATCTTCCTTCTTTGTCGAACTCACCTCGGCCTCTTGTTGAACTCCCTCCATTTGCTGTGCTTTAGTAGAATTTCCATCAACCATAACCTCGATTTTGATACTCTGAACCTCCGGTTCCTGCAAATCATCGTCACCGTCCTCGCAAATGCAAACTTGAGGGAAAAAACAGTTCCCCTTCACATCAATCCAAGCAATTGATCTCTGTGCCCCACTCACCAGATCAACCTGCAACATACGCAACAAATCAAACAAATAACTCACGCCACCAATTGAAGCGTCGGCGAACGTCTTCCCCTCGGCGAAAGCAACTTTCAGAGACTCGACCACTTCTCCGGGATAGTCCTGCCACTTTCCTTCACCGCTAGTGTACATGAACCGAAGCGGCGCAGCACTGAGCTTGAAGTTGGCATGGTTCTGAAGCAGCAATTGGACGGAGCCGTGATTCACTCGAGGACTCGACAAAGACGATTCTCTCTCCGGAAGCCTAACCGTCGGGGACTCGACCGCGGTCTTGGACTCGCCTTCCATCTCCTCGCAGACGCAAACTTGAGGGAAAAAACACTTCCCCTTCACATCAATCCAAGCAATTGATCTCTGTGCCCCACTCTCCAGATCAACCTGCAACATACGCAACAAATCAAACAAATAACTCACGCCACCAATTGAAGCATCGGCGACCGTCTTCCCCTCGGCGAAAGCAACTTTCAAAGACTCGACTACTTCTCCGGGACAGTCCTGCCACTTTCCTTCACCGCTAGAGTACATGAACCGAAGCGGCGCAGCACTGAGCTTGAAGTTCGCATGGTTCTGAAGCAGCAATTGGACGGAGCCGTGATTCACTCGAGGACTCGCCGAAGACGATTCTCTCGCCGGAAACCTAACCGACAGGGACTCGACCGCGGTTTTGCACTCGCCTTCCATCTCCGGTTTTTCGCCGTTCACTTAGCTTCTCGGATTTGGGGACAAGAACCGGGTTAAATCAGAAATGGCCGTTTCTGGGACCGCCTGTTATAGCACCAAGAAAAGCCTGACTTTCAGTGTATTTACTGAAACAGCCTTACATTGAGTCGGCTGCTGCTTGAAACTTTGAAGGGTAATTATGGGAATTACAACAAACAAACAATGTTGCCCCCAATGAGAGATGAGTGTGGAGAGAAGATGCCACGCTGAACTGACTTGTTGGCTAAGTTTCAATGTCATCCACGTAGGATTGATTTCAAAGTCATATCTAGTTACTACTATTATACTAAAAGTCTCTTGTTATTTATTATATTAAGAATATTTATTATTAAAAATTAAGTTACAATAATTATAGAAATTTCATGTAAAATTACGTTCTTTGTTTATATTTTAAAAATATACTTTAAGACAAAATATTAGATTTAAGGTTTAAAAAGTTCAACCAATATTAGATAATCAGAAAATATGATTAAAAGAGATTGT
>JANIHZ010000005.1:30558899-30599954 GCA_027478365.1 Erythroxylum rufum
AAAAGTCAAATAAACTAAAAACGTAAAATAACAAACAATTATAAGTATAAAAATGTAGATAAACCATAAATTGTAAAGTAAAGACGAAGAAATAAAATTAAAAACCAAGAAAATCACAAAAACAATATTCAATCAAATACGTTTTAAGTATTTTTTTTTAACTACCCAAAAAAAAAGAAAATAAAAATATTAATTAATTTTAAAAGGAAATTAATTAAAGAGATCTTGAAAATAAAACCGGCTCAACCCAAACCTATTGAAAATTGGTGGGAATGGGTTAATGATTAACAAAATTCTTTAAAATTGATACTCGCACAGTGTTTTCACTTAAGCGCGTAGATTCACTCTCTTTCAATTTCCAAACTTTCTAGGGTTTCGTTGTTAGTTAACCGTTTGATTTACGAATCATATTTGATTTGATTTCACATTCTTGAAAATCCAATATTTTTTCATGCCCCAAATTCTGTTCACCGCTCCATGACGGATCACAAGCCGTCGACATCTCCTCCGCCGTCGAAACCGGCGTCTCCGCAGGAATGGGAGTCGCTGATCGACGATTTCCAGAACGGCGGTCCCCGCTTCCAACGGTGGACGTCGCCGGACCTCATGACAGCGCTTGCCGACCACGCCATCGCGTGTCTCCTCAGAAAGGACTTCCCTCCAAAGCTCTCTCTCCTAATCTTCCTCGAAGAGTTCGCCGGGAACTTCTTCACTGACCAATCCGCCGTTGAACGCCTCCTGGAAACCGTACGCGCGACGATCCACACGCCGCTCGACGGAGTTAACGTCACGTATCTCTTGAAAGAGCAGTTCTTAGTGTCGACTACTTCGATTTTCATCTCCATAGACGCGCTTGCCAGATTTGACGCCCGGTGTACGGAGTGTTTGGTGGAGCTTTTGTTGACAATCATCAATCGGCCCAATCATGGACCTGACAGACAAACTCGGGCAGTGGCATGTGAATGCTTGAGAGAGTTGGAGAAATGCTACCCGTGTTTGCTCTCCGAGGTTGGTGGTCATGTTTGGAGTTTGTGCCAAAGTGAGAGATGTCATGCTTCACAGTCATATATTTTGTTGTTTACTAGTATTATTTATAGTATAGTCAACAATCACAATAAGTGTAATATCTCAATTTTGAACACATCTGTGCCTTTGGTTCCTTTCAATGTTCCTCAATCTGTTTTGGTTGATTGTAGTGGCAGTAGTAGTTGTAGCAACAGTAATAAAGAGGTTAGTAGTAGTAATGTGGGTTTGAATTATAAGGAGTTGAGGAGGGCGATGGCGTTTTTGTTGGAGTCACCGCAGGTTTTGACACCATGTGGGATGGTGGAATTTTTGGGGATGATTATTCCGGTGGTTGTTGCTCTGGAATTGCAGGCGTCCATGTTGAAGGTGCAGTTTTTCGGGATGATCTATTCTTTTGATCCTTTATTGTGTCATGTTGTTTTGGTCTTGTATTCAAATTTCTTTGAGGCGTTTGATGGACAAGAGGAAGAGATTGCTAGACGGTTAATGCTGGTTTCGAGGGAATCCCATCATTATTTAGTTTTCCGATTGCTGGCCCTTCACTGGTTGCTAGGTTTGTTGAGTAGATTGATGTTGAGAGGTGAGGTGGTGAAATACAAGTCAGTTTTGGAAATGGGTTTGAGATTTTATCCAGCTGTATTTGATCCACTGGCATTAAAAGCTTTGAAGGTTGATTTGCTTGCCTTCTGCTCAGTATGTCTCGGTATGTTGATCCCGAAGAGTGGCTCTGGTGAGGAGGCATTTGATGGCAAGTCTGTGGTTAAGTTATTTGAAGAGAGTTTGGTTTCTGTTTCCGCATTCAAGTGGTTGCCCCCTTGGAGCACAGAAACTGCAGTGGCATTCCATGCTTTCCATAAGTTTTTGATAGGTGCATCATCTCATACTGACATTGATCCTTCCACTACAAAAGCTCTTATGGATTCTACCATCTTCGGTTCTTTACAGGTAATCCTTCAAAAGTAAATGCTTTCAACAATGATGTGATAAAACTTTAGTCTCATGTTTCTTTCTGTTCTAAAATTGAATGATTGTTCTTAAGATGATTGATCGAATTGCGATATTAAGTTTTCTCAATTATCAACTCCAAAGGAATATCCTTGATACAACATCACCTGAATTTTCAAAATCAGGTTTTTTGCTACAGTGTTCAACTTTTTGCCTTAAAATGTCAATGGTGGGTTTACTTTCTGAAATTAAAGGTCTTATTCAAGTTTGCTTATTAATGATTATTGGTAATTTCGAATACAAATCTCAGTGGCATATTTTGAGAACTATGTTTTATTTTTTTTTACCTCCTCCCTCTTTCTCCATTCTCCAAATTGGACATTTGCTTTTGTTATTCTTTGCATAGATGAAATTGTAATAATCTTATCAGCTGTGGAAATTGTGAATTCATTTATTTCATATTTTCTTGGTCATTTTGACTTCCCTTGTCCAGAGCATGCTAGTGGAACTGACATTGGAGTTCCAAAGATGGGTACCTGTCATTGTTTCACTCATTGATCGATTTCTAGGCTGTCGGAAGCATTGTTGGTTGGGAGAGCGTCTGCTCCAAACAATTGATGAACGATTGCTTGCAAGAGTAATTGTAGATTACAAATTGGTTTCTTACTTCCCGATATTGGACAGAATTGCTGCTAACAAGACAATACCTCCTCATGCATTGTTAGACCTACTTTTAAGGTTTATGATTTTCCTTGTTGAGAAACATGGACCTGATACGGGACTAAGATCTTGGTCTAAGGGAAGCAAAGTTCTCAGCATTTGTCGAACTTTGCTGATGCACCATCACAGCTCGAGACTGTTTCTTGGCTTATGTCATCTTCTTGCATTCACTTGTCTTTACTTTCCTGACTTGGAGATTCGCGATAGTGCAAGGTGTGTCTACCTATTGCCTCTTCATTATCTTTTTGATTTTGCTATAGGTGTAAAAGTACTTTAATATTTTTATGCTCTTTGCTGTAGGCCACTTTGCGTTCAAGTTGAGATACATTCCAGAAATTTGATCAGTACTTTTTTATAGTCTTTAGAATGTAACAAGTAAACCAAAAGGTTTAGAGATAAAATGCAAAGATGCGTAATGTTTAATGGTGTTTTTGCTATGTATTTATGTGACTTTGTTACTCCTTTGACACTGAGCGATTTTCTTAGTCTTCATCTTGTTGAATGAATATTTCTTGGCCAAAAAAGACACTATATCAGAAGAAACGATAACATAAGGAATGTTAGTTGTAGAAAAAGAAAGAATTAAGTGATTAGCTTGAAGGTTGTCGCCTATTAATTTGCTTCATTGACTTTTCTTCACCACCTGTTGCATTTGTAGAATATACTTGCGGATGCTCATTACTATTCCAGGGGTGAAGCTGCGAAGCTTGCTAAATTTTGGGGACCAGCTACTTGGCATTTCACCTTCGTCACATGCCAGTTCTTTCTTCAGTGTTCAATCACCTCAACCCTACCCTAGTTTCAAAAAATCAAGGCGTATATCATCATACATACACATTGAACGCTTGATACCCCTTCTTGTTAAGCAATACTGGTCCTTGTCTTTATCTCCTTTGGGTGGAGGAACTAGTAAACCTAGCTATCTTGAAAACATAACGGACAGCGAACCCCATGTTGATTTGAGAGAGCTAGACAGCCATGCAGAACACCCTCAAACTACATTAGAAACTGGAAGAACAAATCGGTCTCAGGAGCCATTAAGGGTAATGGATTCAAAAATTTCAGAGATCTTAGAAACATTAAGAAGACACTTCTCATGCATTCCTGATTTCAGACACATGCCCGGAATCAAGGTTAGAATATCCTGTAGTTTAAGTTTTGAATCCGAACCTTTCAATCAGATATGGGTTGGTGATTCCCAGAGACAGTTGGAGGGAACAGATGATATTCCTGCCATGTATGCAATTGTGCTCAAATTCTCATCTTCAGCTCCATACGGGTCAATCCCATCACATCACATACCTGTTCTTTTTGGTGAACCTCGCAAGAACAGTCATATTTCTGATACCACAGCTTCATTGGACATTATATCTGCAGACAGTTGTTCTGAAGACGAAAGCTCTAGGGCTCCTGTAACAATCGATTTGGTACCAGGGGAACCATCACCTGGTCTAGTGGATGTGTTCATTGAAGCAACTGCAGAAAATGGTCAGGTCATTTGCGGTCAGCTTCAGAGTATCACCGTAGGTATAGAGGATATGTTCGCAAAGGCTATTCTTCCATCTGGCATTCCAGAAGATGCAGTACCTGCATATTATTCAGAGTTATTTGATGCGCTCTGGGAGGCATGTGGTGCTTCTTCAAACATGGGGCACGAAGTATTCCCATTAAAAGGAGGCAAGGGTGCTGCAGCAATCAGTGGGACTCAGTCAGTCAAGCTGCTTGAAGTTGCTGCAGACTCGGTAATCAGGGCAGTTGAAGAGCATTTGACTCCCTTTGTTGTTAATGTGATTAGTGAACGGCTTGTTAACATCGTGAAGGATGGAGGAGTCATCAGAAACATCATGTGGAAAAATGCTACATCGGAGTCTGTTGGGGATGATACTGCCTCTTGTAGTGTAGATAGAGGCCCACTTCATCTTACTTATATTGATGATGAGGATGATAAAGAAAGTGGGTTAGATACGAATAGAAGTCAAATGGGTTGCTTTCATGTACTCATATTTCTTCCACCAAGGTTCCATCTCCTTTTTCAAATGGAAGTACGTGGTATGTCAACTCTAGTACGAATTAGAACAGACCATTGGCCGTGCTTGGCTTATATTGATGAGTATTTGGAAGCCTTATTTTTGCCATAGAAGTGTTCCCTTATCTTCTTCTGCTGCTGCTGGAAGATTGTTGGCTTGATTTGCTTTCCTGCTTGTTTACAACAGAAAGGCGGGTAATTTTTTGGCACCCATGCAATAAACTGTGTAAATATAGCTCTGCAAGTCAACTGCCTTTTTTTTATTATGATTATTTACAAATAGTCCACATTGTGAATTCGTTGTGTATCAAAAATTCAAACGGGTTATTTTTTTTACTATTAGGTAAACCCGTGAGTTAATACTGAATCTGTAAATTTAATTCCTTCCTATCCATTTTTCAAGCCATTGTTGCAACTTTCCATAGTCTTGCTCAAAAGTCGGTACGAATGTTGAAAATATGATTAGCATCTCATTATACAACTTAGCGCTACCTTAAGGTGGACCGGATGGTGAGTTGTGTTTTTGGTCTCTGCATATGTTTACTGCAAGACTTTCTTGCGAACTTATCAAGGTAAATATTAAAGTTAGAGAAGTACCAAATTAAATGGAGAAAAGCAGGTCTGTTTTTGTGGAAGGAATGGCGTGGCTTTCACTTTATATTATAATACTTTGTAAAAGCGCGATAACTCTCCTGTTACACATAAAACCTATGAGATATTGCTGTTTTTTCAAAGGTTTTTTAATTTAACTATAATTGATCTTTAATTTCATAAGTTATAAAACTGTCATAAAAAGACATTATTCACTTAATTATCAAAACATAGGTTTCGAAAAATAACAATATCAAATGCTTGACGCAACCATGAATTATGGATTTGATCAGGTGAAGCCAATCTCAAAACGAAGAATCTTGATTTTTGTAGGGCAAATGACAAATTAAGGTAACTTCAAAGGCCCAATGCCATAAAGGCCTACTCAGTGCATCAAAATTTCTGTTGATATATCCATGGAAACACAGGAAAAATAGGAGAGATCTTTGCAGGATGTGAATCAATATGCTTTCATATAACACATAATTCACAAGCAAGCAATGTAGATCACTCGGGACTAATCCAAAGTTATACATAGTTCTAACCAGAAATGTTGGACGTGTTATCTCGACTCACGGATCCTTCTTGACGCTGATTGATATCGCCCTGATTCTGCTGGGCCTCTACTTTTTGATTCGAAGTTCTTTTCTTCCTTCTCATCAAGCACCCTATTCTGCTTCCGTAACATCTCCTCACAATATCTTCGCCACAAAATTTCCCTATCTTTTCTAGGCATCTTGTTATACCTGTGATCGGGCTTAAGAAGGCGCTTAGCTGTTGACCATGAATCAAGGACTGATTTCCCATCCTCCGTCTTCTGGGTAGCTGCTTCAGCGGTTATTACTTCAGCTAAGAGAGCTTTGAAGTCATGCGTGCATCTCTATGTAATGGCCCAAAAAAGGAGTTGTCATTGTAGTCGTAAATTATCAAAAATGATCATGGAATCCAAAACCAAATCAAATCCCCTAAATTAGTCAAGTCCACAAAAGAAATACAGGCACTTTAATGATAGTACCTCATGCAGCAACTTGACATGTTCTCTGAAGAGTTTCTCTACATCAGATGGATCCAAATCAGGGTTGGTTGTACGTCCTTGAGGATCTTTCTCCAATTTCGCCTTTGACTCTGTCCATGATGCCTAAGTACATAAGAAGAAAAAGTGAACAAATTAAGTAGCAGAAGCCCATCTCAAATCCTAACAAAACTGAAGTGAAAAACATCATCGTTTGGTAAAGGCAAAGAGGGATAAAGAAATTCCAACACATCGAACTGCCACTTCCCTACGTCTGGGACCACTCAGATATTAATAGATGAACACTTCACATGCTTAAACAATACACCCAAGAAAGCCACAACAGTTTTCACAACTACATGACTATTTGGCAACTAGTCTAAGCAGCCAAGTACCATGATATAGCAATCATAGAAAACAAGAACAAAAAGCTCAAATCATGGCCTGCGTTCAATTTAAGGAATACTGATGTCATTGTAGAGTTACAAATCAAGCTAATTCAAAAACCTTCAAACAGACAAGCTTAGCACCATTTAAAAGGCAGGAAATGTTGCAGTTCGGCTGTAGGTGTTCAGGACCCCAACAGAAGATACTAGACAGTTATTCCTAAACATGTATCTAGTAACTAAACCCTATTGCTCTACCAGTTTGGAAATTGCTATAAATGGAAAAAACAACAGACTTGCATTATAAACCTCCTCTGATAAAATTGCAATTCAGCTTATGCCATGACTTGTGATCATACCTGGGGGTCCTTAATTGTTTCGACAAGCAATGCTTGAAAGGAAGTCACTGCCTCCTTCCTACGCACTTTAACCCGCACCCTTTCCATTTCTTGTTCTTCTCTTTCCTTGCGTTTTCGCAACTCTCGCTCTCGTTCCTTCAGCTTGTCCTAGAAAAGAAATGAAACAAGTTCAATCTTTAATACCTATCATTATCAAAGAATGAGTCACTACTTCACTGCCCCAGTCAATCCAAGTTAATTGATGCAACTTTAAGGGACCAAAAATTAATATCTAACATTAAAAATGAAATATGTACACGTATAACACCATGGTCAATAAACAAGGGCATCTTGATCAGGTATCCTGCATCCTCGTTATGACTCAAACTAATTACAACATAGCATGCCTAACCCTCATCCACCCCAAATCATTCTGCATTCAATACAGATCAAAAGTGAAACAGGGACTACACAAGAAAAATTAAGATAAAAATTGTTTGAAAAAAGTAAAGTTAAAGATAATTGCAGTTTGCAACACTTGTCCTGCTCGATTACATTCTTTCATTTTTTGTAATTTTCCTTTTTCCCTTTTAAGTCAATATCTCTCAAGTCTCAGGTACCCACAGATTGAAAATGCCATCTTTCTAAACCTTATTTGACTCACTGTTGACTGCTAATGCCCACAAACCCAGAAGCCAAGTCCATTATCTCTAAGTATTGGGTCTGTTGCAGTTTCATCTTGATGGCCCAGAATTACCCAAGGCATAACAACCCAGAGACAACTACTTGCCCACATATTTGGATGTGTACACATCCAACAGAAATCCTTAAGTCAAAATTAGCAATTACTAGGGAGCTTGATAGCACTGTCCTAGACAGACCTACAATATAAACAAGAAAGTTTTATGTTACCCTGAAATGAAGAACCAACAAGACAGTAGCGCAACATAAAATGGTAACTGCAACTAACAACCAATATACGATGTTCATGTAAGGTATTATATCAAAAATAGAGTTTCTGATACATATGCAGCTGGTAAATGAACACCTCCAAATTGTAAGCCATATAATAACAGTAACGGGGGAAAAAAAAATAGAACATAAAGAGAGGAAAGGCCAAGGTAAGTTTATTGCTATCGACTATAATTATACTAGAAAAAGATAAGGGAACTAGAAGTTCCAAACTAAAATCAACACCCTAAAATAAAACCAAGTGTCAAGCATGAAAAGATATTTTTGACTGAACAAAGATCTTCGAACACAACTGATTAAAGTTAAGTTCAAACCTACTTCCAATAACATTTCTCATAAATAAAAGCCAACAATATATACCTGCTCCTCCCTCTTAGCTTTTGCCTCTCGATCTGCTTCCTCTTCGACAGATTTCAGCTCAGACAAATACTCGTTGAACAAAGCCTCCCTATCGTCGTGCTTTACAGATTTGTATCTTGGGTCATTCCTTAAATTATCCTTCACCTACAGTAGGGACAACGGATATTGATACACAGGTTTAAGGGGAAAAACTCAGTGGAATGAAACATATCACAGCTTCTGATTTAGTTGCAAGACCTAACTTTTTTCTTCTTTTCCCTTTTTCTTTAAACTTATCATGCACCACTATCATCATAATTCATAGACAGATTACAGGACAGGACACTATTTTAACACTGAATGAGAACACAAAGTCAGTTATAATCCTGGTAGTAAGCACACTTATATCAGAATTAATGGCACAGTAGAGTCCAACTGTCCAGATATGAATCATACATACCCTAGAATCAATCCTCCAACTGTTAAAAGCTAATTGTCACATGGGTACTACCTTTGGGAGTTGATACAATGCAGATTTCGGTTGCATATAACAATTATAACTGCTGGTAACAAAATTCAGTTAAACATCTCAATTACCTGATTATATTATCAAAAGAGCACCGAACAATATTAACAAGAAAAATCAGCAGCATTGTCAACACACCAAAGTAATGTTGCTAAACCTAAATGGGAGGTCATAAGTAAGCAATTTGTTCCATTGCATTTGAAATGAGAAACACATAATAGATAAGTAGTACGTCCTAGTAGAAATTCTGCTGAGTTATGGGAAAGTCTAGAAGTACGCAACCTTATTCTCTAACTAGTAAAAAGACTGTTTCCGATAGACCCACAAATAATGGATATAGTAGTCAAATAAACAAATACAGAAAGTAGGTGAAGATAGCATTTATCTAACATATGCAACTTGCAATCATTTAAAAACAGTTTGGCCACCTTTGACTTTGATCCATTGAGGCTTTGGTGGATGGAATGGCAATTACACCCAGTAATCAAAGTATGGTGAGACCTAAAATACCCCCCAGTCTGATGATAACAGAAAACTGTGTTTATATACTTATCAAAGCAAGTTACTTATGAAGAAGTTAAATGGAACAAACAGAAAAGGAGATCACTCCGGATAAGTTTCCATTTCTTTCATCCCTAGAAAAATGATATATTATCTGCATGGAACCAACTTAAACAATTTAAAACAACATTTGCAAGCTAATTGAACATATTTCAGCCTAAGAATATCCAGCACTTTGTATTTGAACTTTCCGTAGACCTCACTCGTTTTAAAACCTACCCTGGACCAACGTGAATTCACTGTGATATCCCCTCTTTCTTGCAGCATGAATTTGAAACTAGCCGCAGCAGCCGCACGTTCAGCTTCAGCTTTCTCATTTGCTGCCTTCTTCAACGGTAAAACCCTACAATGAAAACAAAAATGTTGTTCAATCCATGAACAATATTTGACATATATCATAGCAGAAGGTATTTACCATGCAAATTAAAAGAGATTCAAGGGCTAATATACACACCCAAACGATCCGAGAATCTCGTGACTAGCCTACTAGTCAGCTGACACATGTTGCTTTCAAGGGATATGTACAGAAATCACTCTGTCTCTAGGAAACAGTTCATGCAGATCTGAATAAGGAACTGGGCGAGAAATATAATGCAGAAAATAGCTATGGTAAATTGCATTATTTGTTGTACAGGCACTAGCATAACGCGTATAGAAATTTGTA
This sequence comes from Erythroxylum rufum, assembly GCA_027478365.1. Lineage (NCBI taxonomy): Eukaryota > Viridiplantae > Streptophyta > Magnoliopsida > Malpighiales > Erythroxylaceae > Erythroxylum > Erythroxylum rufum. The sequence continues at coordinate 30,569,006 of JANIHZ010000005.1, forward strand.
AAACATTTCTCCAAAAGCGACGCCATTTTGTTAATAATTTTGCTTGATTAAATAATCAAAATGAAGTTTGGCTAGGTAAAACTAATGGTTCAAAATACAAATCCTGTATTAGCCAAGTAAAACTAATGGTTCAAAATACAAAGCTTGTATTCAACCATGCCATTTATCAAATTGTTTCATATCATAGATGTGGATGCTCCCTATCTGCAACCACCTGTTAATATTGTAAAATAGGATAATTTATTGTCTGCGGGTGCAGCTGGAGTAGATGATCTAGAAAACACTCAAAATTTTGAAACTACCCATAAATAATATTATAAGGAATACAATTGCCAAAGATGCATCAACTATACATGGTCCAAATGTGTTATATACAGTCGAACATTCCTCCAAGAGAATTATATTCATGAGCCATTTTTTACTATTACCTGCTCCCCATGAAACAGAACATGTAATTTTATAAACTCTCCGTCACAGTATTCCCAAATAATAAACACAAACACATAAATATATACATAATTTAAAAGCACAGAGATGCAATCTCATACAAAATCAGATAAAACAGAAAAGAAAATTAATAAAGCAATGGCACATCTTTTTGCAGAATGTATCCAAAATAGAAATTACAGCACTATTCATAATAGGCATCCTGAAAAGGCTACTATCATCATCTATATGGATAAAATGGTGACCACCAAAGTAATCCCTCGAGTTCCTATACACCAAGTAAGTAAAAAAAATAGCCAAACCAATAGTGGTTGTAAATATTACATAAAAAAGGAACTATTAGCCACAAACAGAATCTACCTATGTATTAGCAATCTGAAGATGAGTGCTGTGAGCAACACACTCTCAAATGCACAGGTATGAATAATGTGTGCCTTAAAAAAGATGGAACGGAAAAAGCTCAAGACTAACATTAACAGATTTAACTAAAAACTAACTCCAATTCTTCTGGAATATCTAACAAAGTGATGGATCATCAAATATTTTTTAATCTTAAGGGAGTCACTGAATCAATTATGTCAAATGGACTTCAGCATCTAATCATCATTGACTTCGAAATCACACACACAGACGGAAGATTTAAAAGAACATTCAAATGGGAATAGGAACAAGTGCAACTTAAATTACATTGACGTCACACAATCAGCCATCCTCTGTAACTAGTACCTCTCATTCAGTAAATGTTCTCGTTCTTTCCGTTCCAAGGCTTCAAACCGAGGATCATGGCCCCATTTCTTCCTGAAAGTGTGATAATCAGTGTTGTGATCAATGTCCTGAAAATCAAATTTAGGCCATTAAGATACTTGCAATCCTTAGTCAAAACAACAAATGTTATCTAAAAACACATGAACCAAAGAGAAAGAAACAGAATTCAGATAAATGAACGAAACCTCCGATGCTTCTTCCAGTAACCGCTTGAATCCCTCTATTACGGCCTTCTGAGCTGCTCGTTTTTCCTTGCGTTCCTCCTCAGCACGTGTCTTAACATAGTGTTCAAACAATGACCTCCTTGCAGAATGACTTGGAATAGCCTGTAACATAATAAAACTTCTCATATTCAGAAAGCAAGGAACTTTCTATGCTAAAATTAGAAAGAAAGCAACATTATGTAACAAAACTCAATAAGCATTTCCAACAGACATAGCCCCTTTCTGGTGCAGCTTCCAAATGCATGCACAAGTATCATTATCAATGTGACACAATGTTCACTAAATAACATCAAAGAAGAAGGTATCAATGCAGAAGCATAAAGATATAAACCCACCAGCTGCACAAATTCAAGGATAGCAATCAAAATAAAGGGTATAGATGTTAAATAGATTGTCTACTCACACCTTAAAATGCGTCCGCTTACCATAATTAAATTAACAGACTTTCTCAATGAAAAATAGCAACCAAGGTTATGCTCTCCCATCATATAACCCCCAGCCCCCAAAATACAAGCCCCTACGTTCTTTTTTCATCAAAAGGCAGCAACATAGTATTGTAAAATGGCTGAAGGGCAGACTATCTTACTGCACTTGAGATGACACCTAGTTTCATCACCCATAATACATGATAGATAATTAACCTCTAAATAGGTAATCTAACTAATAATAGTTGCATCAGGCCGTAATATTAAAAATTACTACATACATAAAGGGGTTGTACATGTCCATTTAGAAGCATCAAACCCTAAAACAAGTAAATACTGGTCATTGCATACTTATATAAATGACAAACAAATAAGAACCCTTAATACAATATCCATCTCGAATTTGGATTAGTTCACCTCTGAGTCATGAGGCCAGAAAGACTGGGTTGGGGGTTCCTTTATGAGTTTGTCAACAAAAGAAATTGGGAAGGAATGAGCCTTTGGGCCATAAGAACATCAGACTCTTTAAAGGAGGCTAGATGTTAATTCAGGGTGACAAAATTGGTCAGAAAAGAGAGAGAAAGGATTCCACACAACTACGAAAAACCAAAGGTGTCACAAATGAAGTACAGAAGAGCACTATTACATTTTCAGTCAGTGGATGCAATTTAAGAACCATGAGCTCTTAATCCAATTAGATAGAAGCTGCTATTAAGGCCAATAAACCAATAAGTTGAGTAACTCCACCATAAACACCTCATATGCAGTGTTAAATCAGGACAACATACAAAAATCAGAAATTCCTCAACATAGAAAAAATATTTAAAAGGTATGAACATTCCCATTTGTTGAGATACTACGCAGCTGTAAATAGATTATACTAAGATATAGATAGGCTGTAAATAGATAAGATAGAATAAGTTTGAAATCCCTTAAATCAAGGGATTACATTAGATAGCTTTAGATAACTTTCCAGATTTAAATTACTACTTGTAATGTCCTACATATGGCTGCTGTATACTTCCTATTCAATATATGATAATATATGAAAATTCTTTCCCACATGGTATCAGAGCCATAGGACTTCTTTTTCTGGGATTTGTCCTTTGAGCAGCCTTCATTGCTGCACTACCAAAACTCTATTTTTTGGTTCTTCTCTTGTGTGTTCCAGCCTTCATAGTTGCATTCCTCCTTACCTCTCTTGTGTGATTCTCACTAGGGTAGCCTTAATTGCTACAGTATCTTCTTCTTCACTGCAGTATCTTCTTCTTAATCATGTAAACCTCTCAAACCTCTGTCTCTACCAGATCTAACCCTCCAGAAGAATTCGGCACCATTCAGAAAATTGGAGATTTACAAAATATTCGGGCTTCCTATAGGCTTAATGGGAAGAACTATCTCAAATGGTCTCAATTTGTCCATACATACCTTAAAGGCAAAGGGAGACTTAGTCATCTTCTATGAACAGGACCGACTAAAACCCAATGTTTGAAGCATGGGAATGAGGAGGATTCCATGATAATGTCCTGGTTACGGGATTCTATGGATCCCATGATCAGCGACACATGCATGTTTTTTGCCACTGCAAAGGAGATTTGGGACTACATTTGTCGCACATACTCGAAGGCTCGTGATGAGCTCAAGTGATAACTGCAGCTGCTAAGCAAGGAGATAAATCTGTTACAGAATATGCAAACTTGCTACAGAATCTGTGGCAAGAACTCGATCATTATCGAGTTTTTAAGATGATGAAATACCCTGGGGTCGCTGTCATCTTTAAGAATTTCATTGAAAAAGACCGTGAGTATGATTTTCTGGCTGGATTGAATGCTAAATTTGATCATGTCAGGATCCAAATCCTTGGAAAAGAAGACACTCTGTCTCTAGAAGAGACAATCTCATTGATTCGAGCAAAAGAAAGTCGAAGGAGTGTGATGCTTGAACCACAAACCATGGACGGCTCAGCCTTATTAGCAAAAACTGATCATCAGGACAAAGGAAAAACTGATCCATGTAAGCAGTCTGATAGAGAAACCTGGGGAAGGAGAATAAGGACAACCTCTGGTGCACCCAATGCAAGAAACTGAGGCACACAAAGGAAATACGTTGGAAAATACACGATAAACCACCAAGTCGACAATGGAGAAACCATGGGGGACAGCAGAGGTCCCAAGCACTAGATCAACCGAAAGTTGAGGAAAATTCAAGAACAACAGATTTAAACAGTGAACAAATTGAGAAGCTGAGAAGTTTGTTGGGGACTATTGAAAAGCCTTCTAAGAATTGTTCTTTGGCTCTTTTAGGTAAACCTTTACTCCCTATTTGCATGAATGCCTCAGAAAATCTTCATACCAATTCTTGGATAATAGACTCGGGTGCCACAGACCATATGACACCCACATCTCAACTCTTTCACACTTATACCCTATGCCCAAGCAACAAAAAGATTGTAGTGGCTAATGGCTCTCTAGTTACTATTGCAGGTTTCGGAGATATACACATCACACTAACCCTTATTCTAAAAAGGGTTCTCCATATTCCAAAAATGTCGGCTAGCCTACTTTCTATTCAAAAGCTTACCTATGATCTTAAATGTTATGCTACATTCTTTCCTTCACTGAGTTTTTCAGGATCAGATCTCGGGGAGGAAGATTGGACTTGCTAAGGAAAGGGGTGGCCTCTACCTACTTGAATTGCCTCAAAGAGTTAGGAGCAACCTGTCTTTGTCATTTCTCAGTTCCTCAAATAAAGATACCATTTGGCTATATCATCTACGCCTAAATTTCATTGTGATGTTTGTGAATTTGCAAAACATACTCGAGTATCTTTTCCTATTAGCAATAAAAGAAGCTCTCATCCTTTGTATTTGATTCATAGTGACATATGGGGTTCCTCTAATATACCTAATGTCTTTGAGGCTCGTTGGTTTGTATCCTTAATTGATGATTTTAAAGTAACATGGCTCTTTCTTCTTAAACAAAAATCTGATGTTAGCTTTGTTATACCTAAATTTCACTCTATGATTCAAAACCAATTTTGGGTTAAAATAAAAAGCTTTAGGACAGACAATGCCAGAGACTACATCAACTAGACTTTGTCACCTTTCTTTCAATCATAGGGCATTATCCATAATTCATCATGCGTTAACACACCTCAACAAAACGGGATAGAAGAAAGGAAAAATGGGCACTTACACAACACCACCCAAGCCTTACTCTTTCAAGGGAATGTCCCCAAATCCTATTGGGCAGAGGCAGTTGTTACAGCCACATACATGATAGATAAACTTCCATCACGTGTGATAGACGACCCATAGAAATTCTTAATAGCTTATACCCACACTTCAGAACCTCAAATGGCCTCACACCTAGGGTATTTGGATGCACTGCCTTTGTTCATGTTCATAACCAACATGGAGACAAACTAGACCCCGAGCCATCAAATGTGTCTTCCTTGGTTACTCACCTACTCAAAAGGGATGAAAGTGTTATAATCCGTCATCTAGGAAATTTTATATCTCTATAGATGTCAACTTTACAAAAAATAGACCTTTTTTCTCCAAGTCCTCGCTTCAGGGGGAGATTTTAATGATGGAAGATAGCACTTATGAGTCCTTCGAACCACTTAAAACGCTTGACCTTCCTCCTGCTCCAGCTCGTAGTGTTGAAACAACCGAGCCCTCTGAACCAATTACATCTGAGTTCCCCAATTCTACTACTGAACTTGTGTTATCACTCGCCCCAACTAGCGTTACTCAGGTGTATTCAAGGAGGAAGGCCGTTCCAGAATTGACACAGGTCTAAGAATCCAACTCAGACTCTGGAAATGAAATCATGGTAAGATCTGACTCACCTTGACACACACAATTTTTTGAACCTATTGCTGTAGGAAAGGGACTAGATAATGCACTAAACGAACACTTTATCCTCTATCTCATTATGTTTCTCTTAAGCGCCTGTCACCAACCTACCAAAACTTCATTGTGAGTTTAAATACTATTACTATCCGTAACACCGTTTCTAAGGCATTGTCAAAAAGGGAATGGAGGGATGCTATGAGCGAGGAGATGAATGCATTGGAAAAGAATAGAACATGGGAGATTGTTGATAAACTGAAAGGGAAAAACATTGTTGACTGTAAGTAGATTTTCACACCCAAATATAAGGCTGATGGATCTCTTGAGAGATATAAAGCTAGATTGGTGGCCAAAGGGTACACTTAGACCTATGGTATTGATTATCAAGAGATTTTTGCCTCAGTTGCAAAGATGAACATAGTGAGAATTCTGTTATCATTGGCTGCTCACTTTAATTGGCAGCTCCTACAATATGATGTTAAGAATGCATTTCTCCATGGAGACTTAGATAAAGAAATCTATATGAACATCCCACCAAGATTTGAGGGAGACACGGGTAACAAAGTTTGCAAGCTGAGGAAGGCACTTTATAGGTTAAGACAATCTCCTAGAGCTTGGTTTGGGAGATTTGCAAAAGTCATGAGGGAGTCTGGGTATAAACAAAGCCAAGGTGATCACTCTCTTCATTAAACATTCGGTTGTAAGGGGGTTACTGCACTTCTAGTCTATGTGGATGACATCATAGTGACTGGAAATGATGAGAAAGAGAAGCATCAATTGAAGCAGAGACTAGTAAAAGAGTTTGAGATAAAAAAACTTGAGAAACTAAGGTACTTCCTTGGTATTGAGGTGGCATATTCCACACAACGGGTTTTTATATCTCAACAGAAGTATGTGACTAATTTGTTGGTAGAAATAGGGAATATTGGGTGTAAGCCAATCTCTACACCAATGGATCCAAACCACAAGTTGGGAGAAGTTAAAGAAGAACCAGTTGTTGATAAAAGGATGTATCAAAGAATGGTTAGTAGACTCATATAATATATCTTGCTCATACTCGGCCAGACATAGCATACTCGGTAAGCATGATCCGTCAATTCATGCATGATCCAAGAGAGTCTCATCTTCAAGCTGCTTATAGGGTGTTACATTACTTGAAAGGCAATTCAAGAAAAGGAATTTTGTTCAAGAAAAACAATACTCTTGCTCTACAAGCTTACACCGATGCTAACTATGCAGGTTCCATAATGGATAGAAAATCAACTACGGGATACTGTATGTTTCTTGGAGGAAATTTGGTAACGTGGAGGAGCAAGAAGTAGAATGTGATGGCAAGGTCATCTGCAGAATCAAAATTTAGGGCTATTGCTCAAGGATTGTGTGCACTACTCTAGTTGAAGATTATTCTAGATGATTTGAGAGCCAAATTGGACGGCCCTATGAAGCTTTATCGTGACAATAAGTCAGAGATCAATATTGCTCATAATCCTATACAACACAATAGGACAAAGCATATTGAGATTGATAGACATTTCATTAAAAAAAAAAATTGGCAGAAGGGTTAGTGTGTATGTCCTATGTTCCATCAAAACGTCAAGTAGCTAATGTTTTAACAGAGGAGCTGAACAGTTCAAGTTTTCATGATCTTGTATACAAGCTGGGAATGGAAGACATCTATTCCTCAACTTGAGGGGGAGGGGGAGTGTTGAGATACTAAACAACTGTAAATAGAATATACTAAGATATAGATAGGCTGTAAATAGATAAGATAGAATAAGTTTGAAATCCCTTAGATTAAGGGATTACATTAGATAGCTTTAGATAGCTTTCAATATTTAAATTCCTACTTGTAATGTCCTATATATGGTTGTATACTTCCTATTCAGTATATGAGAATATATGAAAATTCTTTCCCACACCATATTCATACTGGAGTTAAATAGTTAAGATTCAAGGGATTTAAGATGAATTCGAAAAAGAGAAAACTTGATCAACACGTCACTGTAGAACAAGATAAGTGGCCTTAAGCTCTATTTTCTGCAATGCTTTGGATGTGCCAATATTCACAAATCTAAGTGAATTCGAATCAAAAGTTTAGACTCTTCCCCATATCAGTAGTTCTTGATGCTGATGCCAAGATCTTTTGGAACTTATTAAATCCTCAAATAAATTGTACCAAATCAATATTAAGAATTACTTAGCAAACATTGGAAGCTAACTGTTTCAGAAGACGCACCCATTAATATTATAAGAAATAAGGTTAACACAAATGGCCAAAAAAGTTTTTTGTTTGAGAAAAGAACACAGCGAGGAATGGAATTGAAGCAAAAAACTGAACCTGCATCATTGCTCCTCCTCTGCCTTGCTGCTTATGCTCTGCTTGAATTACCTAAAGATATTAGATTTTTGAGTCATAATAAATAACATGATTGGTCTGGAAATTAATAGAAGCACAAAACTCAAAGCAATATAATCACCTGGTAAATTCTTCCTGCAGTGCAGCGAAAATATTTTATAAAAAAAATGAAAAAGATGAAATGAGTAAGAGCGAAATTATACGAAACGAACAAAGGAAGTGAACAAATGGACAGACACATATATACATATTTATAAGAAAGTGAAAAGTCACTCACCTGATTTTTCAATGACGTTTCCGGGCTTCACCTATGTGGGCATCATCAAAATTTTCATAAAATTATCAAAAACTCAGAATATTACACGTGTGTGTGTGTGTGCGGGTGTGGGTGTGTGTGTGCGCGCTAGAAAGGGAAAAGGAAGAAGAAGAAGGAGAAGAAGTAGTATACATGAATGGCATTAACCTTAACACCACGGCGTTGGATGGCAGACCAGGGAGACAATGAAAGTAAGGTTTGGGAATGGGTATGGATATGGGTTTTACATCTGCTATTACTGTTACTACTACCACTACTGGATGAAGAAGAAGAAGAATAGTAATTATAGTGGTAACGATTAAGGGGTCCTCTTCTTCTTGTTGTTGCTGCATTGATTAGGCGATGCAGAGCTACTGCTCGCATTTTGGAATCAGCTTCTACTTGATTGGATGAATTTACAAAATGATTAATAAACAAGAGAGATAATTAGGGAGATGTGAAGGCGTGTTTTACGGTTAGAGGATGGGCTCAACTAAGCTCACTTCTTCCAAGCCCATTAAAGGCAGAGGATCTTTTTCTTTTAAATGAAGACGAGACGATTCATTGAATGAAAATATATATTGGCACAAAAGCTAATAAGTTAAACTAAATCAGCCACTCTTAAATAAGATTATACAAAGCATAAAATAAACGACGTATTTGAATGAGCTCAGAATGACAACAAATCAACTCAGAAGATATTTCAATCTACAAGGATTTTGTCTACAAGGATTTTGTCGCTAAATTTATGCTTATCTTTATATAACTGCAAGTGCATTCTAATACTGTTGAAAAGGACCTACAGAGTTGGAAGTTGATCTAAAAATTTTGTCATTTCTTTCGTTCCAAATGCCAACAACAATGTATGAAGTGGATATAAAAAATAAACATCAATTCCCTTTATTCATAAATCTGATTTAAGCACTCCATGGTATGATGTCATAATAATCAATCGAAGGATTAAAAATGTCACATTGTGCCAATATGGATTTCCAAATAGTAGCTGAATAGGAGCAAGAGAAGAAGAGATGATCGTGAGATTCATCATGAGTTCGACATAAGGAACATCGATTAGGGATCATAAAAAATTTACCAATCTTGTCCATTGTAGCCAACCTTAGCTTAAAAGCTTACCAAAGAGTGTGTGCATGTCTGGAATTATGATTCTTACACCTTACCACCTAGTATCAAGGAACTTGGGGGTGTTCTATTCTGTAAACAACCTAGCTGACCTTGGAGAGAAAAGTCCAGACCATTTTAATGTCTACAAAGTTCAGTCTAATTGTCCTGTTAAAGTAAAGCCGGAGATTGATTGGATTAAACTCGAAAAATAGTTAGTTTTATTGAGTTGCTTTAGAATTGTCAACCCATAAGCTACACTTGCACTACCAGAAAATGTGGTTCTTGAAAAGCTGAAGATTATGAATTGAATGGAGGAGCTCCTGATTAAACCAAGGGTTTGTCCAGAATCTGAAAAATTTCCCCATTGCCTATTAGGAATTTACAATGAGGTTTAAGTTTTTTCCTAGCCTTTCTAATGTGCTTTAACAAAGCTAATGCATTTTGGAATGGGGAAATCCCAAAAAGACTTTTCTTGGGTGTAGAAAACATTAATCCGTTTTACCTACTGGGATTGCCTATCTTGGATCAATCTCCAAATCTTCTTGGTAAGCATCGAAAGATTCATCACCTTGATGTTCAAGATACCTAGACCCCTTGCTTTTTAGGCAAACATGTATCTGCCCATTTATCCTTTCCTGCTTTAAGTTCCATTCTATATCTAGACCAAAGAAAGTCTCTAAACATTTTGTTAATTCTTTTGATAATATAATTGGGAAAGACTAGTTGGGAACCCCAGTGGATTGCTATGGAAGATAGGAATGAATTGATGAGTTGAGCTCTGCCAACTTTGGAGAGTTCCCTATGGCTCCAGTAACTAAATTTGTTTGTAATTCTATCTATAAGGTATTTGTAATCACTAAGTGAGGGATTCACAGTTGAAATTGGTATACCAAGATAGAAAATAGGTAATTGCTGAATTTTGAAACCAGAAATAGAAGTAAGAGTAGAAGTTATATCAGAAGCACTCTTGGAGACGTAGAGGACACTCTTATTGTAGTTGATAGGTAAACCAGACAGGTTGATGAATAAATGGAGAGCAGTTTTGATTGAAGTGATAGAATTGCAATCAACCTTAGATAATAAGAATAGGTCATTAGTAAAGCATAAATTTATAATGTTAAGCTTTTTACATTTACCATAATACCTAAATTTGGGATCTCTATCCACCACTCTGATTAGCAGTCTATTAAGAACCTCCATATCTAATGAGAAGAGATAAGGAGATAGTGGCTCCCCCAGTCTGATTCCTTTTCCTCCTTTTATTATCTTTGTAGGAACCCCACCTCATTTACTAACATTTTGAAAGAAACTGTGCTGATGCATTGCTATATCCAATTGATGAAGGTTATTGGAAATCCAAATGCATGGAACATATTGATAATGAAATTCCAATCTAACTATCATATGCTTTTTGGAAATCCACTTTCAAGGCACAATTCTTGTGGCTTCTTTTCCTGGTATAATTTCTGAAAAGTTCCTACACAATTGAAATGTTATCACCAATGGATCTTCCAAGAATTTAGGCACCTTGATTGTGATCTATGTAGTTTAGGATAATTGCTTTGAGTCTTAGCGACAACACTTTAGAGATACCCTTGTAAACAATGTTGCAACAAGCAATCAATTGATAATCCCTAAAGCTAACAGAATTATTCCCTTTAGGAATCGAAGTAATCAAAGTGTTGTTAATTTCTTTAAATAGCTTACCTTTGTGAAGAAATCCAAGACAACATCCATTACTATCTTGTTGGTGATATGCCATGTTTTGAAGAAAAAGTTAGCATTGAATCCATAAGGGCTAGAGGGTTTTTTAGGGTGTAAGGATTTGAAAGCCTGATTGATCTCTTGAATGGTGATTGGAGCTAATAGAGCATTGAAATCTTGACTAGTAATTTGATTTTGAGCAATCTCTTTAATAAGTCTAGTAGAAGATCTAGCAATATAAGCTAAACTAAGGAAATTAGTGAAAATTTCCTCCATATCCTTGATGATTTAAGTTTGTGAATCGAGTGTAGCTCCTGAATAATAGATGGAGTGGGTTATATTGGAATTATTTTTGGAGGAGATGACGTTGTGGAGGAAAACAGTATTATGATCTCCATGTTACAACCAGTGAATCCTTAATCTTTGCTTCGTAAGAGAGTTATAGAATTTCAAGGCTTGAGAATAATTTTTTAGAGCATGCTTCTCCTATTCACTGAAGAAGTTAGAATAAGGATTGCTATGCTTCTCCTATTCACTGAAGAAGTTAGAATAAGGATTGCTATAGACCTTAAATTGTGCAACGTATAGTGCTTTTCTGGCAGTGGAAATGAGACGAGAGGTGTTTCCAATATTTTGCTTATGAAATAGTTTAATCTCATCCCTTATAAATTGGAGTTTCCTTATAAGAATATATTGTTTAGTGCCAGTGAAGCAAATATTTGAACCCCTCTCTACTGCTTCCTGGAAACCTGCAAGATCAATAAGAAAGTTATTAAATCTAAAAGGGGAATGTGAGGGATTAAGACCTCTAAAGGTAGTTATAATAGGGGAATGATCTAAGAGCTTGGAGTTGGGAAAGAGTGAAAACGAGTGGGGAAATCTCTACAACCAGTCCAAGTTGGTATGGGATCTATCAAGTTTTCTTTTAATAACTGAGGCACCAGTCTGCTTGTCACTATAAATGAAGAAATTGCCTCCAAAAGGTAAATCTAAAACTTTAATGTCATCAAGGCATTTCTTGAATTCCACACAATGTTGTCTTTGGGCTATAACTCCTTCTGATTCATTAGAGGAGATGGGTTACATTGAAATCACCTAGAATGAGCCAGGGTGTATGGTGACAGAAGCAATGTGTATAAGATTACTTAATAAATCACATCTTTGGAAGGGGTAGTTGAAAGCATACATAAGTGAGATATGAATTCTAGTTTTCAGCTAAAAAAGGACAACATCTAAATGGATCATTTGAGCAATGGTGAAGATGTTGAGAATTGGAAGTCTGTTGAATTGTAAACTACAAGAATCCTACCATTTGGGTGGTCACCATAATTATGGATTAGTTTCTAATCCATTAGAGAAAGGTCTAGTATATCACATTTATCCTACTTTATTCGAGACTCCAATATGACTAGCAAGATGAGCTTATTTTCAAAGATGAAGTCTTTTAACAAAAGCTCTTTCTCAAGGGAATTAAGAACCTTGACATTCGAAGCTAATATATTCATAATATATGGCTTAAAGAGGACCTTTTCCTCTTACTTGATCTTCCCTTTTTGACAAGTTGAAAGCTGGAACTTTCAGTGTTTGGATCAGTTGAAATGAGATCTTGTATAAGATTTGCAGAGTAGATAAGGTGAGGGTGGGAATTTTTGTTGATATTTGTAGAATGCAACTCTTTTATCAGGTTGATGGGATGGTCATTGGAAGGTTCACTTATCTTCTCGAAAGAGTTGGATATTGGGACTGCCATATTTCTAGAAATTGTATCAAAGTTATCTTGGTCTTCAAGTTCAGTGGAAGTGCTAGTACTGGCTCAAGGATCAGAAATGTTAGAAGTTGTTATTGTCTTTTTAGAGCAAAGGGAAGTGGGAAGAGCCAAATCCTCATAAATGCGGTGATGGTTGATTACGTCTGATTGGTTAGTAAAGAAGTTGGTAATAACTTCATCATCTGAAGCTGAAGCTGAAACTGATTGGTTCTGAATATTATCATTTCTATCAATGTCAATGGAAAAACCAAATTTGAATACTCTTCCAGTGGGTTTCTAAGACTTTTTACTTCAAGATTTAGAGGCTTCCAGGCATAAGTGACCTTAACAATATCTTCAACAAGCACCATATCATCATTTAATCTGAGCAAAGGAATTTCATCAGGCAAATATGTCATTGCATCAACCACCACACAAAGTTGATCCTACTTATCTCTACTATGGCTTAGTTTATGTGGATAGGTTTCCCCATGAAGCTAGCTAGATGGATTAAATAGGATGCAGTCCAATATTCAAAGGGAATGTCGTGAATACATATTCATACTAGGATATTGGCTTGCTTAATCTCCTGGCAATCAACCCCTAGTCTCCAATTCTGAAGAAGAAATAGTTTATTGTTGACATGCCAAGGCCTTGATTCTAATACTCTTGTAGCATTTGATTTACTATGGAATTTAAAGAAAAATATATCCTGATCATTAATAATGATATCTTTGAATCCTAAGGATTTCCAATTGTTCCAAGCCTAATTTTTCATGACAAGGAAAATGATCCTCTTGTCAAGGAAAATTCCTAGAAGAGTAGCACTTCATAATTCTAGACCTATTTTGAGAGTTTCTAAAGAAGGAGAAACTTTGGAATCTGCAAAAGGTATATATGAGAGTTTTAAACTCGGTTTTGAATCCCCTTCAACTTGAGTCCAACATTTCCTAGGTAGGCTTGCAACAAAAGGAGGAATATGAGGATCAGATTTTGGGTTGGGACTGGAATAAGGGGTTTAGATGGTGAGATTTGGAAAGTGTGTCTGGATTTAGGGGTGGAAAATGGGGTCGAGAATTTACAGGGATAGGTGCAGGAGTTTGAGGAGAGTTAAAAGATTTAATAGGAAGCAAAGTCTGGCTTTTCGAGGGTAGACTAGGAAAATCAGCAGAAGGACACTGCTCAAAGCAAACTGGAACACTAGCAGAAGGCATGGGGTGTAATAAGAAAAGAATAAAAAAAAACAATTGACAGGTACTAGAATATAAAAGGTTATCGTTGGAGGGAAAATGAAAATACCAAAAGGCCCTTAAGAATTCGAAAGCACAGGAGAGAGTGAAAAGAAGGTAATAGGGAAGAAGCAAGGTTCAGGGAACAGGCAAGGTTCAAAGATGAAACATGAAGCAAAGAACAACAACAGAAAAGGAAGGGGACAATAAATGGAGGAGAAATTTGGTAAAGAAAGCCTATGAAGGGGAAAGGGAGGGGAGCTTCTCTCTCTACATTCTCTCTGCATTTGTTATTTACAAGTATCATTTGGTTAGGTAGGATCTTTTGGAGTCAAGCAAAAGGCAAACTCAAAACTACCATTTAGGCTATAATATTAACATCGAGAAATCTATTAAGTTGACTTTTAAAATATGAATAAAAATATAAACCTTTATAAAAAAATATGTAATAAAAGGTCGCTATCCATTTGTACCTTTAAATTTAAATATAAGGGATATTGTTGTTCGACATTTGTTAAATTATAAGGCATATTGTATTTTAAAACTTAACTTTTACATATTGTGATATTTCATCAAAATTATAAATTGTATCAATCAAATACTCAAGTTTTAATTCACTAAAAACATAATAGATAGTTATCTATTGTTAACATGGTTGATGTTAGACTTGGCATTTTGGTCTGAGTCCAATTTAACTTAAAGTCAATAGGCAAAGCCCAAGTTGATTGGACTTTGAATTGAATTTGGACTTTTTTTTTCAAGATTTAGGTTGTGTTATAAATAATATTGTTTTTTATTACTTGAATGGGTTGAAAAATATTTTGAAACACATCCCATCTCTTGTCGCCCTAATCTATCTTTGAAGAAATACATCTTGCTACTCCTTAATTGTTACTCTAGACCTAAGAAGTTGAACTTGGCGCTCACTGCTTTAGGACGACTCTTTTTCTACTTTAAAATTCTTTTTTATATAATTCAAGCTTAAATAATGGCTATGACTTATGAAACCCTTATTTTGGAAGTGATGATTGTTTTATAAGGATAATTCACATATGTGACTACTGAAAAAGGTCTACTAGAGTAATATAATAGAACTCCTACAATATGCTTGATTTGTATATTATGCCTTTTTTTTATGGCTTTAGATTGCTCCATTCCTTTCTAAGTCAATGAACTAGTTAGTAATGCACATTGTTTGTAATGCTTAATTGAGTGTGCAATTAATGTGTAATCTTTAAAAGTTTGTGATGTAAATATCTTCTCTCGAGTCCTTTTTCAATATTTTTAAAATTTGAAAGTTAGTTATTACATGTTTTGTGTATGATATGAATATATATTTGTGTTTCTCATAAAATACATTAATTGCATTATGAAAACTTTTTCAGAAATATGAAGCCCTAAAGGTAAACTCCTTTTATGAGATATAAGTAGTTCATGTAAGGTAATGTATTAGATGATATTTTTCATCTTTTGGCTCTTCATCTTTAATGGATAAGATTTATATTGTTTCAGAAGAACCAAGCTTGGAAAGAGAAAGAATAAAACTAATTGATTCAATCCAGGGATTTGTAAATTATAATTAATCAAACTTTTTATGTACATTTATAATTCAGTTTAAAATAAGAAAAAATATTATTTAGTTTCAACTTTTAAATGTTGCATAACTATGAGAAACTGTTTATGTTTATGTTTAGGGTAAAATTTGCTAAACAGTAACCTTTATTCATTTCTTTAACACTAATTCTTTATTACATTTCTCATACTATAATAAAATACTAATAGAAATATTTCTCGGTTTAAGAAACTAAGGTTAATAATTGAATGAAGATAATTTTTAATAATAGAAAGATTTTATAGAGATTCTACATAAATGGAGACTTTAAAAGATGAAAATTAAATAATAGAAAATGCAAATGATAAACCAAGTAAAGGAGATCAGTAGGTTCTAGAGTTAAGTTGATACATAAGCCAAGCATATCAAGGAAATTCATATAATAGACATAATTTTAAATATCTTAACTCTAGGGCAGTAGAGAGTTTTTAATGAATTTTAAATAGGTAGGTCTTATTTAACTTATTTTATGAAAGTCTAGAAGATTTATGTGGTTATATCTTTAGGATTCCTTGCAACTCTTATTATTCATGCTATGATCTATTAGCACATATGATTTCTCAATCCCTATATATGAAATTTGAAATTGAATCAAAAGGTTAGTAAATTTTAATTCGAACACAAGAAATAATCACGAATAATCACAATAATAATTGGGTCTTTCATTAAATTAAAAAGTCAATCAAGCAAATGTTTTAGGTTAATCTCATATAAATTTATACTAATTTAGTTCATACTCAGATAAAGAAGCCTAATAATGAGAACACAAAATAAAAGAACTCATTTTTATGGATATGGAAATCTAATGTTATTCACTTGAATTTTGAATAAAATTCCTTTTCTCTCTCTAAAGTTAGTTCTTTCTTTTGTCTAGATGTTCTAGTTCAATTTTGTAATTAGAATATCCTTTCATAATATCACCGCTAATATATGTGCACCTGTGTTTATCTTCATCACTTTCGTTATGCAGAAACCCTTGACTTTGTAAAAATAATTGTAAATGCATATCCAAACACAGTTCTTTAATATACAAACTTTGCTTTCAAACCTAATACAAATTAGACATGGTTATGTGTTGTGAATTATGTTCTGAATCCTTTCTCTAAAATTATACCAAAATTAGCTCTAAATTAACTCTAATTTGCTCAAATTCATTCTTTCTTCATTAGGGAGCTAAAGTAAGGCCTCTTATAAAAATAATCAAAATGCAAACAAAATGCAAAATCATGCTAAAAACATAGTCTAATTAACATTTATAAAATCCCTAAAACTTAAACATTTAGTTTCCCTTAAGCAAATCAATCTCAAAAGACATCAACCTAGGTAAGTTAGACTTTAGGAAAGTTTAACAACTCAATCAAAGAGGTCAAGTATTATTATTATCAGTTCAATCATCCCATTCATTAACTCCTTAAATATCTAAACAATACACCAACTTTCTATCAATTTTTAACCTAACTGAATGGCCTTTCATGTAACACCCAAATACCTTGGGGCGTTACATTTCAAATCTAAGTTAATTTAAATAACTTCATCTTATATTCAAAGAGGATATTAGAAGAGTAAAAAGTTTAAACTAATAAGTATTTGATACGCTATAATGAAAAAAAACTAATGCAATTTGATTTATTTTTGCTCCAAGCATAATTTGCTTGGTTAAAATGTAATTCCAACCTTTTGATATGAGGATAAATGTCTTGTCATGAATACCTCTAGTTACTCAATCATGTCATAATTTTAGTTGGCTATTAGCACCATTTATTACTTTGACCCATTTCTTAGATCAAAATCAACATAGTAGAATTTATTTATGCTCACATTATTTATGCATTTTTTACCAATTCATAATAAAAATGGACTAATTAGCCACTCATGAACTCAATCTAAAAAAAAGTTAACAATATACATTCGACTCATCATTTACTTTGAGTATTGTTATTAAGACTATTTAATCAAGTTTCAACTAAACTACTCACCAGTTATAATATTTGTCAACATAATATAATCAAATCATAATACCATATCACTTCCAATATATCAACTCAGTTTCTTTGCCTAATTTTTAAGAATTTTCACTTACTAAGCTAAATGCAATTGGATTGAATGCTTATAAATAAAATAAGGCTCGAGGTAATCACTCCCCTATACTTAAGATGTACGTTGTTCTTAATGCACACATCATGCAAAAATAATGAAAATCTATAAAACAAAGGAAAAGAAAAAAACTTTGGATCTAGTACTCTGATGATAACAAAATATCGCAATGCTTGTCAAATTTCGTTAATATTCATAAATAATTAAAGCCAAATTTTGGAGAGGGAACATAAGACCTACACAAAAGATGTTTTGTAACATGAGGTACATATGGATCTGTGTTGAATGCCATATTGTATATATAGCTTGTAAAACTCAAACAAATCTCAACCCAAGTAAAATAATCACGATCCAATAATGAAAGAACATCAAAGCACACTTATATTCATAACTTTAAAAGTAAAATAAAAATACTAGCAGTATGTTAAAATATATTTAAAACTATTGTTAAAAATACTTAAAAGATATTATATTGAAACAAAAACACCTAAATCATTAGGTTGTATTCCAATAAGCACTTCTTTATCTATATTTTAGCTAGACATTTTGCTCAAACACTTAACTCATCATTAGCTTCTAAATATGCTACATGTTCTATTAGAATATGGTTATCCTTTTCTTCTTCTTCTCCTTGTATGATATAAGTATATAATGGATTATACATGATTTATCAAAGGTGGTATCCTATAGATTTAGATATCTTAAAAACTACTTCCTTATTCTCTACCTTTATGACAAATTTCCAATCATACATATCTATAATAGCTTTAGTAGTAGCTAAGAGAGGTAATCTTAAGATCAAGAGAACTTTGACATCTTTTTCCATACCCAAATTCACAAAATCAACAAGAAAGATAAATCTGTTAACCTTAACTAAACCATCTTCTATAATGCCCCTAGGATACTTAATTGACCTATTCGCTAATTAAATCCTTATCCTAGTTAGCTTAAGTTCATCCAACCCTAATTTTTCAAACATGTCATATAGGATCAACTTAAAACTAGCTCCTACATCTACTAATGTCTTTCTAATTGAAAAATTACCAATATTATAAGGAATAGTAGTACTCCTTATATTGTTGATTTTCTAAGTTAGATGTCTCCTTACTTTAATTAACGATCAATAACTGCTAAAGTTTCTTCTTGCTAGAGAGGAGATCCTTTAAGAATATGACATATTTTGTGATTTTCAAAATAGTTTCAATACAAATGTTAATATTTAATTCTTTATAAAAACTTACCAAATTAATCTTCCTTTTTATCTTTCTCAACTTTGCTCGAGTATGAAATTTTTAGTTTGTTCTCTTTAGTAATCTATTTCTTTCACTCATCTTTCTTTTTCTCCTTCCCTTTATTCTTATTTTCTTTTATAATAACCTTTTCCTTCTTTTATCTCTCTTTTCCTTTAACATTTTGCTTCTTTTCACTCCTTAAATTATGCTTCTTTTCACTCCTCAAATTATTTCAATTCTTCAAGAGTTTTAAAGCTAATAGTTTCACCCAAAGATGCATCATTTAACTACTTGGATGGATAACTCAATCCATTGTGAAATACATGCATTTTTATTCCCAACTCAAGTTTATGGCATGGACACTTTCTTAATAACTCCTTCCATCTCTCCAAGTATTATATAACATCTCACTCTCTAATAATTGGAAGGAAAAGATTAGGTTTCTTTGCCTTAAATTATAAAATAAAGTCCTTTCAATTGTTAGGTTTTGATCAAGTAGTAATTAGTGGTCGAGGACTACTCTTTGTCATAAACCAAAGTACTTAAATACTAAAATTTTGCAAACAAACATAAGATCAAAAAACAAAGTTTAAAGTAAATAAATACAAAAACATATTGGTTAGATTAATACAAATAAAGTATTCCTAATATCCTCTGTAATGATGCCAAAAACTTGATGTATATTTACTATTTGAACAATATTAAAGATCAACTAAACAATTGCATATATTATTCCAATAGTATATTCTACTAATAAGAGTATCATTCCTCCAAAATTAAAATTAATAGTACTAGATATCTCTTTATTATCTAATCTAACAAAAAGAATGATTAAACTGAAAGAGATGACTAACTAAACTAAAGTTAATAGGCTAAAATAATAAACCAAAGTAATAAATAACAATGAAGTCGACAAATATTTAAGACCTAGATGTAAAATATTCTTAGAACCTTTCTATACTTAAATTTATCTTGATTCAATTATTAATCATATTTTTTTGGACCAGTAGAAATTCCAAAGCTATAACTATATTCTTTCTTAAGAAATACAATTCCTACCCTTAATTGATTGAAATATCTTTGTAATCAAAACATTTAAGAATGCATTAACTTTTTCTATAAATTTCTTTGTTCGATTTGACTTTAACCTAAAAGATTTATATTGTCCCATATTTATGATTATATGCAACTCTCATTTATACCACAATATATTCATATATATAATTTCTCAATCACTATGTACAAATCTTAAATTGAACTAAAAACTAAAACACTATCAAATTTCAATTCAAACACAAGAAGTAATCATAAATAATTTTACGATTTTATTAAATCAAAGAATCAACTAAATAAATAATTTTACGATTCATGTCATCTAAATCTATCCCAATTTAGTTCATACTAATATAAGGAAACTCCACAACAATCAAGAAAGAACATTAAATAAAAGAATTCATTCTTATGAATCTTGAAATCTTGAAGTTCTTCACTTGAATCTCGATGGAAATCCCTTAATTGAAGAAACCTAATAATAGTCAAGAAAGAATACAAAATAAAATAACTCATTCTCATAAATCTTAAAATTTTAAGGTTCTTCACTTGAATCTTGATGGAAATTCCTTCATTCTCTCTAAAATTACTTCATTCTTACCTTCAAATGCTTTAGTTCGACTATTTAATCATCTCCCACCTTTTTTTTTAATAAAAAAGCCCTAGGATTTTCATAACATTATTGCTAACAAGGGAATAATACAGATCTATGTAGTGTTAATATTGTTCCTTTTTCACTTTTTATCCTTAACTTTGTAAAAGTCATTTCTAACACAAATCCAAACATAGATTCATATTGGACTTGTATACTTTGAAATCAAATATGAATTGGATATGATTTTGTATTGTGAAGCATATTCCAAATCCTACCTCTAAAGTCATGACAATATGCTCTAGTTTGACTTTAATTTTTCTGAATTAGTTCCTTCTTTATTAGGGAGCTAAAACAAGGTTTGAAAATAAAATATAAGCCAAATTAAGTGTCAATTTTTGCAACCAAATTGAGTATCAATTCATGTAAAAACCATAAAAGCATAAGTAAAATACTCTTAAAATATGCCAAAAACTTAGTCTAATTACCAACTATTAAAAAGTTTATTAGACCACTAAGAGAGATTTGGGAAGTAGACGTAAGCAAGCATTGTTTTTCAAACTATTATAAAATTAGTTCGCAATTTCTCTTCCTTACATTTGTTACATTATTCTTCTTTTTTTGATTGAGTTTTACTAAATTACCATTTCATAGTTCTATTTGAAATTGATTAAGATTCCCTTTTTATGTTGCAAAGGGTTTTTAAATTCACCAATACCCAATTCACCTCATTTTAAATGCCATTAGGGACCAACACAAAGGGAAAATGACTTTGAAAAAAAAAAGATTAGCATGTAATTGTAAGTAGTGTTAACCCTTCAACACAATATGTAAGTTCAAGCAAACTTTCTCATTGTTAAGAATTAGTCAAAATAGTATCAAGAAAGGCTAATATTATTAGTTGATTTTGTTTATAGGCTATATATCAAGCTTCACAATAAGCTTTTTATCTATGTTGAAGAAACCAAACTAACATATGTTATTGCCTTGGTAAGTTTGCTACTTTAGTCATTTCAACTTATAATTTTATTCAAGCATCTCTCAATTTCTTATAAGAATATTGATATGAAATATTTACAATTCCCTCATAATAGGAATGTAATTTATATTTATCTTACATATTTTTAATATTATAAGTACTAAAAAATTGTTAGTTTATCAATTCTAAATTAACTAAATTGATCATAAATGTTTTAATTATAAATTAAGTCACATTTTGACTGTATAATCCACTCTAAACTATATATATATTTACTCTTCAAATTACCAATTCTCATTTAGTTAATCTCTTTGTATGTTTTGGTGGATGGATACATAATAGGGCTATAATTGTTACTATAGATAAATTCTCACTTCCTATGTCATGATCTGGAACCACTTCGGGCACATGACAACCGCCGCATACCCAGGCTAAGGATACTTATGGTACCCTTAACCGACTATGCAAGCTAACTGAATATCCTTTGAAAATATTTAGACAGCATAACGACTATATTTTGAAAATCCTAAAACTCAATTAAAATACTTGTAAATTAGTTTTAAGTGCACTTCTATATTCACATTTAAAACACTACCACAACTTCTGGACTTTTAAGTCCACTCAAGAGTAATCTCAACAACAGTACAAAAGGTTTATACATAATGTCATTTACAAACCACAAGACAGTCAAAAGTTAATTTACAAAATCATAAAGTATATCAACATAACCAACTTAATAAAAACAGTTCATGAGCCACTAAATAATGAAAGTACAAAACAGAGACTAACCCATGTGCAGTAATGCCCTGAAAATGACAAAAGACCGTACGATATACTTAGGGCTTTAAGCTTACCAAATTAACCTACATGGTTGGAAAGTAGAGGGGGTGAGTACACTATGTACTCAGTGAGCAAGAAAAACATATATCGCAAATAGAACCCGATACACACTAAGTCAGCCTAGATAACCTAAGGACGGGTTTTTCACGCATCTAGTATGCACATAACCACCTATAAAGTGAATATACATGACATAGAAACACATAGGCCTAGCCTATGAGTCAACATATATTGGTTAGAAACCACATAAGCCTAGCCTATTAATCACTTATGCAGTGAACATAGGTTCCAGTTCTAGTACATAAAAACAGAAAAGCTTCACATGTATAAATCAAATATTATCAGGAAAACAAATCTCAAAATAGGCCAAAACAATCATGTGTGTCGCCACTAGTTGGCCAAACTAGTGTGCAAACCCACTAATTCCTGGTGTTGGCTCAACTCTTATCTGTGGTGAGTCTAGACTATGGTTAACAAGAGCGTCATGACCCTAGGTGATGACCTCGTTGGTGACTAGATCTTTAGGTGTGCAATCACCTGTAAGTCCCGTATAAAGGTGTCGATATGGGGACTCGACTTTAATGTACCAACATCAAGGGTTGCTTAATCTATTATGCTTAGCACATGATTGGCCAATCGTTACCTCACCAATAAGAAAAATCATATACAAATATTAAGTACTAAAATCAAGTAAGGCACTATGCCTTTATTTATTAGTCCAACCGATAAAATAGAACCTTGCCATGGCTCTAAGCCAAAAGAGAACACATGAACGTAGCATACATGACTTGATTATGCATATGTAAATTCCAAAACAATATTTCATATAATAAAAGTCATCTTTTGCATTCCAAGTGCAAAGTGTTATTCAAAACAATGTCGTTTCTTAAATACCCAAGTATATTAGCACCCATTTGAGAATCAATTCTACTATGCATTACCTAGGTTCAAAATTCACATAGAAGTCATCATGCATGTCTTGGGATGTCTTAATCCTATTTGAGAGATATGGTTTCCCCAACTCACCTCAAAAGAAGGTGTACACTCCCTTAACTTCAACCATCCTCGACGCGAGCTGCTTGATCCATAGCTCCTAAGCCTTTATACATACAAATATACAATGTATTTACTGCTCAAACATGTATCTCATATTCATACACCACCACAACCAAATTCATCCCTAATCAATCATCATAAATGTTATTATAACTTATGTCAATAGTTCAATAATTCACTTACTAATTCAGCTCAATATCTCCTCAACCATTAAGCTAACCTAACCTTATGTGCAATATTTACATCATTTTCTTCCTAACGTTCCTTTATAAACAAGTTATCTTCTTTTAATTATAACTCTCTCTACAAAAATCCAAATGCCATGATTCTTGTGCTTCCTAAAACTAGACTTCCATTAGTCTTAATATATCTAAAAATTACACAAACAACATCTCCCTTTAAAATATAATCTCCATCCGAATTATGTCCTATTTATGGTAAGATACAAACTGGCAACTAATACTCAACCCTCAATAAATCATTGTCAATACATCTCCTAACAAAACCGTTTCAAATAAGCATTAATAAGACATCAATAATCATTTTTCATGTTTTATACTTTCACTAATTCGGACTCTAAGGTCCTCAAAAAATGGGAAATAATACAAGGTTCCTACACAAGGGTCTATCACAGGCAATATTAGGAAAAACAAGCATAACTCAAGCTCTAGTCATTATTTTTTCAAGCCACTTTCACAAAGGTCAAGTTAAGACCTATATCTACAACTTTTATTCTTTGAGTTTCTTCAAATTCATGCTATAAGAATATGAAAGATAGATCGAAAGAGAAAGATGAAATTGAAACCCAAATTTCAACTTACCTTGATAACTTCTTTCCTTCTCCTCTTCTCTTCCTCTTGTTCTCTCCTTCTCTTCTCATTTTTGTTTTTCTCCCTCTTCTAACCTTATGGCCGACCTTCACTCTCACTTTTATTGCCTTTTTCATCCATTTTCTCTAGAAAATTCAAAGGAAGTCAAACTAATCCATGTGTCACCATTCTATTGGTCCATGTGTCACCATTCTATTAGTACATATGTTATCCTTCTATTAGTCCATATGTTACTATTCTATCGGTCCATGTGTCACTTAATTTAGGCTCCACATTTCACTCATTTAAGCCTCCATATGTTACTCCTTGTAAGGCTACATATGTCACCAATTGTAAGGCTACACATGTCACCAATTGTAAAGCTATATTTGTCACCATTTGTAAAGCTACACGTCACCATTCTATTGCTCCACATGTCACAAGTCTAAAGTGCCATTTGTCACAAACTTAAAGGGCCACTTGTCACATTTATATTCAAGCCACTTATCATCCATTTAACTGAGTCATTTGTCACTTATTCCCAATGCCACATGTCACCATTTGATAGGCCTAATCAACCTAAATTCCCATGTATCAATTTGTCTTGTTCTTTAAGATTTTTCTTAAACTAGATGAATATATCACCTCATCAATTACTCAGTTGTAACAATAAATTTCCAATTCACTAATTATAATCCATCAATTCATGATATTGGTAAATCAAAATGCAAAACATTGGGAATGCACATTCAAATCACATTCATTTTTGTTCCATACCCCAGAATATGTCAATTGAGTGCATATACTACCTTGCAATGTTTTCTAAATCATGATTCATATGTGTATATGAATATTATGTATGTAAATGAAATGCACCTTGTAAATTCTTAAATAAAATAACTTATGTGACTCAATCTAACAGTTTAATCTCTTAACAATTTTAGGAGGTAAGATATTACAACTCTCCCCCTTAAGAAATTTCGTCGTCGAAATTCTTGCTTGACTGATCAAACAGGGGGGTAATGCTGTCTCTATAAAATCAAAGAAAAAGAAATTGTTTAATAAAATAGATCGAACTAAGCCTAGCTTATCCGATATCCCAAACACCCCAAGGAATTTTGACAAGTACTCCCACCAAGGTCGAAATCATCCGACCATTAAGGACGTCAACTTAATGATCCGAGACCCAACTTCTCGACCAAAGAATTTCCACACCCAAACTCGACTCCTAAAGCTCATGAACCTTTGAAAATGGTAATAAAACTTTTGAAAGCATAAAAACCAGGCTCTAATACCAATTGAATTGTCACAACCTAGAACCACATCGGGCACATGACTACCGCTGCATACCTAGGATAAGGATACTTACAGTACCCTTAACCTACTATACAAGGCTAACTGAATATCCTTTGAAAACATTTGGACAACTTAACAACTATATTTTGAAAATCCTAAAATTCAATTAGAATACTTGTAAATTAGTTTTAAACGCTGTTCTATATTTACATTTAAAACTCTACCACAACTTATGGACTTTTAAGTCTACTTAAGAGTAGTCTCAACAACAGTACAAAAGGTTTATACATAAGGTCATTTACAAACCATAAGATAGTCAAAATTTAATTTACAAAATCATAAAGCATATCAACATAACCAACTTAATAAAAACAGTTCATGAGCCACTATACAATGAAAGTATAAAACATAGACTAACCCACGTGCGGTAATACCCTGAAAATGCCAAAATACCACACCATACACTCAGAGCTTCAAGCTCACCAAATTAACCTACATGGTTGGAAAGCAGAGGGGGTGAGTACACTATGTACTCAGTGAGCAGGAAAAACATATATCACAAATATAACTGATACACACGAAGATGGTCTAGATAACCTAAAGATGGGTTTTTAACGCATCTAGCATGCACATAACCACCTATGAAGTGAATATATATGACATAGAAACATATAGGCCTAGCCTATAAGTCAAAATATACTAGTTAGGAACCATATAAGCCTAGCCTATTAATCACTCATCTAGTGAACATAGGTTCTAGTTCTAGTACACAAAAACAGAAAAGCATCACATGTATAAATCAAATCTTGTCAGGAAAACAAATCTCAGAATAGGACAAAACAATAATGTGTCTCGCCACTAGTCAGCCAAACTAGTATGCACATCCACCGATTCCCTGTGTTGGCTCGACTTTCATTTGTGGTGAGTCCGGACTACGATCGACAAGAGCATCATGACCCTAGGTGATAACCTCATCGGTGACCAGACCTCTAGGTGTATAATCACCGATAAGTCCTATAGAAAGGTGTCGATACGGAGACTCGACTTTTATGTACCAACGTCAAGGTACGAGGGTTGTTTAATATGTTAGCACACAATTAGCCAATCGTTACCTCACCAATCAGAAAAATCATATACAAATATTAAGTACTAAAATCAAGTAAGGCACCATGCCTTTATTTATTAGTCCAACCAATAAAATGGAACCTTGTCATAGCTCTAAGCCGAAAGAGAACACATACACGCAGCATACAAGACTCGATTATGCATATGTAAATTCCAAAACATTATTTCATGCAATAAAAGTCATCTTTTGCACTCCATGTGTAAAGTGTTATTCAAAACAATGTTGTTTCTTAAATACACAAGTATACTAGCATCCATTTGAAAATCAATTCTACTGTGCATTACTTAGGTTCAAAATTCACATATAAATCATCATGTATGTCATGGGATGTCCTAATCCTATTTGAGAGATATGGTTTTCCCAACTCACCTCAAAAGAAGGTGTATACTCCCTTGACTTCAACAATCATCGATACGAGCTCCTTGATCTACAACTCCCGAGCCTTTAGATATATACATATATAATGTATTTACTACTCAAACATATATCTCATATTCATACACCACCACAACCAAATTCATCCCTAATCAATCATCATAAATGTTATTCTAACATATGTCAATAGGACAATAATTCACTTATTAATTCAGCTCAATATCTCCTCAACCATCAAGCTAACCTAACCTTATGTACAATGTTTACATCCTTTTCTTCCTAATGTTCCTTTATGAACTAGCTGTCTTCTTTTAATCATAACTCTCTCTAAAAAAATCCAAATGCCATGATTCTTATTCCCCTAGAAACTAGACTTCCATTAGTCTTAATATATCTAAAAATACACAAACAACATCTCCCTTTAAAATATAATCTCCATCCAAATTATGTCATATTTCTGGTAAGAAACAAACTGGGAACCAATACTCGACCCTCAATAAATCATTATCAATACATATCATAACAAAACCGTTTCACATAAGCATTAATAAGACATCAATAATCACTTTTCATGTTTTATACTTTCACTAATTCGGACTCTAAGGTCCTCAAAAATTAGGAAACAATACAAGGTTCCTACAAAGGGGTCTATCACAGGCAGTATTAAGGAAACAAGCATAACTCAAGCTCTAGTCACTATTTTTTCAAGCCACTTTCACAAAGGTAAAGTTAAGAATATATCTACAACTTTCATTCTTTGAGTCTCTTCAAATTCGTGCTCTAAGAATACGCAAGACAGATCAAAAGAGAAAGATGAAATTGAAACCCGAATTTTAACTTACCTTGATAACTTCTTTCCTTCTCCTCTTCTCTTCCCTTTTTTCTCTCCTTCTCTTCTCATTTTCGTTTTTCTCCCTCTTCCAACCTTATGGTTGACCTTCATTCTCACTTTTATTGCCTTTTTAATCCATTTTCTTTAGAAAATTCAAAGGAAGTCAAACTAATCCATGTGTCACCATTCCATTGGTCCATTTGTCACCATTCTATTAGTACATATGTTATCCTTCTATTAGTCCATATGTTACTATTCTATTAGTCCATGTATCACTTAATTTAGACTCCACATTTCACTCATTTAAGGCTACACATGTCACCAATTGTAAGGCTACACATGTCACCAATTGTAAGGCTATATATGTTACCATTTGTAAAGCTACACATGTCATCATTCTATTGCTCCACATGTCACAAGTATAAAGTGTCATTTGTAACAAACTTAAGGGGCCACTTGTCACAATTATACTCAAGCCACTTGTCATCCATTTAACTGAGCCATTTCTCATTTATTCCCAATGCCACATGTCACCATTTCATAGGCCTAATCAACTTAAATTCCCATGTATCAATTTGTATTTCTCTTTAACTTTTCTCTTAGACTAGATTCACATATTACCTCATCAATTACTCAATTGTAACAATAAATTTGCAATTCACTAATTATAATTCATCAATTCAAGATATTGGTAAATCAAAATGCAAAACATTGGGAATGCACATTCATATCACATTCATTTTCGTTCCACACCCCGGAATATGTCAATTAAGTGCATATACTATCTTGCAATGTTTTCTAAATCATGATTCATATGTGTATATAAATATTCTGCTTGTGAATGAAATGCACCTCGTAAATTATTAAATGAAATAACTTATGTGACTTAATCTAATAGTTTAATCTCTTAATAATTTTAGGAGGCAGGATATTACATCATAAATATAACAACCCAACATTAATAATTCAAGGTAAAAGACCTATTATTTCTTTTTTCATTCTCATATCCTTGTTTTGAAATTCTACTATAAAAAATGACGAACTTATGTCTTCCCTATTTTGTCATGCTAAAAGATGGTGGTGAAATGAATCCTAAAATAATCAGGCACTGTATGAGTTTTGGATTTTAAGATAAAAATTCCAAATTAGCAATTGAACAATCTATGGTTATTGGATTATCGATTATATAAGTTCATTAATTCACATATTTTACATATTCATTGCTTGAGGTTTAGCTTTTCATATGGTAATGGGTTTTAGATTGTATAAATACCACTCAATTGGGGACCAATGTTATCATCTTCACTCATCATATAACTAATAAGTTTAATTTAGGATGTTGAAATTTTTTTCAATGATCTATGGATGACTTTTAGCTTCTTTTTTTTTTTTTACTTTGCTCGTTTAAAATAAAATCTAAAATTGATATTCTAAACTAAGTTTTAGACATTTTAATGGGATTTTATGCATCTTTGAGCTTTTTGGGCCTCAATTAGAAGCTGTTTAGAGAAAGTAGATTTTGTAAAAGCTTTTAAATCTTTAGACTAGGAATTTATAGTTTATTGCCTTTAGGTTTTTGATTTTCCAGAAATCTTTATGGAATGGATTCAAGCTTGTATATTTTTAGCTTCCTACAATATTTTGGTGAATGATTCCCTTTCCAAAATTTTTCATGGGGCAAAAGGTATTAAACAAGGGATCCTTTATCTCCTTATCTATTTACCTTAGCCATTAAAGTTCTCTCTAGACTGCTCAAGTTCAATATAGACACAAGTGACTATTTTATGTTTCACCATAAGTGCAGTGGACTTAAAATATCTCATTTAACTTTGGTAGATGATCTTATGCCTTTTTTATGTTGCAAATCCTTCCTCCCTTAAGCTAAAGTTGAGTTCACTTAACTAGTTTTTAGATTGTCAGGCTTGAAAGTAAACAAGGATCAAAGTAAGCTTTATATCTAATTTGACTCTAAGAATACTGATTTGATTGACTCCATATCTAGACAGAATACATATTATACTCCTTTTAAATATCTTAATGTCCATATTTCTGCATAATAGGACTTTGTCAAATCTTAATAGGTTATAGCTGATTGTATCATTCTTAAAAAATGTCTATATACACTAGAGCTCCCGTTTTATTCTCCTTAAAATAATTACCTAAGAAATGAAGAAGATCATAAGGAATTACTTATGGTTAGGGAAAAGAGAGAGCCTAAAAAGAGCTAAGATCAAGTGAAAAAATATGTCTCCCTAAGTAGGAAGGTGGCTTGGGCTTAACTTTACTGCAAGCTATGAACATAACTTTGCTTACTACAAGAATATAAAGGCTTTATAGATTAAATGGATGCATGAATATTACCTGCCCATGACCATTTATTAGTAGATAAAAAATATTAGCTCCACACTTCTTTTATAAGCTTGATAGGGAATGATGACTTAACTTAGTTTTAGTTTGACAATTGATCTAATCTATGGCCTTTAAACCTAAAGAAGGACTTGAATGCACTCATTTCAAGATAAGGTGAGTGATATAATGTCTAGAGAGAATTAGAGTTGTAACTTTAGGGGTAAAAGTTGTATTATTAAAAACTTTGCCTATATATATTAGCTAATTCAAATTATGGTGACAAATTATATAGGTAAGGGGCTCCTTACAAAGGTTCACTAATAAGTCTTGCTATGAGATATTTAGGCCTTATTCCTTAAAAGTCTACTAGTTCAATCTTATTTGGTCTAATCACTACCCCTAAATTCTTCATTCATGAGTTGGTTGGCAGTGAGGCAAAAACTACAAAAAAGGATATATGTGATCGCGGCTTATCGTTCAATTTAAGAATTGATCCTCGGAAACCGGTCAAATAAAATTTATACCAAGGATTGCAAT
>JANIHZ010000005.1:30600054-30616514 GCA_027478365.1 Erythroxylum rufum
ATTGTCCCAATAAAAATTATGCAAAATTAATGACAAATGACAACAAAATACTAACAATGTGCAATTTATCAAAACTCAATGTGCGGGACCAAAATAAGCATAAAAATCATAGATCAGGAGTCAACAATTGCATAATTACTAGAGAAAACATGCCTAATTTGTAGTATAAATTTGGTCCAATCAATATGCAATGGAATTCAGAACGTCCTATATTTATTATGTCAGTTGGTTCATGAAACTAATTCCCATATCTTCTTTCAATGTTTATACTCTCAGGTTGTCTAGTCTAAAATTCAACATTTGATGAAACTATATTGTAATGAAATGGGATGGCCACTCATTGTTAAATGGGAATGAAAACGTTAAAAAACTAAAGTAGAATGCTTGTGTCTTCAGAACTACTTTCTTATACTACATATATGTTATCTAGAGGGAAAGGAACAATAAAATTCATAAAGGCTTAGCTTTAGATAAATATGTAATGGTAATTAATACTACCTTTTGGATTAGAGAAATCCTAATAAAAAACTAAGCTCACTCGGTAATCTATACTTAAATGAAACTCAGTTGGTATTTAGATTGTTAATTATAATCTTCTTCATCTTGTGTTTAAATAGTGATTATATAAACTTTAGCTAGTCAAATTTTCCTATTTAGTATGTTGCTTCCCCTACACCTCCGCTTTAAAGGGTTTGACCATTATGTACTATTCCTTATTCTGATATAAGCTTAAAGCTTAGTTAATATAATTCTTTCAATCTCAAAATCATAGTGCATCCAATCAATATTCAACAATTTATTTTTGGAAAATGAAAGTAAATTAAAACTCAACTCTAAAAAGAGTATAATAAAATTATCATAAGATCAGCCTATAATATGATCAACTTATCCTAAGATATTGAGTGTTTATTTAAAAACCAGAAGAAATAAACAATATAATAAACTTGTAGCTATAACCATGAGAAGCAACCTGATTAAACCATATTTACATATGTTCTTCTATATCAATGTCCATGTTTATACTAAGTTTTGGCTCATGTTTACCTCCTAAGCACGAAAACGCATTTTAAATGGAGTTTTATCAATCTAAAGTGGATTTCATGAAGATTAAAAGGGATCTCATCATAGTTTTTTTAGTTTTTGATTTTTTCTTTAGTTTTGATGTTATGATTATGAAATAAAATTTTATTGGCACTTAGATTATATGAGCACTGGGATAGACCTTGTATTGATTTTAGTTTAACTTAATTCATTCTTGAGTTTCATCGAGATTTAGTTATATGTTCTTAGTTATACTTGAATTAATATTATTATCATATTATTTTATGTATGATTTCAAACAACTGAGATTGAGAAATCCTTTTGTATGAATACATCTTTCATAATTGAAAGAAGTTGCATGTAAATCTAGAGATAGGTTAACGTAAGTCTTCCAGATTAGGGTGAAACCTAATAGAGGAATTGACAAATCGATTCATGCAATCTTAAAAGGATGGTAAGTACTAATAATTCTAGCCCTTGTGGGATCGACTGGTACTTGATAGTGCTAGCTATAAATACATTACGTGATTGTGGTTAAAACTATAAAATCATAATTAACACTCCATTTTGGATTACAAGTATATTTATAGGGATATTTTGAGGCTAGTTTCCTATACAAATTGGTTGTTCCCAAATGTTTTCTGGTACCTGACATTCATGATTAAGGTGACCACCTCTATTAATGTCATAGTGCATCACCAGTACTGATTCAACTTCCCAATGTATATTATTATGCCTTTCATTCCAAGCTTCCATTGTCACTATGAGTGACACCATATCATAGTGTCATAGAGAATACTATACTCTTGATTCTTCCATTGTGTTTGTAACTATAATGATCAATACCTATATTCTAAAAGTAAGCCACAAGCACAATAGAGTTCTAAAAATAAATAAATATAAAACAAAACAAAAAGCTTGATAGAGCTAATTTGCAAATTTTGAAATACTAACACAATCCTTGGTAATAGCACCAAAAATTTTGTTATCACAATCGGAATGTGTAGTTGTAGCTAGCAATAGCAAGTACGAGTCGATCCCGTGAAGATTATTGGTTAACTACCCACTATTCACAAAATTAATAAGCTAAAATAAGGATTATAAATGATTTAATAAGAAAATTAAGTAAATAAAAAATATAAACACTAAACAAAGCAATAACCAAGAATATATCAATCAATGAATTAACTAGATTTAGGTGAGAAATCCGCTAGTAATTTATTCAATTTTACTATAGCTTAATGGATTACTATAGTTTCTAGGTTAACCCAAAAATATCTTTTAAATCTAGACAACCTAAGAATGCTTTAATTTGTTCTATGAACTCTCTTGATAGATCTTACCCTAACCTAGGAAGATCTTGTGACTTTTTCTCGAATAGCCTATACTTAACCCATTTTAACCATGTAGTGACCAAATCAAACATCTCATCTTAAAACGTATGATTCAAATATCAAATTTTCTACTTTCTCTCCTTCGATTCAATCAGTATAAAAATATGGATAAATCATAAGAAAACTAGAAAATCTTTAAACAAAATATCAGTTAAAGTATGTTACATCCTAGGATCATCTTACCTAAATCTATATCTGAAATTAGTTTGTAATCACACAAAGAATCACATAAAAAACAATAAAGAAAACAAGATAAGGAAATCATTATTCTTGAATTTTGAATCTTCAAAGAATTACTATTTAAATCTTGCTTTATCCTCAAATAATGATGAAGTTTAAATCAAAACTAATATAGAACATCTTTAAAATAACTTTGGAATGTTTCTTGAATAAATACTCTCTCTTTTTAGCCTCTTATTCTCTTTACAACCCGAAACTCTAATATTTAATAAGCTACACAATCCCAAGCACAAGTCTAGGTATTGTTTATAATTTTTTTAGAGATTCTCTAAAAATCAAGAACTCTAACACTGAACCTACACATGACAATGCATACCACTGTTTTCTCATCTAGAGAGCAACATAAGGATATGTAGGGTGCTTAGGAGAAACAAAAGTGATCACCTTTGAACACGGGCCTCAACATGGTGGCATGAAGGGTGTCGTATTCTATGGTCCTTCTCCAATTCTTTTGAAATTACTCTAGTTTGATCCAATTCATCTCGTACTTCTTTTCCTTGTGAAAGTAGAAATAAGACCAAAAATGACAATACTTCTCGATTTAAGTATCAAATCCTTCAAAACACATGTAAAATATAAGTAATATACTATAAAATAGTGCTAAAAATACTATATGACTAGGATACATCAATCTCCATTTGTTGAAGCATTAAGGGCCAACCATTTACATGCCATGGCCATGATTCCAGCATTTTATCCATATTGTCTTCACTACAAAATCTAAAATTGAATACATCTTCTTCATTTATTAGCATATTCTCAAGTCCCATTTTCTTTAATATATTTATATACTATTGATCAATTTGGAGAAAAGCGAGTCTCTTCTTCAAATCCATTTTTGAACTACAACATTAAGAACCTCAAATGATAAAGATACTAAGGTTGAGTTGTTATAAATTTATAAAGGAATGTAACTCAGTTTGTCAAATCTTGAGGAATTCACTAAAACTTTGCTCCACAATAAGTGATAAGCAAGACACGATTCCTTTTACCATCTTGAGTTTTAATCAAAGGTCCAATTATAGTTAATTTTTATAGGGCTTATATAATCTTTATGTTTTACGGGAAGGCAAAGTACCCGAGAGGGAAGAGAGCAAGAGGAGTAAGCAAAAAAAGTGGGAGATGGCAAGAGAGGTGGTAGAGGGCATGAGAAAATTGGTGATATCATAAAATAAAGTCGTTGTTTCAGATCCCAAAGATTAAGAAAGTGTGCAAAGAGAGAATAAACATGCTTCAAAATTAGTTCCAAATGAACTAAAGGAAGTAAATATCAGTATCAAAGCAACCATAATTACGGAAGGGATGGCTAAAATAGATAGGAATTAATTAACAAGAGAGTCGAAGTAGGCAGGATATGTGTCGTGTAAAATTGTTATAAGGAAAAAAAAACCAAGAAAAAGGTGCTTGACTATAATCTATGTATGAGAAATTTTGGTCACAATCTCAAACTTTCATTATTAATTATTCACAAATTTGACCGTAAAACCATAAAATCAATTCTACAAGAACCACAAAACTTAAAACCATAAAATCACTTCTACAGACCAAAAACGAAACTGATTAACATGAAATATTAGTTTAGTATAATGCAAACTTAGGCTAATGTCAAAATTAAAATCTTTGATAATGATTTCCATAAAAAAAAACTAACGTGTAGAGATATAGTGAGAGGTACGGGGGAGATTCATAAATGGAGTAAAGTATATGCTGTAGCTTTGTAACATGAGCAATTCAAACTTCAATTATATGTAATTTACTATCCATTGCTTTCATCTAAATTAAAGCACGTGAAAGGGATTGGGAAATAATCAACTGACCACTTGTCTAATTAGTTATTACTACCAATAAGTTGTATATTTCCAACTCTTTTGGGGACAGTTGTATAAACAGTAAGCGAGTAAGAGAAAGATCTCCTTAAAGATCGTTACCTTCTCGAACAAAGAGTTGATCAAAATTAGCAAAATAAAATGCATGTGCTGATTTTTTTATGATATTATACTATATAAAAATTTACAGTTAAATTATAAAAGAATTGGGTGTCACAAATTATATCTTAGGATTCGTCTTGAAAAAAACAAGTACTTATTATATTAAAATTAACTTGCATGCTTATAGTCGTGAAAGACGTAGAATTATATTATATATTGCTACACATTTAATTAAATAGTGATTCACATGGTCAGCCAACTTGCATATTAATTATTTATTCCATCAGTAAAGGTAAAGTAATTAAAAATCTTACAATCAAAGATTTGATTCTTACTCTCATGAATTAGATTAAACTAATTTAAAATTTCAGCTAATAATTATTAATTCAGTGTAACATCTCTTATCAATTGGAGCTGATCATTATTAACAGGGTTATCCTCTTCATAAAACATCTTAGGGCATTGAATTACAAACTTTTCAAAATTAAAGCTATAGATTCTTCTCTTGAACAGCCTATAAATTTTTTTTAATGTTAAATACTTCATTAAAGTAAAGTTGAAAATTACAAGAAAAACCTGAAGTATACAACTTACAGAAGACTTCAACTAAAGCTAGAGGATCTCTGGTTAGGAGTATACACAATATCTATAAAAGCACTAGGACCTAGACATGAGTTAAGCTTGATATGTGTTTCACTGAGAGTGCAAGCATCATCCGTTGCTAGTGAGAGGAGATAGTAAAGGTTAAAATTCAAAGGCAATCACCTTTGTTCAGATATATAATGTGAGATTCTAAAAGCATGATCTCACTTTCATAGCTCTTAATTTAAATAACTGGTTGTTCCTTTCTCCCCATATATAATAAATCAAAGCTCCAAAAGTAGTTTTGAAAAGTTTTTCATCTCCATTTCAACTGAAATGGATTCGAGGAATCCATTTAAAAATGTGAGGTAAGAGTGAGCTAAGAGTAATTCAAAACGAATTGATTGAGGATTCCATTCTATAATTCATTTCAGTACCTACAATTGAAGTATAAGTAATTCAATGTTCAGGGGCTTCCTCATATAATAGGCAGTCCAAATTAAGAATATATTGTTTGATGTTGTTCTTGGGGCCAAGCCTACAGCGAGCTGCAGGCCATACCACGAAGGAGAGGGAAGAACAGTTGAAGAGTCCCAAATTACTTTGTAACACTATATTAGAGTTAGATTTTCACATAATAGCTTTTTGTAGGAATTTGAGGTAAATCGAGAGGTTTTGTCAAAGGTCCATAAACTTATGAGGAAGAGTCAAAAGTATTTAGAGGCCAAAAAATTCATGAATTCTTCCCTTCCTTTTGTAGAATAGAATGGTCGTTGCTAAGTGTTATTTTTAAGTGGGAAGAATTAAACTAGAAGAATGCTTTACTCTCATCTCCAATCTTATGTTTGATATAAGGATGAACTAACTCCTTCATTTTAAAAAATTTGGCTGAAAGTCTAAGATATTCCAAGAGTAGCTTTATACCTCTAGATACATGTACCTTTCAAAAGATGCAGATGATTATTTCACCCATAAGTTTTCACCATTAGAGCATAGTCTCTATAACCTCCTTATCACCATTACTTTGCTCATTATGTAGATTGAGGTAATTCTCAGGCCTCTGTATTTCTTTGGTTGACACGTGACCGGTTACCCGTTTCAAATTAGGAACTTTTGGTTGTTCACCCGAACCACTTTCGAAGAAGTCCCTCAATGCCTTATTAAAGTGACAAATCCAATAGATGGAAAAACTACTTAATATAGAAATAGTTAATTGAACTATCACTCATATAATAGGTAATTATTGCACTAGTTATGGAGTCTCCTATTTATGGAGTTAACAAGAGGAGTACAATCCCTCTTGTGAGTTTCCTTACATTTACAAGCACTCCCAAGTATCTAAAAGTTAGTTATTGTTGATTCAAACCCATGGCAATTAGTCATTCTCCAACATTAGGATTGATCCAACTAAAAGAATAAATTACCTTTTGTTAGAGTTTAATACTAAACCAGATATAGCTTAAATTGTTTTAGGGAGTTGATAAATATATCAATGGAAATAAGATTAGCTCCACACAATAAAATCAAATCATCAGCAAAGGAGAGCTAGAAAATCTTAACTTGTCACACCTTTAATGTTATTTGAATCTAAGTTCTTTTCCATTTTTGATTTTGGTGGACCTTTAAAAGACACTCTATATAAATGAAAAAAAATAGGGTTATAAGGGGCCTGCCTTATATATCTTGCGCCTTATATATCTTGCAACTCTAAAGATATTTAAGAGCTCACCATTTATAAAGATGGAGTACGACACTGATCTTATATAAATTTTGATCTAGTAGACAAATTTCAAGGGAAGGCTCATAGCTTGAAGTGCGGAGATGATTTAGCTCCAACTTAAAGACTGAAAAGCCTTGGTAAAATCTATTTTTATCACACAACTTTTAATAAAGGGTTTTAAGCTATAACACTTAAAAAATTCCTACAAGATCATAATGTTATCACCAATGTTCTTACTTGGAACATAGGCACTTTGGTTTGGATTGATGAAATCAAGTAAATTTTTCTTCAATTTCTAGTCAAAATTTTTGCAATAATTTTATAGACCATATTAAAACATATTATGGATCTACAGCCATTCATTGAAGTTGGCTTAGGGACTTTTAGTACTAGTAAAAGGTAAGTTCTATTCACTTTAATTAATATTTTGCCTGATATAAAGAATACCAGCATAACATTAATTACCAATTCATTAGTATAATTTTCCACAAAAAAGAATATAGTATTATAGTTGTCAGGACCTGAGGCCTTATCAAGCGGGAAGGAGAAAAGAGTGGCTTTAATTTCTGTAGTAATGACTTGTCTAGTAAGAGCTTCAGTTGAAATAGGTGAGAATGAGATCCTTAACATGTTTTTAAGCTCATTAGTACCTGAAATCAAACTACCACCAAAATTAGACGTAATAATATTAGAATAGTTTCTTCTTGCTTAGATTTTCCTGAAGAAGAACTTGGAATTTCTATCTCCCTCCTTTAACTAATTGGCTCTAGATTTTTTCCAAAGTTGGGAGTGGTAGGCTTCTATTACATTAATGTATTTTCTTGCTTCA
Organism: Erythroxylum rufum; assembly: GCA_027478365.1. Taxonomy (NCBI): domain Eukaryota; kingdom Viridiplantae; phylum Streptophyta; class Magnoliopsida; order Malpighiales; family Erythroxylaceae; genus Erythroxylum; species Erythroxylum rufum. Next base: position 30,607,789 of record JANIHZ010000005.1, read on the forward strand.
TTAAGTTCTTGTGTTCTAACTGTTGAATCCATAAAATTGATAGCTAAATGTTTTTTGAGCAAGTTTTACAATTTATAAATCTCTTAATAACCACAAGCGCACAGATCGTACTTTGGAGTATTGAAGGGTCGATCCTACGAGGAGGGTACTAGCCTAATCCTAAGTCTTCTAAGGCTCAGAGAAAGAATAAAAAGAAATAAAATACATAAGTGAATACGGAATGTAAATATGAGAAATTGATTTAAGAATTGTAGCACGAAAATTTCAACAAACAGAATTAAACTGAGCAGTTACATTGGTCACAATGGAAATCCGTCAAGATAGTTAATCAAGTTATGAGAGAGGGGATTTTACCTATCATTAATGTTAATCTAGCCATCTATGGGTTTATAGGGTGTCAGTTCTAGGTGGTTGTAGGGTTGATTACTCTCTTTCGAGTTATACATGAAACCCTAAATTGTACTAATCGAATTATAGGACTTACAATCTCTCAATTTACAAATTACCCACAATTCTGATTAGTTCTAAAGCTCTCTAATAAACAATCGGGTCTCGCATAAGATCTCTCTCTATGAATTACCGACTAGATTGATTAAGTGGTCAATTAGATCGTCTAACTTTCTTTAATCCGATCTAATCATTTTTATCTGGCTCACCCTCTCGGTTTGTTACTTAAACATGCAATTACATTAATCAATCACAACACCCAAAACAACAAACACAAAATAACTAAATCAACATTAACTCAAAGTAAAATCCTGAAGGAGAGTTCAGAACATTATTAACAACCCGAAATGAATTTCCATACAATCTATCTCAACTTTATACATTTAAATGAAAAAGGAAAAGAAGAGAAAATGGAACTTAGGTTGGACAAATCGAGAAGGCAACGGCGTCAGGATACCACCTGATCCGAGGAGCAGTGGTGTCGGGATCCACTTCTTCTTCCTCCTTACTCCTTTTCTTCTTCTTCTCTCTCTGTTATTTTTCTCTCCCTTTAATGTTTCCAAGAGTGGTTGAATGTAAAGCTCCTTCTTTCTCTTCTTGGTGTTCTATTTATGTTCTTTTATATTTAAGGGTTAAACTAGGATTTTTTCGGGGTCTAAAAGGTCCAAAAAATCTCTTGAAACGCGAAGTTTAGAAATGGCTGCACATCTGCCTGATGTAGGCAACGATCGTGGCCTATGTCAAGCCTTTCTGTCACGATCATGATTGTGGGCCATGCAATTGGCCCCAATTTGCTCCCAAACTCCTCTATTCTTCAATCTTCACCCTGAAACACTACCAAACACATCAAAGTACCTCAAAAATATAATATTTAAGCTCAAAGGTTTGTTCTAACTAATAAAACAGTTAAAACATAAATAAATCACAAACTGCCACAATTCTACCCTAAACATATACTAAACAATCGAATAAATGGCTAAATACATATCAAACTATACCCTAAAATACGAAGCATTTCACACCTATAAATGTTCCTAATAAGTGTTGAGGGATTTTCGAGCTTTATTCTTTTGTTAGATAATAGGATCCATACCCCTTCCTTGTAACTTAATTAACTCCAATTTAATAGCCTTGAGCTTAGGCAAACATTTATAAGCATTTGAGCATTTAAAATTTACTCTAGGGCTATAACTTATGTAGTATTGAAATTTATATGCTTTAATAAAGAGTTGAAAAACCTAAAAGGTATTTTCCTTCTCCCTTCTTGTGGAACAATGTGTATGCTAATAGGGGAGTGATCTGAGGTTAAATGGTTTCCAAAATTCATATGGCTAAGTGGGTACTAAGCTAGCCATTTAGATTTTACCATACATCTGTCCAAATTCTTCTATTAGAACCAATCATTAGATTACCTATTTGACTATGTGTAGAATTTACCTAAGTAGTTCAGATCAGTCAACACAATTCAACTCCTCAAGATATAGGTTAAGGATTCTCTTGTTACCCTGTGCTTCATTAGGAAATAATATATAATTGAAATCACCAGTAACAATATATAAAAAAAGAATTGATGTTTCCTAAGTACTTAAAGTCCTGTCAAAGTTGCCTTACTTAAAATTCCAAGTTAGAGGATTATATGACAGTTACGTAGAAAGCAATATAGTTCTATTTTACCATAATCTCAAAATGTAGGTATTGATTAGAACATTTTCAACTTTAAAAAGCAAAAATCTAGGGGTCTAAGGAGATTAAGATCCTTTTATTAAAGTGTGTCAGACCATTGATGATTAGATCCACTCTTTATCCAAAAACCAGAGACCCTTTTGGAATAGGTTAAGCTTGGTTTTTGTTTCAATTAAACCACAAAGTGTGACTTATTCAGAGTAATAAACTCCTAAAGGGTTGTTTTCTTTGTAAAGCTATTTAAGCCTTTAATTTTCCATATGAGAAACTTCATAAATAGAAAGTAGTTGGTTTTTTCTTTTTAGCTTTTCTACCAGATCTACCCTTGCTAGTGCTAGGCTTAAGGATTAGAGGAATACTAGTACTTCCAGTGCCATGTTCACAGCTACATTGGCTAAAATCAAAATGAATAAGGCTTTTATTTTATGTTCCACCTTATCTTGCATATTAAGGGTGTTATTAGTCTTAGTTACCCCCTTTTTAACTTCAAAAGGAGCTACAATTATGGTGTCTAAAATAGTCAATGTTGCATCTACACCTACATTAGTAACAGTGACAACCTTAACAAAAGATATAGTAACATTAGGAGAAGCAATAGGTACATTTTCAACTATAGGGGTTTATATCCTCAACAATAGCTACAGTTGAATTAGGAGAAGCCATAGGTACATTTTCAAGTATAGGGGATTTATCTCAATAGATTGTTATGTTTCCAAACCTATATTTGCTCCTTTTTCTTTAGCTTCCAAAAATAATAAGCCTTGAAGGAATCTTCAAACAATTGATTTTCCTAATTGAGTCTTGTAATCTTGAAGTAGTTAGGGAGTTCACTGTCAGGACATATCTCAATACATAACCTAACATGTCCTATCCTTTAGAAGTTGGTCATGTTCTCATCCAAGTATATAGGTTTGCCCAAAGCATTTGCCAAATAGCTTATTCCTTCCCCTGACCAATACTCAAAAGAAACATTGTAGATATTGGCCCAAATTAGAACTGTTCAAAGATATTTTCTGTCAAGGACAATACTTGGATACTATTTGGTTACAAATAGAGGTCTTCCATAGATGTGCCAAGTTCCTTGTTCCTAAATCTTCATGACACTTGTAATTGAAGTAAAATTGAAAATAAAGAACTCATCTTCACTAATTAGAACTTTTTGGAGACCAAATCTTTTTCAAGTTGTGAGGGCTCATTATTGCACAATGAGAAAGGACAATCTTTTCTTTAGGAAGTAGCCTACTAATATAGAGCTACACTTCTTAGCACCTAGTTGGAGGACTTAATGGGAGGATTAAAAGGAGTACTCAAATATAAAGGCTTTACAAACTTTAGTGTACCAAAGTTTTTAAGGTTACTTACCACCTTACTCCATGTGCCTCTGAGGGGGATATCAGCTTGCTCATTGCTCGAGGAAGGTGCTTCATTGGCATTAGCATGTAAAGGTTCCAAAGAAGCAATGGAGGTTGATGGAGGCTTAGGTAAAGAAGAAAGAGGAGGAAAAGCAATGTTTGAACACAAAGGAGTGGGGGATTGAGGGATAGTTCTTGAAGGTGGGTCAGAGGAGAGGAGTAGGGTTGGATATTGGGCAGTGGTTGTTTTACCTATAACCAAAAAAAAAAAAGCTAGGAGCTAATGGATAGGAAACAAAAATAATGGGTGGGTTACTAAGTTAGACAAAAAAAAAAATTGAATTCATGAGAGTTGAGAAACAAAGGAGGTTGGAGAGAAGAGAGAGCTAACAACCTATAATTCATATAAGCAAGATAGTATTATGAACTTAAGCACGATGCTTGTAAGAGTTAGCATTAAAGTACTACATTATATGCTCTAACATAATGGATTCTCCTTATCATTAGATTGATATTAGTGGTTAGGTTTGGGTTATTTATTGAGGAAGCATTAAGTTAAACTTCAAATAAGGTCGTTAAAAATTTTTGAATGTATTAAAAAAAATTGGGTTTTATATGTGTATATGTGTATATTGAGAAGATGTGTATATGTTTCCATTGGTGAAGAGTTATACTGCATATAAAGAGAAACATGATGGTTTTTGTTTTCTACGTGCTACCTTATCTTAAGGCAGGCATTATCGTGGTTCATTAAATCGATCGGTGTATTAACCCTCTATTAGAAATAAATTACTAGGGGAAGACTTGAGCTGTTTATGCCTCTGCGCTTTCTCTTCTCTTTTCCTTTTCTTGAAAATTTCTTCATCAGGCTGCCACTTTCTCACCCGAGGTGTGCATATTAATCTCCAGCAACAACCGTACTATACCACATAACTTTTATCAAGTATTTACTTGTTTTTCCCGTAACCAGTGCAGAAACAGCATATTAAGCAATCAAAGTGCAGAGTAAACAAGCACCTGAACAAACTACAGCGGGAAAGCAGGTGTTCTGAGAGCCAATCAATGCAGTCCAACCAATACAAACCAAGTTATTATATATGTTTACCTACATTTTATGTATTACTTTAACCACGTGAATTGGGTTAAGTTACTACTTTTATCAAATTGTACATCTCGTAAACTCTGCTTCTTTTGTCCTCTTATATTCTCATCATATGCATTTCATGTGTAACGACGAGTACTCTAGAATACAATTTCACAGGACAATATAAACATATGTATAGACAAAACAAACCGACGCATTTCAAGAAAAGGAAAAAGATTATTAAATAAAATGACGTGTTGAATTGCCATTAGGTTTTTGACTAGAAGTTGGGTACCACTAATTCAAGAGGCAAGGCAACTGCGGTAGTTAGCAATTGGCATTGGCTATAAATAAGGTTTCGCTCTTCTCCAACACACATGCATGTAATTAACCTAACCACGCTTACACTCTCACAGAAGCTATAGTTGTGACATTTTCACTAGTTATAACTGGAGACATGGGAAGGAGGCCTTGCTGTGTGAAAGAAGGACTGAACAAAGGAGCTTGGACAGAACATGAAGACAGAACTCTCATTGACTATGTCAGCCTCCATGGTGAAGGCAAATGGAGAGACGTTCCACAAGGAGCTGGTATATATTTCGAGTACCTATATCCATTATTACCTTTCCATTGTTGTTTCAGGGCTTCTCATGTGTAATCCTTTATATGCACATATGTGCGAGAATAGGGTTGAAGCGATGTGGGAAAAGTTGTAGACTTCGATGGGTGAATTATCTGAGACCAGACATCAAGAGAGGCAACATTTCTCGGGAAGAAGAAGAACTCATCATCAAACTCCATAGCCTCCTTGGTAACAGGTATATTTTTCTTTTTTCATTGCATTGCTTAGAATCCTAACTAGGATATATTTTCTAGTTAACATCACAAAAAAACAAGCATGCTTCCCAATGTTTCTTAGCCAATGTATATAGAAAGATAATAATTCATTGTTTTGTTGAGATATACTGTGTTTATTTGTGTATATGGTACTTCAACATTAGTACTTAGATAAGATTGATTCCTCGAAACCCCTAATAAACCCAACATTTGCAGTCCTTGAATAAAAATGAAGGCAAGATTAAGTAATCCTTTATTTCATTCAGGTGGTCGCTTATCGCTGGTAGGTTACCTGGTCGAACTGACAATGAGATTAAGAATTACTGGAATACCAATTTGAGCAAAAGAGTTCATCGAAATGCTACTCATCAAGATTTCCATGAACAACCACAGAATTCGGAAGAGAATAAGGGCATCCAAGATTTCCATGAACAATCGCACAACTCGGAAGGGAATAAGGGCATCCAAAATGTCTCAAACATGGAGGCTGAGAAATTAGTAGAATCAAACAAAGTAATACGAACCAAGGCAGTGCGATTGACAAGGGTCAGTACCATTCCTCAAAGACTGCATAATCTACACGATAACATCAGAAAAATAGTAAATGATCATCAAAACCCAAGCTCATGGTCGCCGTTGGATGATAATTCATTTGATTATCCAAAGGAGTTTAACGGTAATGATTTCCTTTTATTGGAAACTCTAAGCTCAGAGTTCAACCTAAACAATGAGATAAACGAGATTGAGAATCACGAGAAATTGATTGTTGGTGATGGTGATAAAAATGGCTGCAGTGACGAGCCGTTCTTGGAGTATCTTTCAGGTTTAGAAGAGAATGCAAAGGTCAACATTGTGACGAGTGATACGAGGCTACCAGAAGCTCGGACCACATGCGAGCTCGACCCTTCTGAGCGAATAGAAAATGACTTATATCTCGATAGTTTAGAAACGTTTCTGTGCTCTGAAGACGCTTGGAATAGTTGAGGCAGTGGAGATAAGCTAGCTGATTCAATCGATGGCTTTTAAAGGACACTGAATTTGTTCTTTTTTCCTTCGACAGATAAATAAGGATGCTATGATACTTCTTAATTGTCTTTAATGCTATTCAGTATTATCACGTTGGTTTCAGATTTTTCAGGGCAGTGTGTGTTTTCTCAAAGAATTGATTTTTTCTCTTGAAATTTGAATCACGAACAAGTTGATGGCTATGCTAGTTCAGCAATGGAAACCCAAAGCTGATTATGGTCCTTTCGTGGTTAGTCTAGCAATAGACGTTTACAAAATGGTTTCAAGATTAGTCCACCACAAAACATCTTTTCCTTTCTAATTACTTATTTTAATGCATATTGAAGTCATCTAATTAATCTAATGGCTAGTTAAAGATTTAATTGTTAGATAGAGGGGTTATGTGCACTGAAACATAGCTTAGTACTGCTTCCGTTTTGAACAGTTGCTATTGTATCTTTTCCTGTAAAATTAAGCTGAACCAGAAAATGTACTCTGCAGAAGCATGATTGTAACCTTCTTCCATGCTATCACTTGTTTATAAATTTTAAGTTTTTACGAACGTAAAAGTTGGATCCTTTTTCTACGTTCTTCCTCTCGTAGCTTATTTTTTGACCAGCCTTCACCTTTTGTCAAATCTGTCACTCAATTTTGTTTCTTATCGGTTTAAGAAAAGGAACCACGACTGGTTGAGGCGTGATCTTTTCTTCCCGGTAGCCAACTCCATTGCTTCATTCTCCTTAGCTTCTCTTCTCAACTCAATCTTGAGCTGTCTCATTCTCTACTTTCTTCTTCCTCTCACCGTCAATCAGCATCTACTTTTATGTGCCATCTTTCTTAGAATTCTTCACCTAAGATTACTGATTTTCGTCTCTTGCCTCAACTTCTTCTCTCAACTCCTAGTCTTTCCTTTCAAATACGTGTTCTACCTTTCCCTCACGTAATTACTAGACTGAGTTACTCTTTACCTAAACCAGGTGTTGCACCTTTAAATATTTCAATGGGCTCCTCAGAGACGGTGGCTGGTTCTTCAAGCTTCTAATTCCTTTTCTCCGGTAGTGAAAAAGCTTGTCTTAAAGAAAAGTGGCGAGGAATTATGTTAGCTTATGCCTTACAATCAATCACTTTAGTTATAATTTAATGACAAATAATTTAAAGATATTTTTTATTTTGTACATGTTTAGATGAATATGATAAAGTCAAGGATAATTGTATATTGCAAATAAAATTATAATGAGATTATAATTATGATATTCATATTGTATTTATGTATTATCCCTAAACTGTTCCTAGTCACTCTTTTATTAAGATTGAACATTAATAGAACGCAAAAAGACTAGCACACATTATTTTTCCTTACGAAGGAAGTAGTCAATTTCATAGGTTAAAGTGTAAAGATACTTAAACAAATATGTAAGTGCTTGTAAGTGAATAAGTTTATTGAACAAACCCAATATGAGAAATCCATTTAAACAAACGTATAAGTATTTGTTAGTAAATAAGTTCACTGAATAGACCAAATAAGAGAAATCTATTTAAACAAACGTGTGAGTGCTTGTTAGTAAATAAGTTCATTGAATAGACCCAATATGAAAAATCTATTTGGAACATTACTTATATGTCTATGAAATTCTCATTGTGATGATTGTATAAATAATCCTTTGACTTAAGGTCATCAAATTTATCTTATATGGGGATTGTTATTTTAGATACTACTTATGATCTATTTAATCATGAGTTGATTAATCGGTAGTCATTGAATGTAGCATGAACTAGATGGAGGTAGTTGAGTAATGAAATAAGATTCATTACCCTAAAGTAATTACAAAGAATGTTTCGTTGTTCTCGATTAGTATTGATTCAAGAAATCCTTGGCTTAGGTGAAATGACGCTTTATAAATAGCTTACAAATGTCATTAATTGAATCGATAGTTATTGACGAAGAACTAATATGATTAGACTCAAAATATAGTAGACATTAATTTCATGCTCTATGTCTAATCGGAACATTGTATGATGAAATGATTGAATTATATGAAAAAAATCGTGCATAAAAAGGTTAGTCAAAACCACTTTAACATTCCTAAATATCTCATATCGATTATAAATTCTAATTTTAATTCTAATTATGAATTAGAATTAGAATTTATAATCATTACTAACATATTTAGGAACCTAATGAGTCTCACATATAGAAAGAGTTGAAGAGAATAAAGTTATTTTAATCAAGTTGGACTTGACTGTAAAGTTTGAGAAACTTTATGATTAAATATGAGATATTTAATAAATAAGAATCAATATGAGATATTGAATCTTAT
>JANIHZ010000005.1:30733140-30744633 GCA_027478365.1 Erythroxylum rufum
TAATCGTCTGAATTTGTAAAGAAAATCAAGAAGATTTTAAAGATTAATATCTTAAACGATTTAACACAATTCAACCCTGTGTATTTTACATATTATACGTGATTTCTATATTAACAAGTGATTTACTTCAGATGCACATAGGAGGCTTAAAAGCAAATTCAAGTAAGTCGTTAAAAACCACGCCTTTTCAATGTAGAAAATGAATCAAGAGACCATCTCTTCTCCAAATATAACTACTCTAAAGGGTTATAAGTGAGAATCTAAGATTTTTGCTACCGTCATTACAATAAACAGGATTGGGAGAAACTTTAAGATTATCTTAGGATCTGGTGATTATTCTATTAAAGGGAAAGGAATGAAAGAATTATCAAAAACAAAAGTCAAGACTAGTTAAAGCTCACTAGCTTGGGTAAGAGAAAATATTATAACAAACATAAAAACAAAACCTTGTAATAGAGGGCATGGTAAGAAGATGGTGCATAAAATGAAAATCAACAAAAAAAATCTATAACATTGCCATCATGATTTAGTAGAAGTAGCTATGTTGTATAATTTTGCATATTTCTAGATAACAACATAAGAAAAGAGGTTGGTTCTTAAGCCAAAACAAATACTCCTTCAATCCATAACAATGGAAGAGAAAAAAAAAACTCTAAGCTTAGTCATTCTATTATATGTTGCATAACTTGTTCTAGATGTGCTCTTAATAATTGCAATCACTAAGTAACTAGTCACAAGTAGATTATAAGCCAATTTGTATGTCTTTCAAGAGCTTTTATTCATTAATACAATTTCTTTACATTTTTTTGGATTAATTTATAATTATTGTGTTTGAACTTAAAGAATGGTTGTCAATTGTTGGAGGATAACGGCTTTGGTTGTGTTATATATTTGAGTAAGTAGAGTAGATTATGCCATATAGTAATTAGTGAGATAGTGTGTGTATTTATATATGGATATGTGAATGCGTACTTGTGTGACTTTATGTTATTATGTAATGTACACACAAAAGGTAATAGATTAGTTATTTTTATTTTGCGTAAGTGTCGTGCCATGTGATTAGACGTGACTTGATGATTAGGAATACGCGTGCTGTAGAAGTTTATGGATGTGATTAGTGATATGTGAAACCAGTTGGGACAAAAATCAATGTAATTAGTTGAAGAGGAAATGGACGTAGTCAATTGAATGGAAAACCAAAATAACTAATTTACTGAAGTTGGTCTTTTTATAGTTATATTGACACCTTTTATGAAAATTTGTGTGAACTACTTGTATTTAAATTCATATATTGACATTGCATTTTAGATCATTAATCAAACTTCATCTGCTTAAATGGAATTAAGTATTTGTACAAGAATAACAGCACTTATCCAACTTCATCTGGTTAGACATCTGCAAGGAATGCATCAAAAGAGACCAATGCCAGACACAATTTAATAAGCAGACAAAAACAAGATGGAGATCACTGAATCTAAATTAAGAACAAGAAAGTAAATAATAAAACAGAAAAAAAAATATTCAAGCATAAAGTTAATTGCAAAAATAGCTCTTCAAATATATTAACCTTCTGCAATCAGTTGTTAAGAAATCTTATTCCTCTTGATTTCAGAATACAGTTAAATGAAGCACATTAACATAAGCCCTCAACACACAAGAAAGGGCCAAGCATGCTTATATTTTTGTCTTCTCCGTTGAGAAAAATACGCATCAGTAATTAATCAAAAGGAAAAAGAGAAATTGCACCATGACAGCAACCCAACAATCATCAGAAAACAAGATCTCTTATTGAATTCTATGCATCCGCACATCAAAATTTTACACCAATAACTAACAACTTTTATGATCCCATGTCAGCAGTAATATTGTAGCATTTGTCACATGAAGTGGCTTAAAACTCAGAGCTACTGAGAATTCGTTGGCCTCTCCATCCTTGAACTTTCCATTCAAAACAAAGCTTCATTTGTTTGTACATGTAGAAATACATACGGTTTCACCAGAGTAGGCAGCTTAGTTGGAATTTTTTGGCTTACCTGATCTGCTAAATGTCTCCCGTGTAAAAGGTTCAGATGTAACTTTATTGGATCAAGTAACTCACTAGAAGTAACTCGGGAAATCGTTCAGTTTTTAGCCAATATCAGAATTATTTCAAAGCATAACAAATGGTGGTTTCCCTCACTGGAACTAAAAATAAAATGATGACCAACTTCAGAGCCAAGTCAAAATCAAAGTAGTTCTGGTTTTGACCAAATTGAAACTTGCTGCTCCCCATTCAATGATCTGCCAGCCATCTTCGAAGCAACTACAGGATTCATGTATCACTCTGAACAGGTACAGTACAATTCCGCAAGTTTATTTCTGTATAAATATCCTCTTCCAAAAGCCTCGTCTCCTTTTGCTGAAAACAACCTTAAGATTACCTCTCTCAGCAAATGATTCAGCGACAACTGTCATTAGAATGATCAGGACAAGTTGTACACATTGCATTACCAATAATCCTTGCAAGAACATAGCCCATTATTGAAACAGTGAAACCTGTTATTATCTCTTACAATTATCTCCCTTCCCACCAACGCGGACATCATCTTTATCCAAGTGTGGCAATCCCAACATACTCTAAGATTCTTCACCACCCTAATTACTGATCCTACTTCACCAACAAGAAGGCTAAAACAGATAGCCAATTTTTCACTATGAATCCCAACCATCTCTTCTTTCTCTTCCTCTTCAACATCCCTTAGAACACAGCTCTTATCAGCTGAGTAGCCTTGTGTTCTCATTTTGCTTAATAGTTCTGCCAATAGTCTATAGATATCATGTGATCTTGCGTGCGTTCTGTCCCCAACAACAAACTTATGCAACTCATCCTTGTATTCTACACAACTCCATCCAGTTCCCTTTCTGAGTCTTTCTCTTCTCATCATCTGTCTAATGTTAGCTGCATCCTTCCACCTACCTGTTGACGCATAAATGTTAGAAAGTAAAACATAATTTCCAGAGTTTTGTGGTTCAAGCTCAAAGAGCTTGTTTGCAGCAAGTTGACCAAATTCAATTCTTTTGTGAATCCTACTCGCATTCAATAGAGAACCATAAACTCCAGAATGTGGTTCCATGGGCATATTGTCAATCAATATCATTGCTTCATCAAGTTGGCCAACTCTCCCCAACAAATCAACCATACATGCAAAGTGATCTACAGATGGATTTCTTATTGATTCAAATACCTTCCGGCCTTCTTCTAGTAATCCTTCATGGCTGCATGCTGTCAGGACTCCAATATATGTTATACGATCTGGTATGATACCTTCTTCCTTCATTGTTGTCATCAACTCTATGGCATCTTTACCCTGGCCATGAGCAGCAAATCCAGATATCAAGGTATTATAGGAAACCACATCTCTTATTTCCATTTCACAAAAGATCCTCCGGGCTTCCTTCATGTTTCCACATTTTGAATACATAAAAATCAAAGAATTATATCCTGAAACAGTCAACTTAATCTCATAGTGACTGATTAAATTGGTCACCCAGTTACCCAATTCTAGGGCGCCAAGATGTCCACATGCTGAAATAACACTTACCATAGTGGCTTCATCTGGTTGAAATTGTTTAGTACTAATCATTTCTTTGAACAGTTCAATGGCCACTTTTGAATGGCCATTTTGAGCATAACCTGCAATCATTGAGTTCCACGAAATAACATCTCTATCTGGCATTATAGAGAATAGTTCTCTAGCACTATCCAAATGACCCACCCTTGCATATGCTGAGATCATTGCATTCCATGTAACTGAGCTCTTATAGACCCCCAACTCATTAAAAATCCTCCTAGCGCCCTCAAGATTCCCATGCTTTGCATATAAACTAAGTAAAGCTGTCTTTACAAAGCAATTCATCTTGAATCCATTTCCTTTCATAATTTTCAAAATTGAATCAGAAAGAGAGGGATCTCCACATGATGAACAAGCTGATAGAACAGTGACCAATGTAGTTTCATTAGGTTGAACTCCAGCACGGACCATCTCACCGAATAAATTCAGAGCTTCTTCTGCAAAATCGTTTTGTGCATAACCTGAAAGCATGGCATTCCAGGATTCAACACTTTTTGCTGGCATCTCATCAAAATACCTCCTTGCAATCACCAAGTCCTTTAACTTAGCATACCCAGTAACCATTGCAGTCCAAGTAATGACATTCCTGTCGGGCATCAAATTAAATAGTCTACAAGCTTCAGCTTCATTCCCCCACTTCCAACATCCAGAAATCACCGAATTCCAATCCGGTAGCCTTTTATCAGTCATTTCATCGAACAATTTCCAAGCAATCTCAAAAGGACCATGCTTGCCGTACGTGTCCAACATTACATTGCGAATATAAGGATCATTGGCATGACCGAGTTTTAGGACATGGGCGTGGAACGCAATGCAAGCTTCACCGGCAGCTTTAATCACTAATGGGAACACAAAAGCACCAGGCTTTACATTTCCCCCACCACGTATCATGTGTCTAAACAAAGATAAAACTTGATGATGGGCAGTACCCAACTGGGACAAATACCTGAGCATGGCCGTGAACACATGAACATCTGGGTAAGTAGCTGAGCTGAAAACGAGACGAGAGTAACGCAGTGAGGCATTGAGAAGCCTGCAGTGGGTGAGAACCAGCGTGACCCAGTAGTTATGGTGGTGGAGAGAGCTGTGAATGAGATGTGCATGAAGCTGTGTTAAATGAGAGAAGTTCGTGATTTTGCTACACGCTAAAGCCGCCAAGTCTTCTGACATGTCGAATCAATCTTTGATTACCTGCTTCATTTTTGTATTTGCTGGTACTGTAGCACCTAGATTGGAGAATTCTCCAAGGAAACTTGTGCCAGTTATCAGATCAGAAGAAGGTAGTCTATCCATTCCCAATCTTATACTTCACCTCAGCTTATATAAAGGACCTAGTTTTCAAGATTGAACGGTATAAGAGAAAGCTTGCTTGTTCTTCAATGTCCAGATGCACTGATTGTTTAGATGGTACGTGTCAATGCGTCTTATCCATTAGCTTTCCTTTCCCTCGTAGATGTTTCATAATCTTTTGGCCAGCGAGACTTTATACATCTTACTTATAGAGATCAATCAGAGTCCTCCATATTCCTTATGTGTACAAAGACTGCTTCATTTGACCATTGGGACTTTTGTATTGGCTCCATCTTTTCCCCGTATAAAATCCCTGATAGCTTTTTCAACTTCTTTCTTGATACTTTCAGGTAGAGCAATATATGAGCACCAGTAGCCATAAAGGTTGTTTAGAATTGAAATAGCTAATTGTAATCTACCCCATATGAGAGAGATCAGTTGCACTAGGAGGTGATTCTCCTTTGAACTGATACCAGAAGAGGGACACAATCACCAGGACTTATATAGAAACTCTTAGGTATTCGAAAGGCAATTGCCTAATCTCCAAACCCTAAGAAGAAGGAATCTGGTTTACAAAATGAGTTGGATTAATAGAGATGAACATTGAGCTTTTCCTCGGGTTGAATCTCAAATTTGAGATAGCTTTGAAATCCTCCAAAGAGATTATCACTACATGCATTGATCTTATATCAGCGACATAGAGTATCAAAAGATCATCTGCAAAGGAAAGTTGTGAGATCCCCAGCTTGGCACATCTGTGGTGGAATCTCAATTCAGGGTGTTTGGCAATTTTCAATGTTATGATTCTATAGCTGACCTCCGTATTAACTGCAAAAAATTAAGATGACAAAGAATCCCCTTGTTTTAGGCCTTGTACTACTTTAAACAATTAAGCCCATGCATGCTTTCATCTACTGAATAAACTTCCCAAAGGTATCCTATAGCTTGTAGAGTAATCAATAGGAATTCCCGATTCAAATAATTAAATGCTTTTGTAAAGCCAATTTGCAAAGCACAACTATTGAGTTTTTTGGTTTCATAACCTTTTAACAGTTCTTGTGCTAACAATTTATCATCACAATGCTCTTGCTACTAACATAAGCTCCTTGACATAAGTTAATGAGCTTAGGAAGTTTCATTTTGTTAGCCAAAATCTTGGAAATTATCTTATAAATGTAATTGCAACAAACTATAGATCTATAGTCATTGAATGTTGATGGACTAGATGATTTGGGGACCAAGTAGATAAAGGTTTGATTAATTTCAAGGAGGAGCATACAATTCTCGAAGAACTTTATAATTTTAGTTACCATGCCTCCAGTTATCTCCTAAGTAGCCTAGAAAAGGCTTGCATTGAAGTCATTAGGTCGTGGGGCTCTATCAAGAGAGAATGAGAATAAGGTTTCTTTAAATCCCGAGTAGTTACTTCCTCAGTTATTATTTGCATCTGGTCATAAGAAACCAAGTTACTAAGGTCCTATATCAGATCTTGAGGCAGATCAATGATTTGGTTACTCCTTCCTAGTATATTCTTAAAATGCTCTATAACAAGTTTCTTAAGTTTTAGTTGATCATTTTTCATATTCACCCTATTATCTTTAAGAGTTAGGATCTTGTTTCTATTCCTTCTCCCACATATGACATTATGGAAATTTTTTGTATTCCTGTCTCTTTCTTAAATTCATCTAATCCTAACTTTCTACTTAAGTTATGAGGAGTATGCCTTTAGTGCATTGAAATACTTATTCAATTCTTGTCGATCTACTAATTTGAGATAAGGATCCTTAGGATTTCTAGTTAGAGATTCATGTATACAATTCAACTGGTCAAAATCCTTTCTCTTATCATACTTAAGAGGGTCAAAAGCCTCTTTCATTAATCTCACACATCTTGTTTTGATAGCTTTAAGGAAGAGAGAGCAAATAAGCAACCTTCTAGTTCCAGGCACTTAGCAAGTAGAGAATTGAATTCATAATGAAAGTTATTTGGGAATTCGATAAGTGAGGAATCATTAACCAGAAATTTGTTAATTTTCCATTGTATAAGCTTTCTTTCCCTGTTGCTCCAAGTGAGAAAGTGGCTAGTAGATCTCAAATCTATTACTCTCAACTTAGTGATGAAGTTAGAAAGTTCTTGGAGTTTGGAGAATTTGTATTGTGTAACTTGAGATTCCCTTGGGGAAAGTATGTAGTTGAAATCTCCAAAAAGTAACCAATGTTTTTATATGGAGTCCCTACTTGTTGTAGATCAATCCACTATATGTTCCTTTGATGTTCTTAGTTCCCTACATAGATTATACTGAAAGGAAATCTAGGTTATAGCCTTTATGAGTTACTCATAATTAAAAAATTGGGTAGAGGAATTTCAACTCGTAAGGTAAATAATGGAGGGATCAAAAGAAAATATAACTCTCCCATTAATATCAACTGAGTGGTTAAAATCAGCCAGCAAAAATTTCATACCATTTCTATAATATTCCTCCGTTATTTTGGTCACTATAAGACCAACAAAAAAAGGCTTCTTCAGATCTAAGAAGTCCTAAAATGTAGCTATTTATTGAGGCTATTTAGGCATCTTACATTCCAAACAAATAACCCCATTAGTTGAGTTTTGATCTAGTTTTCTTCCTTCTAGCTCTATGAGTGCTAGTACTAGGATAAAACCAGCCTTTATTACTTCCTTGCACTCCTCTATTACTTCGTTACACTATGTTTGTCTCATTTCTAGTAGGAGCTAACTGAATTTCTTTGCCTTTGTATTATATACTCTAAGAATCTTAGTCCTTCACAACTTTATGTGAAGATGAAATAACTTGTTCATTCTTCCAATCCTCTTCATTCAAATTCACCTCCATGTTAAGAGGGGTTATTTAATTTGTGTGGTTGTTAATGGAATTTTCCATTACACCTTGGTCTTACACAGTCTTACTAGTATTTCACCCTTTAAATAAATCATGGCATTCTCTAGTTCAACATGCATAGCATCAAAGATATTGATAGATTGTAGGTTTTGAGTAATCTGCTCCTTATTTAGTTGCTTATTAGGTATCCAAACTTTCTTTAGGCTAGGTTTAGAAGGCCTCTATAGATAAGTGACTATTAAAGTGTCGATGATAAGTTCCTTAGTGTCCTTATTATCTATAGTGACTCAGGCAATTCCTTATCTAGTTCAATCTTTACATAGACTTTAGCAAAACCTATTCTTATGAGGTTAAAATTATTGTCATCTAGAGTAAATGGAACCTTATTATCTATAGTGACTCAGGCAGTATCTAGTTCGATATCTACATAGACTTTAGCAAAACATATTTTTCTAAGGTTAGCAGTATTGTCATCTAGAGTAAATGGATTCATAATCGCGCTAGCAAGGTGACTGAGACCTTTTGAGGACCAATACTCTAAGGGACACAATGGAAGTTCACCTAAATAGAGATCTTTCTCAGTTTAGATTTATCTAACTTTAATCCGAGTTGTCATTTCTTCAGTAATAGAGGCTTTCCTTAAATGTGGCATGGTCTTAGATCCAATCACTTTTAAGCTTGTTCATTTAAGCTAAACCTAAAAATGAATAATTCATCTTTATTCACTAGAATGTTCTTTAGTCCCTTCTTTCTTCAATTGACAGTAGCCTAGTGTTGAACAACAGGAAATGCCAACCTTTTGTCAATAAAGTATCCAACGAGCGTTACGCTCCATTTCTTGGCACCATAGAGCATGACCTCTTCAAAAGGAGAAATAAGCAGCTCACAAGAAGATGAGGCCATAAAGTGTAGCTAACCAAAGGTCTCAAGTTCGTTAACCACCTTCCTTCATAATTGTCCACACTGTAGGTTGTCCCTAGTTGTAGAGTTTTTGTTTACAGGTAGGTTTACGGATGGGAGTACAGGGAATGCCTCTTAACCAAGGTTCCTTATCCAAAGGGTATGAGGAAGGTTTGCTCAAGTTTTTCTTGTTTACCTTTAATTATAAATTGTTAGACATAGAGCAAGGTGGGAAACAAAAAAGATAGATGGGTTACATAAAAAGGAAATAGGTTAGCTAGTTCAGAAGGGAAATCCAGTTTAAGGAAAAGTCGAGAGGGTTTGTATGCTTATATTGAATTAAGGAACCTTACAATACATGTTTTGATGATAACAAGGTATTTAGATTATAATCCATTAGGTTATCACTTACATTTGCATCTTACTTGGATGTTAAAAGTGTATTTTTAAATGGTTTTATCCAAGAAGAAGTTTATGTTAATCAACCTCCTAATTTTGAAATTTATGATGCACCTAACCTTTAGAAAATGATTTGAAATAAGCTCCTAGAGCTTGATATGATAAGTTAAGTGCATTTCTTTTAAAAGATGATTTTACAAGAGGCAATGTTGACTTAACTATTTTTATTAAAACACATAAGCATGACATTCTAATTGTTTGAATTTATGTTGATAATATTATTTTTGGCACAGCTAATCAAAGGTTATGCAAGGAATTTTGTAAGTGTATAAGTAAGGAGTGTGAGATGAGCATGATAAGAGAGCTCAAATTCTTTCTTTGACTCCAAATCAAGCAAATGAATGAGGTCATCTTCATTAATCAACTTAGGTAAACTAAAGAAAAACTTAAGCATTTTGGAATGTGCCAAGCCATTAGGACCATCGATAAGTTTCACAACTATATTGAGCAAGGATGAAAATGATTAGCATATTGATGTAAAGCTCTATTAAGGTATGATTAGTAGTTTACTTTATCTTATCACAAGTAGGCCAGATATTATGTTTAATATATGTTTATATACTAGATTTCATTCAAATTCTAGGAAGTTTCATCTTTTAACCGTTGAGTGCATCATGAGATTTTATGTTGTAATGTTTCTTTAAGAATTTGGTATACTAAGAATATATTCTTTAACTTGATTGGTTATTCATATGTGCATTATATTGGTAGTCTTTTGGATAGAAATAGTACATATGATACTTGTTAATTCCTAGAAAATGCAATAATCTCATGGTTTAGTAAGAAACAAATTTGGTTGCCTTATCAACCATAAAATTTGAATATATGGTGACTAATAGTTATTATAAACAAATTTTATGGCATAGATAATAACTTGGATACCATTGCACAGACTTTATAAAGATACCAATTAGATTTGATAACACTAATATCATTTTCCTTATAAAAAAATCCCATTTCAACACTCTAAAACTAAGTATATATAAATTAAATATCATTTCATTAGAGATAATGTGTAAAATAGGGATATTAGGTTAGAATTTGTTGATACACTATATCAATTTTCCAATATTTTCACTAAATTTATAAGTATTTTGCACAAGTAAGAGAAAAGTGGGCATGATTGATGTAAAGTATATTTGATTAGGATCTCTTTTAATGTTTATATTTGGATTTGAATGACATTCTCTTAAATTAATATAAGCTTAAATGTTTTGATATTTTTTAAAGGCTATTTGATCTAAAATATGTAATTTTACGTCATAATGGTTGACCAATATATATATATATATATATTGGTTAACTAGTGTCCTCAAAATTTCTTACATTGAAGTGTACCATATGTTTGTAATAAGATTAATCGACGTATGGTCAATCATTACATTATATAGATTAACCAATGTCTTCCAGTCCTTAAAAATAATAGTTGGTTGATCATTTATATCGGTCGAAAACATATTACACTGGTCAACTAATTTTATTGTTTGGTTAAATATTAATTCAAATATTTAAACCAATTTTCTTTTCCTCATTTATTACAATAACAACCATAAGTCCTTTTCTTTGTCTCTAAAATCTAACTCTCATCACTGCATTCTTCCTATCATTGTTGTCTCACCACATTCCATCCATCCAATGCCCTCATTTTTTGTCTTTTCATTACGATTTACTAGAGTTTCTTTGAGCTTTCTCAATAGTGTTGTTCTCCCTCTCTTTATTAAAGAAGCTTCCTTTATCTCTAGTGAATTTTATACAATAATTTCAACTCAAATGAAGTTATCTTCAGCTTTAGAGCAAGAATACATCAAATCTAAGATTCACTACATCATATTCCTTTTAGGATAAGCCCTAGTTTCTCTTAATTGAGGATTTTCCATAATTGAAGATTTTTGTTTCAATTATTCATTAATTCCCCCTATTTTTATACTTCTAGATATGTTTTTTCATTTAATTTTATAAGGTTGCATTCAGATGGCGTCAAATTACAATTTGGGTGAGTTAGGGTTTCAAAATTAGGGCTTTTCAATTATTTGAGTATTTTCCATTATTTTTCAATTTAATATTTTATTAGTAAAATTGAAGGTTAAATTAAGGTTTTATAAGTCCCAACTGCATCTAAGCATCTCCAGTTTTGATTGAATTTGATTTTTAAGCATTTTTTATATTATAATTTAGGGGGTTTTACAAATTACTTAAAGTTATGCTAACTTCTATGACATTGATGGTTGATTACTATAATTAGGAAAATATTGGAGCTACTCCCATTCTCAATTTTATTAAAATTTATCAATTCTTGCCCTAATTGAAATTTTCAAGTTAGGCACAATGATAAAAATTAGGGATTTTTCAAATTAGACACAAAATTGGACATAT
>JANIHZ010000005.1:30747942-30762813 GCA_027478365.1 Erythroxylum rufum
TGTCTTTACTCAAGGTTTGTTAGAAACCTATATGTAGTGAATGTCACTCAACAAGATACCAATTTTTAATCCTTATATGACAATAAAAATGGGGGTAAATTATATGTATATACTTTTTTCACTTATTTTGAAAACTAATGAATGAATTGCTTATTTTAATTAATAATCATATCTAGTTCATATTTGGAAATCATAATAATAATTAAAAAAAGTAGGGAAAGAGAAAAAATATTTTATAGTGGTTCGTGCAAACAACTCTTATCTTATGTCCATTCCCCAAGCTCCACTTTGAAATTCTATCATCTCTCTTCCTTTAATAATAAAAGAGCCCTTTATATAACATCTCTTTTATCACCGATGAAGAAGAACTTCATAATCACTTTCCTTTACCATAAGTGAAGAGAAACTCTTTACAACTCTTATTCAAGATCAAGAGAAACCCTTATATTTCTTTCTCACACTAATGAACTAGAGCTCAAGATGATTTATGCAATGTACTGTCCACTTAAATATACTCTCTTACTTGTCTAAGCTCTTAGCATCTCTCTAGTTTATCAAAGATTCTTCCTAAAACTCAATTGTGGTCTATTTATTTCCAAATTAACTTAAATAGTTATCATAAACACAAATAAATTGTTATAACAACTACTTTTAGGCAAATTGACCAGTCAACACCTACTTTTAATTAGTGAACATCTTTTGGTTAAGGTGTCATCTGCCTGCCTTTAGCCTAATAGAAATTCCCATTAATAACTTTTAAATCCAAATATCAACTAGCTAATTATAAACATTTCATTAGCCGATGGTTCACTAGTTATGCCATCAACAAGTTGATGGTCTAGTTAATGTCACATTATCCATTTTATTTCTTTTTTTTAATCTTGGATTGGCTAGTTAAACTTGTACAAAAATTAACATTTGAAACATTTTAAAGCATCAATTTCCAACACTTTGTGTTTTTCAAAACACCTCTTTGCCTATTCCCATTCCCTAAGTTCCACTTTGAAATTCTATTATCTCTCTTCCTTTGTTGGTGAAAAGGAGCCCTCCAAATAACATCCTTTTTTATCATAGATGACGAGGTACCTCATAATCATCTTCCTTTTCCATGATTTAACATAAACTCTTTACAGCTCTTATTCAAAGTCAAGAGGAACCCCTACAAAAATGCATCTAAGTAATTCTTACCATGAGTGAACGTCTTTTGGTTTAAGTATCATCTAGTCTACCCTTAGCCTGATAGAAATTCCCATTAATAACTTTTAAAATAAAATATTTAATAGCTAATTATAAACATTCCACTATCAGATGGTTCACTAGTTTGCCATCAACAAGCTGATGGTCTAATCGATGTCACGTTATTTATTTTATTTCTTCTTCTTTTTTAATCTTAGATTGGGCTAGTTAATCTCCTACAAAAATTAACTTTTGGAAATACTTTGAAAAATCAATTTCTAACACTTCATGTGTTTCAAAACACCTCCTTGCTTATGTCCATTCCCTAAGCTCCACTTTGAAATTCCATTATCTCTCTTCCTTTATTGGTTAAAAGGAACCCTCCATAACATCTTTTTTTATCATAGGTGACAAGGAACCTTATAATCATCTTCTTTTACCATGAGTGAAGAGAAACTTTGTATAACCCTTATTCAAGGTCAAGAGGAACCCTAAAAAATGCATCTAAGCAATTCTTACCAATTGATATATTGGCATGTTTCTTTCTCACACCAATAAACTAGGGCTTATGATGATTTATGTAATGTGCCACCTACTTAAATATACTCTCTTCCCTATCAAAGCTCTTATCAAGTCTCTAATATGTTAGTGATTCTTCCTAAAAATTAATTGTGGTATATTGATTTATAAACCAACGATGGTGAGCCTTGGAGTAACTAGTTAAGTTACTCCTTTACGACCAAAAGGTTACAGGTTTGAGTTACGAAAACAACCTCTTTATAAAATATAAAGGGAAGGCTATGTACAATTGATATCCCTCCCTTAACCTTTGCAAAGCAAGAAGGCTTATGCATTGGGGTTGTTGTTGTTTTTATTTCTAAACCAACCGAAATAGACATTATAAGCACAAATTAATCATCATAATAACTATTTTTTGGGCAAATTGACTAATCAACACCTGTTTTTAGCTAGTCAACATCTTTCAATTAGGTTATTATCTAGCCTACCCCTATCCAAATAGAAATTCCTTTTAGTAAATTTTGAAACCAGTTATCGACTAGCCAATGATAAACATTCTATGAGCTATTGGTTCATTAGTCATCCCATCGATTAGCTGATGTTCAAAAAAGATCAAGAGGTTTTCTTTAAAGTTCAAAATAATTTTTTGCTATGATAGAATTTATGCATTATACCTTATATGTAAAGAATTATATAGTGACTGAACTTATAATTCATTTACCAAAATAAGGTTGCAAAAAATATTTCAATGATTTATTAACGTTGAATGAATTCATTTTATCTTATTCTTAGTTCACTTGAGTTAAGTTGTCTTAAAGCTAGTTCACTAGACTTAAGTTGTCTTAAAGTTATATTGCATCATATTAGGTACTTTCACTTTGGTGATGTGGCTCCTTTTAATGACTTTGCTTTTTTTATTGAAATTAATCTTTCACATATTGCTTGATTCGTTCACATATGAAATTACCAATATCATCCAAAACAAAAGCATTTGTAGCAATATATTTTAGTATCCTTAAATCCCTTGATTAAGATCTCAATGAGTCTAGCACATTTAAATGAAGAACATGTATTACTATTGAAGACTAGATAATAACGTCAAAAGTTAAGGCTTATTTATATTGTTATGAAAATAATAAGTGTAAATCCGAATTTTATCCTATAACATTTTTGAAGAGAGTTATATGAGTCAAGGAATAAAGAATATTAATCTCTTGTATTCCTATCTTAGGAGTCATATGCAATTTACATAAGAGAATATGCAATTTACATAAGTTTTTTACAAAAATTAGCAAGTTAACCTATACATAAGAGAATATGTCCGTTACTTTTACATATATAGCAAAGAACAACCAATGTCATAATATTCTAAAAAATCTTATTTGTACACAACTTACATAATGGAGACTCAAATGTATCAGTGGATCTTATAGGAGGCAGGGAAGCACGTTTTTAGTTGACCGGAATCAGCCATTAAAATCGAATATCAATATCGTGTAGAAGAACATGAAATCAATTGCTTGATTTGGAAGTATATAGTTTAATTTTGACGAGAACAAGTTGAGAATGAAAACAGAAGGTTTCTCGTCACATGCCTTTCAGCTCTGTACATGTGAAACAAAAGAAGACTTTTGAGTTCCCTGATCTAGCTTGTAATTGCTTGTCACCACTCATCACTACTATAAAAACAAATACACACAATTGCCATTTGCTTTGTTTGTTTCTGGTAAACAAAGTTCCGGTTTTAACTGCAAAGTAATGCATAGTTATATGTATTCTTACTCGTCTCATAATGGTAAATTAATTAACCAGTATGAATTAATGCACATTAAAAACAAAAATATTCCATCATAAATTGGACGGCTAAAAGTGGAATACAGCACAAAATTGATAACAATTTGGCTCTTAGGCGTAACAATTGATTTTTAGAATTAGTTAGGAAAGTTACAACTTACTAATTTAATAACTCTGTGGAATGAGAACAGTAACATCCATTCAAATTTCAGGTCATATGTTTTATTTCATCTTATAACTTCGAGAATACCTAGTTTTAATTTTTATTTAAAATGCTCCTAAATAATACTAATTATTAGCTTGATTCTTATTTTAAAAGTTAAATTATGCTTTTCAAGTAGGAGAAAACTACAATAACATTAATTTATATATTCTGATCACAAGGCTTCCTATTTTGTAAAAATTGAGGGGGAGTCATTAATATAAACAGTCTTCTCTTTATAATTTTTAGAAAGAAATTATTTTTGTAATTCAAATTTGTAACCTTATAATTATTAAAAAAAACAATTTTTACCGATGTTCCAAACTAGAGAAAATAAATAGTAAATTTTTTTTATCATAATTTCATTCTCATTATAATTTAAGCAAGGTGCAATCATAATTTGATTGACCTAGTCCCGTGCCCCCCCGTTTAATAGCACGACCTAATTATAAAAATTTAATGTTTATCGAAGAGACAATAATTAAGGCCATGTATTTTATAAAACATATCTTTTATTTTTGTAAATTAATTCTTACCTTATTTTATTAAATTTAATCAATATATTTATATAGGATTTATATAATACGTGAATAAAATTAAATAGCATAAAATTAGAAAACCATAATGGACAGAAAACATTTCATGTGTGCATTTATAAATATTAGACCACACATATACATTCATTCATCACTGAAAGGCAAAGCTTAACGATATTTGAGGCCTTAACTATGGTGATGATTGTTGATGTGATGGGTGACCCATCTGTAATCATATAAACACGCTTCTCTGGATTTTTGGTTGATCTGAAAACGTGTTGGGTAGATATTAACGAAAAAATGTTTACTCAAAGTGAACCGAGAGGAGTGGATTTTTTTAAAAGCTAAGTTAATAAAGAAAAAAAAAAGAAATAGAAGAGAAAAGGCAAGAGCGAGAGAGGTCATATGATTATGATGGCTCCGCATTTGATGTACATTAGCAATAGAGAGTCAAATCCCTTGACTGGATGTTCTTTTAATATCCAATAATAGATGAGCCAGCCAAGCCAACAATCATTCCCTTTTCTGTCCCCAGAGAAGACAAAGACACTACTGATTCAAATTCTATATCAAGCGAAATATTAGTTAGTAAAATTGGTAAATTATTACTATAAATCCCCTTATTTGGACGTACGATTGGATAGATGTAAGACAAACATTTAGATGAGTACACGTATCTGCCAGCAGATGATGATGATTTACTTTACTGGGAATAATTTCCGAGATACTGTAATTTGTGAGATATTAGAAATAATTAATTCTCATCCTTCACCCCAGCTGTAAATAATAATATTCTTTCCTCTAAATTTAGGAGAAGTGATGACTGACGAGTGACGACTGCTTCTGCTGCTGAGTCTGTCAAAATAATACATTAACATATTACTCCCTCTTCCCTCTTCCCCCTCTTCTGGTCCGTTCCCAACCAAAATTTCAACTTTCAAGGCTTCCATTTTGGGGCGCCAACTGAAAACCCTAATCACATGTTTTATCATGGATCATTTCCTTTCTCATTCATCATCTACTCTTCTATAATCCATATTTTTATTACAGTTCACACTCCCCAGTCCCCACCCCAACACACCCTCTGTTAGACTTAGATCTCTTCTTCTTTACAATTAGTCACTTCATCTTTCATTGTCTCTGTGATTAACTGCAAAATGCCAATGCCCCCCAACTGGGGTTTCCTCCTCTCTTTGGATTTCTGAAAACGAAAAAACAATTATATGATGTTCCTTTTTTCTTTCTCTCGGCCTATGGGTATACGTATATTTAGCTGTTTTATAAGCAGCTAGGCGCGGTCAAGTTTCTATCACTTTTTTTTTTTTTTTTGGTGTCCACAAATCGTGGAGGTTATTACTATGTCCTTGGAAATGAGAGTATCTGAAGCAAGCAGGTTACACTTGAAGAAGAAGGAGCTCACTCAAATCAGGAAGGCTGCCAAAGTGCTGCGTGATCCTGGTACTACTTCTTCTTGGAAGTCTCCTCTCTCTTCCTCTAGATCTGTACCTCCTCCACTGCCAAACAATTATCACCACCATGATGGAAATCATTTGCATTTGGATTCCCATTTCAATCATACTAATACTAATGCTAACTACAACAATGGAAGTGACCAAAGGGTGTTCCTTTACAATTGGAAGACTCACAAATCTTCCAGCGATAAATCTGCATTGCCCAAAAATGATGGCAATGAAGACTTCTACCACGAGTCTGGTTCCGTGCAAGAGAGCGTTGGTGATAGTTTCAGTGATGCTAGAAATGCTGGGGACTCCAGGAGTGACAACACTTACCTGGGCGATTCTCGCTCTGTATCGACCATTTTTGGGTGCAGAGATACGCTTCTTGTTTCCCCTTCTATGAAAAGAGCCATGGGGATCAGGAGAAAGAGTAAGAGAACTACTAACCATTTGGATGTTATTTCTAGATATCAACAAAAAGAGTTGAATTTAAGAAGATTGCTTAAGGGTCATCCTTCTTCAATGGGGGTTGGTGGTTTGGGTGTAGGAAGAGAGTATTCCGTAGATCAGTCTGATGATACGGAAGACTACAGTAATTCTGAGGATTTAAGAAAGATTTCTGTGGCATCTCCACATCTGCTAAAACTCAACCATAAGAATTGGTCCCATTCATCCCGTAAACTGTTAAAAAGTAGTCGAAAAGGGGACACTTCTTGCTCCCAAAGTACCCCTGCATTGTCGACTAGTTCATATAATAGGTACCGACGCCGGAATCCTAGCACTGTTGAATCTTGGGATGCCACCACAACGTCACTCAATGATGGGGATGATGAGGTTGATGACCATGTGGAGCTGCCTGGTCGTCAGGGGTGTGGAATTCCTTGCTATTGGTCAAGGAGGACACCAAGACGCAGAGGCGCATGTCGAAGTTGTTATTCCCCTTCTCTTTCTGATACCTTAAGAAGGAAAGGAAGTGGCATGTGGTGTGGAAGTCGGCCAATGTATAACAGATGCCGTCATTCATCATCTGCTTCTAATAGGCAAAGGATTGCCGCAAGAAGTGCTCAAGGCATATTGCCGCTGCTTACATATAATGGTGATGGCCGAGGAGCAGGGTCATCCATTGGGACTGGAAATAGTGATGATGAGCTCTCTACAAACTATGGAGAGCTTGATCTAGAAGCATTGAGTAGACTGGATGGGAAGAGGTGGTCAAATTGTAGGAGTCAAGAAGGGTTAGGGATTGTTGCTTTAAAGGGAGATATAGAAGACGAAAGCATAACAGAAAATATTCGAAGTTTGAGCCAAAAATATAAACCAGTCCTTTTTGATGAACTCATTGGCCAGAGTATTGTTGTTCAATCACTTATTAATGCTATTGGTAAGGGAAGGATTGCCCCTGTTTATCTATTCCAAGGTCCCCGGGGGACGGGTAAAACTTCAACGGCCAGGATTTTTGCTTCTGCCTTGAATTGTATGTCTACTGAAGAAACAAAACCATGTGGATACTGCACTGAGTGTGCTGATTTCATTTCTGGCAAGACCCGAGATCTATTGGAAGTTGATGGTACCAATAAGAAGGGAATTGATAAAGTCAGGTACATTTTGGAAATGATTTCAAAGGAGCCTCCATCACTCTCCTCGCACTACAAGGTTTTTCTCATTGATGAATGCCACTTGTTACCATCTAAGATGTGGCTGACATTTCTCAAATTTCTTGAAGAGCCACCAAAGCGAGTGGTCTTTATTTTCATAACAACTGATCCTGACAATGTGCCTCGTACTGTTCAATCAAGATGTCAGAGGTACCTTTTCAACAAAATTAAAGATGCAGATATAGTGATGAGGTTGAGAAAAATTTCTGCAGAGGAGAATCTAGATGTTGAACTAGATGCTCTGGATTTGATTGCTCTAAATGCAGATGGGTCACTTCGAGATGCAGAAACCATGTTAGACCAGCTGAGTTTACTAGGGAAGAGAATAACTACATCTCTTGTAAATGAACTTGTGAGTACTATGCTAGAATGCTTCCTGAGCGTCCTATTCTCATTGTTTCTTTGAGATGCTTTTTGCGCTTGAACTGAATAATAGGAATTCCCTTGTTAGGTCTTAATTTTCCAACTTTTTTTTGTCAGTGTAAACTTTCGAATAACCTTTGTTTCTGGCATACCCAAGAATAATTTGAACTTACATTTGTAATTTCTCTTCTTTCAGGTGGGAATTGTATCTGACGAGAAGCTGCTGGAACTCTTGGAGTTAGCAATGTCTTCAGACACTGCAGAAACAGTAAAAAGAGCCAGAGATTTGATGGACTCGGGTGTTGATCCAATGAATCTGATGTCTCAATTGGCCAGTCTTATCATGGATGTTATTGCTGGAACTTATAATGCTGTTGATGCAAAACATGGCGATGCAATCTTTGGCAGAAGAAGTTGTGAGTAGCAACACCCGCATTCATACATAGTTGGAAACATTTTTGCAGACCCTGATCCTGAGGCTTGTCCATTGACAAATAGTATTTTAATTCTCATGCTGATAGCTTCACTTGAATTATGTTTGTCATCTGAGTTGAAATGTCGTCTGAGTTGAAATCAAAAGATTCGCCTTAACTTGAATTTCTGCAAATATGCATTATCCATCAGTTATTTAATAGAGCCCTTCTATTCCTATTACTTTTCCCCCCTACTTTTGTACGTACTCCATGTGTGTATGTAACATATAGCCTGCTAAAACAATTGAAAGATT
Source organism: Erythroxylum rufum (assembly GCA_027478365.1). Lineage (NCBI taxonomy): Eukaryota > Viridiplantae > Streptophyta > Magnoliopsida > Malpighiales > Erythroxylaceae > Erythroxylum > Erythroxylum rufum. Next base: position 30,756,372 of record JANIHZ010000005.1, read on the forward strand.
CGTTTAAATTCTCAAAGTCTGTTAAGCAAGCAAAAGAATGTCTAAGCATAGAGCTGAACTGCCAAACGAAACCCGTCTGGAGCTGCAATTCTGGCAATAAAAAACTTATATAGAGTTTTTATGGTTAGTACTCCCTTTAAGCACCTCCTATTGATGGCAGATGATATGATTGGAAGCTCAGTCTTACACATCAGAGGCTTATCATTATAACTCCTGTTATTTCAGGTGTTGTATTAAGTGGAAGATCAAGCTATAACTGGTTTCATGGATGAAAGATTTCTCCTCTTGTAGATTGGGTTCTGCTCATTTGAATTTGCTATTCTATATATCCCTTGGTTATGTCAACTTCAGTCTTTTGTATGAAAACTCTGCAGTCTATCCTAGTAGCAAAAAGGATGAAAATGATATCATTTCAATATTTTAAACCTCTGTACTATGATAACTAGAGCATAAGTTTTCATTTGAACTTGTAGTTTATCTCTGTTGCTCCACCTGTTGTTAATAATAGAACTAGATAACCATACTTTAAGTATATGCATTGGGTGCTCTAAGTCTACTTGGACCGCCATAGTTAGTGCTTTTCTATCTATTATCTGCCAGGCACTGTTGAGATAAACAACCAATATGTTGTGTGTTTTAACAGAATTATAAATATTTTGATTTTGAATACTACCGCAGATTATAGCTGTTATTGACTTTCATTTGTCAGAATGAGTTGGAGACATATGCCACTCTACTCTTCAGTGACTGATTGAAGTGTGTACAATGTTAATACAAATGGCTCTGATCCCATACATAGCTTCAAAGGGGAATAGCCCCGCCTTTCAAGAAGAGAGCTTGTATAGAAGTGACATCTTAGTAAAGATGAGTTGAGTATGATTAATGACGGTATTGCAGTGTTTTGTTGCATCTATCTTTTTGGGTGAACTTGTTAGCTCCTACATTGAGACATTGAAATTTCTAATTACCAAAAAGATAGTATTTACAAGATGTAGGTATGAATTTAATTCTGATATGTATGTGTATAGAAAAAGGAATCTTGATCATATTTAGACATTTCAAATACCTAGTTTTCTTCATCATTAGTGCTTCTTCTGCTAATGTTGTGTTTTCCTTTAATCTATAGTAAACGAAGTAGAGCTGGAGAAATTAAAGCATGCTTTGAAGCTTCTCTCAGATGCTGAGAAACAGTTAAGAGTTTCAAGTGATCGTTCAACATGGTTCACTGCAACTCTTTTACAGCTTGGTTCAGTACCTTCACCAGAAATCACTCAGTCAAGCAGCAGTAGGAGACAGAGCTCAAGAACAACTGATGATGATCCTTCCAGCGCTTCAAGAGATGCTGCTCTTTACAAACAGAAATCAGACTCCCATAACTTGTCCCATATATCAGGTTACCCTGCTTCCTTGTACAAAGTATTAAATGGAAAATCTAGCCATGAAGAGGAACATGTATTTAATGGCAAACCCCCTCATAAAAAACCAACGCGTAGTCATACCTCGTCTGCTTCATGGGAAGATGAAATGATCACAAGTGAGGGATTTAGCTCTAGAAACTTAGAGTTGGATGATATCTGGAGTAAGTGTATTGATAGGTGCCACTCAAAGACACTGAGGCAATTGCTACATGCTCATGGAAAGCTTTTGTCCATATCTGAAGTTGAAGGTATGCCCAGACAATCCTTTGTTTCCCAATTAACTTCTAGCAACCAAACCATGGTTTGTTAAATTTTACTACTATGTACTGTCTTTTCACTCTAGTAAATGGGATCTATATCTGATCAATCATAGACTACTTATATGATGCTTGCTTGCTGGTGATTTTCAATGACATGCTGTAGTGACTATTTGGTTGCCATTATCTAGCATGCTACTGAAACTATAGGCAATTGGTTTAATAATGTGGAATGTTTTTGTGATCAATATGCTACAAGTTCCTGGTTGTATGCCAAAGTTTTATGTGTGATTACTTTGTTAATTGGGTGGCCATCCCATGTGACAAATCTGCACTTTGATATCTTGGATAGCAGTTTGCCAATAATAATTATGTAAACGAGTAGGGCTAGGCTCCTGATTGTGACCAAAAAAGAAAAGTAGTGCCATCACTGAATCACTCAAAACTAATGGTTGAATTCATTTTTATGCTGTTGCAGCCACAATGAATATTTATCATTTTCTGGTACTATTTTTTAAATCCAACTATATAACTACTTAGTTCATGAAAAAGTCCCTCTGGAAGTGGAAGGAATACCGGTAGCTAATCAATTGACGTGTCCATTTGTTCAGATGATAGGCGTTTATTTAATTATCCTATCCATCCAAAATCTATACTATGTTGTTTAGTTACTCGATTGTTGGCTAGCATCAGACTTATTTTATAAGCCATTAAGAAAGAAGCCAAAACAAACATGTGGAGAAGTACGGTAATTTGATGATTCATGATGATGGCTTATTCAACTTTCTAGTATTCAATGTTCAAGTCCAAAATGTCTGTATTACTCTGAGGCCCCATGTTCCCCTTTATGTTTGTATTTGTGTGAACATGTGTGGAGTATGATGCATCAGGAATTTTGCTGTCATTCCTCTTCTTTTGCTATTACACATGATATTATTGTTCAACATGCAGGTATGCTGGTTGTCTATGTTGCATTTGAAGATGAAAATATCAAAGCCAGGGCAGAAAGGTTTTTGAGCAGTATCACAAATTCAGTTGAAATGGTTCTTAGGCATAATGTGGAGGTTAGAATTCTCCATATATCAGATATTGATGGTGCCATGAATGATTCAAATAGAATCAAGTTACAGGATAGTCAGAAGTGGACAGAGAAAACTTTGGCAATTAAGTCCCAAAGAAGTACCAAGTACTATGTGGATGCCGAAGGCCATTCTGATTTGGCCTCACAACAAGGGTTGAACTTATCCAGAGGAAGCTTCAATAATTTGGAAGGTAATCTGAATGGAGGAGATTACTCCAGGTCGTTAATGTTACTGGACCAAACCTATCAATCTTCTCCACTTGAGTTGCCCTGTGAAGCCAATGGTGAAAATAGTAGTCTCAAAGAAGTGAGGCCGGAAATACCAATGCAAAGAATAGAATCGATTATCCGTGAGCAGAGATTAGAAACTGCCTGGTTGCAGGCTGCAGAAAAAGGCACCCCACGATCCTTGAGCCGTTTGAAACCTGAGAAGAATCAGGTGCTGCCTCAAGAGGAGATGTATCAGAATCAGGTGGCATCTGTAAGTCCAAGGGACCTGTCCTCACGGCATTGGGGAGACGAGTTAAATCATGATATCAAACTCTTAAAGATGCAAGATCAGAAAGCTCTCCAGAAGGATCAGTCTAAAAAAAGTGCCAATTGTTGTCCAATATCCCCCAGTTTGTTGCACGACAACAGCTTCCCAGGCGCTGCAAATAAAGAAAGCCTGTGAGTCCATCAATATGATTTCATTTTGTCAAAGCTTATGATACCACTTCTTTTTAATTACTGAGGTTGGATTTTCTACAATTTGGTTATGTCAGTAGGTTGCTGTTATGTCATGGATTAGCTTCTTTTTGTCTTTCATAGAGTTTAGGCACTCTTAAGACTTTTTGAATTTGATACTAGTTGAATATTGAACGTTAATAAGCTTACTTTCAACATAAATTTCCAGAGTTGGTAAGATGATCCAAGCATGGCTTCTTAAAGAGGCATTTAGATACTTTCTTCAGCTGGATGCTAACTTGGCGGTGGCCAAAATGCATTAGCAGTTCTACAAGGAGCATTGAGCTTCATTCTTTTTTTTTTTCCCCCTTATTGTTTACTCATCATTGCAATTTTATATCGGTAATGAGATCGTTGACAACTAAGAACTGTATAGATGGTACCACATATTATATCCTAAGAATTGCTATCAAATATGTTTAAGACCTTGGAATAGCTCCATTGATCGACTGAAACTATAGCAATTCTGCTGTAGTTCAAAGGTGGATTGCACCTATACATCCCTGTCAAATAAATCCAAATGAAATTGTTCTATGATAGGTGTATATCCAGTGGCATTACATGCCATCATTTGGGTAGCAGGATTAGTGGAGGTACTTGACAAAAGTTATCTTTAGAAAGGAGAAAGATAATGAGTTCCCCTTTTCTGGGTGCTGTAAGAATTTCCTTTCTCAAACCATCAACTCGGTTCCGTCTTATTTCAACTGTAATTGTGAAATGTAACAATTTCAACATTATCCTGATCTAACTGGACAGAGTTTGATAATCATGTAGAAAGGACATGTTTCCTGTTTGTATGGAAAACATAGGATAGGGATGAAAATTCCTCTATGTTGCATTTATGCAGTGTCACACAAGTGCTAGACTAGACTCATGTTTGCTTTGTCTTTAGGGGTTATGAATCAAGTACGGCAAGTGGAGGTTGCGGTGCACTGTTCTGCTGGAATACCAAGAAACCTCACACAGCAAAGGTAAACTGTTTCCCTTCTTTTCTACCAATTGCGTGTTTATCGTTTCTAATTTTTTGAGTTAAACAGGCTAAAGGACACCCTGCTCGATTACGCCACAAAGGTAGGCAGTTTTCACTATTTGGTGAGCTTAGAAAGCAAAAGGGAACGGAGGGCAAGCTTAGAATCTGAAGAGAAAGCTAAGTTGATAGTTTTTCAGATTTGCTGTTTCTCAAGTTTTTCTTTTCGAACTCCACATATTTTTCCTTTCCTCTATTTATTTTTGGCGATGAGCCATTGTGCATTGAGAAAGAAATATTAATGTAAAGGCACTGATGTTGGAGTTCAACATATGCATCCATTCTCTATTTTAGTACACAGGTTTCTATTCTGAAGTGGGAAATTTCTTTATTTGAGTGTTATTAATGCAAAGAATGCGCCTGCTTTGTAATGAAATAATAGACATTCACATTAGTAAATACTTTATGGTGTTCGTGAAAACTAATTGGGTCAGTTAGATCAGCTATAGCATCCAAGTTAGCTGCTATGATTTCCCTATTCTAGTTAGAAAAGTTACTCTTGATTTTTCTTCTCTCGCTCATGTTATGTTCTCTCCGCTGGAATCTTCAACTTCATCCAAACTCCACCATTGAAGTTGTTAGCTCCATCCGATTATATAGTTGTATTAATTGATACTAGATCTCTTTCCTGAACATCAATAATGAATAGAGCTAAAGGACTTGAAATGAAGCTGATGGAGGAATTACTGGGCAACTGAAGGAGTGAATTTTGGAAGGGTTGATACAAAGAGATAAGCGCTGAGTAATTTTAAAAAAGAAGATTTACGATACAGCTCGTCTAGGAGCAACAGGCAGAAGGAAGACATTGAAGTAACGGAGAAGATGAACAAGATGACTTTGGTCTTGTTGATCCATGTAAATACGACGTGAACGAAACAACTTCGTTGCGTACGTACGCGTGTAAGAAAGGAAAATAAAGAAGCTAATCACTATAATAGCCGCTGGTAGTGAAGGGTTTAACGGTCATAATAAATAATCCTCTCTACTTGTCTCTTTCCTGCTCTTGATATTTTCTGCAAAATAACCATTAATATTAAACCCTAATTACAATATTTACTCGAACCCTTTTGCATCACAAAGAAGTGGTATTAGATCAACGATTCTTGAAGGAAGATTGACTGAAGGAAGATGGAGAAGTAATAGCGAAAGGGAAAACAATTAAAGAATTGAAGGAGTTGATAATGTAGCTATAAATGGAGAGGAACACGAACCACTTAACTGTGGAAGAAGATAGGAGGTACCAGAGATGCATTGTAATGAATTTCAAAGGAATGATGGGTACACCATACCCATAAAATTCAACAAGATTGAGTTTTCAATCTTTGATGGAGAAGGATTTTGAAGCTGGATTTTTAAAAGTGAGCAACTTTTCATATTGGATAGAATACCTGCAGCATTGAAGGTAGGAATTGCACCTATGCATTTGGATGGACAACCTTTGTCTTGGAATCGATTATACCTAAGAAATAGGTTAATGATGGAGCCAATTAGTTGGTGAATATCTCATATCACTCGAACAGAGATTTGGAGAGTCTTTGTTCGAGGATCTAGCAGGAGCGTTTAAGGAATTAAAGCAAATGACATCAGTGAAGGACTATTGTGTCAAGTTTGATATTTTTGTCACATAAGTTAGTGATGCTTGAGACTTATTTGGTAAGTTTGTTAACGAAGGGGGTTGAAATTAGAGATAGATTATTCTATTAAACTAAAATCTGAGGCACATCCAATAAGCTTATAAGTGCCCGTTTGGTTGAGCTTTTATTAGTAGAGCTTTTATCAGTAGAACTTTTGTCAGTAGAGCTTTTCTGAGAAGAGCTTTTTTTTTAAAAAGCCAGTTGGCTGTTTGGCTGTCAATTAAAAAACAGCTTTTTAAAAAGAGCTTCACACAGTAGACTGTTTGGCAACATCAAAATAAGAAGCACTTTTATTAATT
>JANIHZ010000005.1:30762904-30778946 GCA_027478365.1 Erythroxylum rufum
AATGGTTCATATGCTCATTGATGGAGGCAATACACAAAACTTCATTCATGAGGCTTTGGTTAAAAAAGAAGAAGGGATATTGGAAAATGTAGAGCCTGTGATGATTATAGTAAAAGGGTTGAAATTTAGGTGTAATTAAGAGTATAAGAATATGAAATGGATGATGAATGGCCATTGGTTTCAATACGAGGCATTGGTTATTAAGATAGGGGAAATGATTTAGTATTAGGAGTTCAATAGTTAATTACTTTGAATGATGATGTGTTCAATTTCAAGGAGGGAATAATGTTATTTTATTGGAAAGGAAAAAGAGCAAAGTTGGTTACAAGTTATAAGCAGAAAGTCAAGTGGATATCGAGTAGGCGCTGGAAAGGAACACTATTATTACCTACAAAATTTTCTTGATAAATCAAATAGATTTAATTTAAGTAGGATATATCCATCAATTTTGGAATGTAGCCAATGGAAGTGTTAAGAATAAATTATTAGTACGAGAGCTACCAATAACATTTAATACAAAAGTTGGTCGAACAATACGAAGATATTTTTGTTAAACTAAATAGGTTATCACCCAGAAGGAAACATGATCATTGAATAGTGTTAAAGGAGCGGAAAAAACCTATAAATGTGGAGCCTTATAGAAATGAAGGGTTATAGAAGAGAACAACTAAGATGTTGGTAAGGGATATGTAGAAGCAAGGAGCAATTAGGGAAAGTGTCAGTCTATTCTCATCACCAGTAGTTTTAGTGAAAAAAAAAGATCAATATGTGTGTGCATTATAGGTCTTTAAATAAATGTATTGTGAATGATAAATTTCATATTCCATTAATTGATCATGGATGAATTGGGAGGGCTTAGTATATTTTCTAAACTAGACCTTAGAGTAGGATATCACACAAACTAAGATATTTGATGGAGATATCTAAAAGAATACCTTTAGAACTCATAAAGGACACTATGAGTTCTTGTTTATGCCTTTTGGCTTAACTAATGCTCTTACAACATTTCAAAACCTATGAATTCAATTTTAAACCATTTTTTCTTAAGTTTCTGTTGGTATTTTTGATGCTATATTGGTTGATAGTTCCTTTATAAAACTAACTTAAAGCATCTTCAGTAAGTGTTGTAGATGTTAAGGGACAACAGCAGTTTGTCAAGAGATCAAAATGTTCGTTTTGGGTAGAAAGGGTGGATTATTTGGGACATTTCATATAAAGGAGTTTTAATATATTATAGTAAGATTAGTGGTTGGTTCCAAAAAATTTGAAACAGGTTAGGGGATTTTGGCAATGGCAGGCTATTATTAAAGATTCATCAAAGGTTATAGTTAAATTATTAGACCACTAACTGCATTACTAAAAAATGCATTTAAGTGGCAAGATAAAGCTTTTTTTCTTTCCTAGCACTTAAAAAACTTTAGTCATGTTCTTGCATTGCCTAATTTTGATAAAATATTTATGATTGAAATAAATGTTTATGAGTTGTTTTAACATAGGAGGGGCACCCCTTAGCGTATATAAGTAGGGCCCTATCTGATAGATATCAATATTTGTCTACTTATGAAAAAGAATTGCTAGCTTTGGTGATGGAAATTAGGCAATGGTCACATTATGTAATAGGAAGGAGATTTCTAGTTTAAACAGATCACAAAAGCTTAAAATATTTATTGAAACATAAGATTATAGCACCATTCCAACAGACATGGTCACCTAAGTTTTGGGGGTTTGATTTTGACATCAAATATAAAAAAGGAAATGAAAATACAGTAGTTGATGGATTGCCTCAAGTGAATAACGAGGAATTACATTCGATGTTGGTTTCCCGAATTCAAACTATACTAATGATAGAGATTAAGGAAAGTTGGCAGACTAACTCATTCTCTCTTAGATGATTCAAAAGGTTAAAGAAGGTGCAATTATTAATTCTTATTATACGTGGAGTAATGAATTATTATATTGGAAGGATTGACTTGTAATAGGAAATAATTCTTCTTTACATCAAAAATTTATATCATTATTTCATAATACATTAATGGGAGGGCATTCTTGATTCTTAAAAACTTGCAAATGGATGGCTTTGTAGTTCTACTAGAGAAAAATGCAATCTTATGTTCTTGAGTACAGTAGAAAGTGTGAGACTTGTTAGAGGAATAAATATGATGCAATAACTACAAATAACAAATTTTAACCACCGCCAATTCCTTAACATGTTTGGACAGATGTAAGCTTAGAATTCATTGAAGGTTTGCCTAAATCTAATGGATATAATGTTATATTTATGATTGATCGATTTACAAAATATGCCTATGTTATGTCATTATCACACCCTTATTCAGCTGTTAGTGCCACTTTGTTGTATCTTAATTGTGTGTGTAAATTACATGATATGCCTGTGACTATTGTAAGTGATGGAGATCTTATATTTTTAAGAAACTTTTAGCAAGAACTTTTCATAATATAGGGTGTTTCTTTAGCCTTATCTTCAACTTATCATACTCAAATGGATGGCCAAACTTAAGTTCTTAACTAGACCTTGGAAACTTATTTGAGGTGTATGGCTAGTGTCTGTCCTCAACAGTAGAGGATATGGTTGGCTCTTATAGAGTGGTGGTATAACTTCACGTTTCATAATACTCTCAATTCTTATCATTTTGAGACATTATATGGCCTTCCTACTCTAATGCACATTCCATATTTCATAAGAGACTTAAAACATTTGATGGTAGATCAACTAGTACATGATAGGGTGGTTATAATATAATTGATTTAATTTTATAGCCAACGACCTCAAAATAGGATGAAATAATTGGCTGAAAAAAGATAGAAATGTTATGTGTTTGTAGTGAATGATAGGTCTATGTCAATTTACAACCTTATCATCAGGCTAGTGCGCAACCTTGAGCTAACCATAAAATTTTTGCAATATATTTTTGGCCATTTAAAATTTGACAAAATGTGGGAGCAATTGCTTATTGATTTGAGTTACCAACTGGATCCAAATTTCATAATATCTTTCATATTTCTTAGCTCAAGAAACATATTTATGTTGTAAAGAAAATTCAATCTCAACTTTCAACTTTTCTTTAGTAAGTTACTAAATATCCTATTGCCATTATGGATCGTTGCATGGTCTAAAGACATAATAAGCCTACTTTTCAAGTTTTAGTATAATGGTCTAATGATTATTTTGATGTTGGGAGTTTTTGTATGACTTGTAGCAATGTTATGCTATAGTTAACCTTATGGACAAGGTTTATAAAGAGGGAGGTATTGATATAACTTATCAAGGTGATTAACAGAAGGAGTGGGAGATATATGTTATCACGTTGTCTATATAAATATAAAGTGAAAGAAAGGGCTTCATTGTATATGTACGTGTGTAAGAAGGAAAAGTAAAGAAGTTAGCAACTATAATAGCTATTGAAGGGTGTAACGAACATAATGAATAGTTAATTTGTTTTTCTCTTTAACTATTCTATCTCTCTACTTGTCTCTTTCCCTGCTTTCAAAATTTTTTATAAAATAACTATTGATATAAAACCCTAATTATGATTTTTATTCAACACTTTTTCTTTACAATAATTTACCGTTGTTTTCAAATATTATGAGAGTCGAACACTAAGGAATATGATTCAACAAAATGAAGATAACATTGCTAGTTTTAGTTTAATACCTTCAGAATCCAATCTTTGATGGATATATAGCTTTGACTATGTTTAGAAAAGTAGAGATTCTAATATTTGATTGGGTATATGAAGTTGAGTAGTTTTTCTTAAATGAACATAACTACTTTTCATTTAGAAGGTGTTGTTTTCAAGTCCACCAACTCAACATAATTCCCTTGATTTAACATTTTTGGATAAATGCATTTGAGAATCTTATTATTGCCTATAGCATATAATTGAGACTTCAATTTAACTATGATAAATTATCAAACACTTACGTTACCCTTATTTATAACTATGCAAATTCAATTATCAATTCAAACAAATAATATCAATAATATCTCAAGGATTCATAATACATATAATAAATGAAGATAAATCATAAAACTAACATAAAATAAAATAAATAAATACAAAGAAAAAAATCAAATCTCAATTCTATATTGTTTAGGTTCCTCTTAAACTTAGGTTCACTCCTCAAGTCAAACTTAAAAGTTCAATTTATTATCTAATAATCTTTTAGTAGGTGAAGACCCATCCATTATAGCAAAATTTAAGAGTTTACAAGAATTTGACAAAATTTACAAGTTCACTCCTAAAAATTATTACTCAAGTTTAACATAATACTTTGGTAAAGTATGTTATAATATCTTAACATGATTACTCAACCACAACACATTAATCCAATCTCAAGAAAAAATCTTGAATTGATCTTTCCTTATAATTTTGATTTTTTATTATAATTAAAAAGAGTTTATTTATGCAGTTGTTGGAGGTTATATAAACCTTTTATAACAAAAAAGACTAGCCATTAGAGTGATTTACACTGAAGGCTAATTGATCAATCACCTTAACTAATCAACTACCCTTGATAACTTCTTTAATTAACAAGTTTGGCCAGTTGATTGCCCTTAAGGAGCATTTACTTTCTACTTCTTCCACCTGATTAATTGCTTAATACTATTGTTTAAGAGAATATGCTGCTTTATACTATTAGGCAAATGTACAACCCCTTTCAAAATCTTCTTATTTGATGTAGAAGATAACAAAGATATTTAACTTGTCACTCCTTTTGTTTATGGGTAAATCATATTTTAAATATATTACTTTACTCTTTTTCATTACTAGATAGAAGTACATAAAATATCAATTAAAAACCAAAATTTAATTTTTTTATAAATATAATATAAAGAATATCTATGTTAACGTATGTAACCTTGTTGACTTGGAGCGACATACAAGTTAAGCTTATTCATATCGGCATACACATAGAATTTTGATAAATAAATTATTATACTTTTAATTAAAACAAATGATTAAAAAGAAAAGGTAAATAACCAATTGGTCGTCCATTTATTAGTGTCAAGAACAATTCTAAAATATTAAATATTTAATGTATTAAAATTTTATGTATTGTTTGACATGGATAAACCTATTATTCTATATGTTCATATACACAAATGTAATATTGAAGACACATGCATGTTAAAGTGGTATAGGTCTTTTTATAGAAGACATTGAGGTCTTTTTATAGAAGACACAATTTGGGACACAAAAATATGATATACTATGTCCAAGTGTGCAGAGAAGCAAAAGGATCCACAATCAAAAGACAGAGGTATGCCAGAACCTATATAATGTTATAAAATTAGACAATGAGAACCATATTTTGGGACACTACAATATATTACCTTATCAAAAAATGCTTTTTTGGTGGAATACAAACTCTAGAAGGGTTTTATGACTTATTAAAGTTATGTTTAAGTTAGGTTGGGCTTGATTAAGGAGCAAGTTATATTGAACTACACCACCCTGTGCCTCAACTGAACTTTAACTGGGTGTTAATGATGATTATGTTGAACTATAACAACTAGAGTTTACAATTGAATATAAGTATATAAACCTAGTCTATATAAAGGAAATCTATAATCCTCATCAAGGAAGGTTTTGTTTAATCAATATTGAAAAAAGTCATCCTAGACTCCTAAGGATATAAGCACACCCAATTGGTCAAAGCTCACTAAAAATCTACTTATTGGTTCTTGTTTGTTTTCTTTCTTCCATATAAATATATTCTTATTGCATGCACCTTATTTCTCAATAAGTGATATCAGAGCATCATTGAGGCAACAATGACTTTGGTTGTAAAGTTTGAAATAGGACAGTTCAATGGAATTAAGAACTTCAAATTGTGGTAATAGAGAGTGAATAATTTATTGATATAACAAGGATTGCTGAAGGGATTACAAGAAAATAAAGCTGGAAGATATGAATGAGCTCGACTGAGAGGAGTTATAGGTGCATGAAGTTGGAATCTTTTGATTATATCTCATAAGCAAGGTTATATACCATGACATAGATATTGCATCTCATGTGAAGATATGGAAGAAACTGGAGAGTTGATATATGTCGAAATCTTAAATAAATTGTATCTTAAGTAAGACTATACATGTTAAAGATGAAGGAGGGAAAAAAATCTGAAAAAATATCAATGATTTTAACCAAATATTCGATGACCTATTGATGCTTAAGGTGAGTACTGTGGAGAGGGATTAAGTAATGATTATCCTTTTGTTTTTTTACCTCTTTCTTATGAATATTTGGTGATTATACTCACATTGGGTAAGAAGACAACTTTTTTAGAGGATATCACTATTTTAGTATTGGATCATGACCAACAGAGACTCAACACTGGTGAAAGCTTTCAAGTTAAAGAGTTGTATGTGAGGAAAAATTAGGGTCATATAAGAAAGTAAGGGAAAGGTGAGTCTTTTAAGGGTGGAAAGATAGTCTGAAGCTATAAGAGTAAACAAACTAGAGAAGTAAAAAAGGAATGTACAAATAAGAAGGAATAGAGAGATGGAAGGAAAAAATGATGACTTGACAAGGTATGCAAATATAGTACATAGCAGGGACTTAGATTATAGTGATAGAGACTTACTCTGCATTTCAAACAATCAATTACACAACTCATAGATTTTGGATACAAGATGCTTATATCACATGACATTAAACAAAGATTGGTTTGTGCGAAATAGGTCATACAACTTTAGGACTATTTGGTTATAGGATGATAAGATTGTAAGATTGTTAGAATAAGATAGGTAAAAAAAGTTAAGATATCAGATGATATGGTTAGAATATTGATTAGTTTCCAACATGTACCATGTTTAAGGATTAACTTGATCTCTTTATGTTCTTTCATGTGAACAATTTTTGATATAAAATTGATAGATATAACATTAAGGTAGTAAAGGGTGCAATGGCTATAATGAAAGCCTAAAATTAGTGAAATTTATTTAGAGAATGATATAAAACAATTTGTAGGTGGAGAAGCTACAAAAATGGAGTTAAAGGAATATAGTATTATGATGTTATACATATAGTTGGGTCATCTTGATGAACAAGAGATGATTGAACTTCATAAGGAGAGCTTATAGAAGGGTGAAAATCACCAGCAAGTATACTTTATGTAAGCTTCATACATTTGATAAATTTTTTATAATTTTTAAGGATATAATGTTTAGAGAGTAGCATTTATTAGGGAAAACATAGAGACAAGATGTGTTAGGATAAATAAGAAAGTAGTACTAAGGAGGTACAAGAGAAACTAAAACAACCTAAAATTGATGCTGAAAGAGCTAAAATTTTGTCAATTTTGGTTCAGAAGATAGAATAATATTAAGAATAAAGCATCATTATGGCATAACTAAAAAGAGTGTGAGATAAAATCCTTTTTAACTTTTCCATTTGAGCCCTGAACTCCTTCAAATATCGCTTTAGTATTTATTTAACATGCCTATTACATATAACATTTTTTGGGTAAAAATTTCTTTTTAATTCTTAATATTTTTACTAAAATTTATGTTAGACTCTAGTATATGAAAATAACCTAACATTTCCAAAACCAATTAAGCCAACTCTTAATTGAAAAAGTCTTTAATTTCGTTAAGATTATATTAATTAAATGTTAATTTAACATTGTTTATATTTTTTCTTCAGTGTGTACTTTATTCCAAGTTAGATCATTTACTCTCAACAGAAACCTCCTGCCTTATTCACCCTTTCATGATGAATGCAGAACTAATAAATCTAATTGTCTATATATTTATTAGGAGTTAATTATAAGAGCTTGTGATTGGTGAAGCTAAAAGAAGAGAGTATATTCCTCTCTCTCATTGGATCTAATAAGGAAAAACGACACTTTTTAGAATGAGTTTATAGGCAACATTTGTAATTGCCATAATAAAAAGTAAGAGAGGCTCTACTTTAATAAAGAGCTTAGTAATGTTCACACTCACTTCAAGAATAAGAAGGTTAGGGTTTCTCTTCTCTTCTTTTCTCTATTTGCATTTGAGTTAATATTTCTTTGAATTATATACATCTTATTTTCAGTGAATAGATGATCATATAACAAACATATATAGGAGAGAGAAATAAAGATAAAAGCAAGCTAGCAAAAAGAGAAAAAGGGTGACATTTATAAGAATGAGCTAACTACGAGAGATTCCAAATGGGCACACATGCATCTGTAAACTGATAAGAGAAAATGGAAAAAAAAAAGCTAGAGAGAGATATATCACTTACGGGGGAAACGGTCATAAGATAGTATGAGAGGAGTTGGGATAAAAACAAAAAGAAAATAGAAAAACAAAAGGAGAAAAAGAGAGAGAAGAGACCGAGTTAAAGAGAACCTAACAAGAAATGAAATCTCATAATAAGGAGGCTTATATATTGATAATGTTCCAGAAAATAAAATAGGGATGGAGGATCAAATTCGTCGAGAATCAAAATGTAATAAGGAGAATAAAAGAATAAAAATTGTTGGCTTTTTGATTAAGGAACATTTTTTTTAATCATTATAGCTCATTATCCATTTGAAAATGGATCTTAACCATACTCCTTTTATTTCCTTCAAACAAAAATGATCATTACTCAAAATAAAGCCTCTCTCTCTCCTGAAATCTTTTTTTTTTCAAAATATGGTCTATTGTTTCTTTTTTATTTCTAAAGAGTATTCTTGTTTTTTTTTTCAATAAATTCCCATAATGAATAAAAACAAGAGATCTTAGGACACAAAGAGTCATTGATGTTTAGATAGATTCATTTCCATTTTTTGATTGGGTTATTTTGATTTACAATTAGAAGAAAAATGGAAAATAGAGGAAACATGCGAGAGATTAGAGAAGGATAAAGAATGACCATGAAAGAATGAATAAGGGAGGAGGTTGTCATTGAGATTAAAAGATCTGACTTGGTGCAAAGGACTCAATTCATTAAAACTCCAATAAGTTTAAGAGTTGAGAAGCCATTTAGTTCCACTTCTTTTTTTAATTGTGTTTTTCAGTTTTTATATCTTGATTTTAGTTTATGACTTTCCAAATAAAACTTTCTTTATTAAGATTTGGAGCAAAAAGGTGATTAAGAAGAGAGTGAGAAAGGTGTACCTATCTTGGAGAACTAGTTTGATTTTGTAACAAGGTCTATGATAAAATGTATACACCTTCTTCAAAGAGTAATGGAATATTATAGGGAAAGACAACATAACCTACATATAGTTTGGATTAACTTAGAGAAGACTTATGACGTGGTACCTAGGAGAATCATATGGAGGTGTTTAGAAGTTAAAGTAAGCTCCTATGATCTATATACACGTCATTAAGGATATGTATGAAGGTGTAAAAAATAGAGTAAGGATGATAGGAGGAGATTTATGACATTTCTATATCGATATTAGGCTACACCAAAGCTCCTTATTGCTCCCCTTTCTATTTGTAGTATTGATTGATGAGCTTACTATAAATATCCAAGGGGATGTGCTATGGTGTGTGCTTTTTGTTGATGACATTGTTTTAGTATATGAGACAAAAGAGAGTATCATTGTCAAGCTAGAACTTTAGAGAGACACACTAAAGTCGAAGGGCTTTAAATTTAACAAGACCAATAGTGAGTATTTAGAGTGAAAATTTTTGGGCTATAGAATGGCTTCCAATGTGGAGGTAAAAATTGATTCAGAAGTTATACCACAGAAAGAGTATTTTAAGTATTTAGGATCTATCATCTAAAGCAATAGAGAGATCGATGAAGACATATTTCACCATGTTAAATCGGGGTGGCTTAAATGGTGGAGTGCATTAGGATTTTTATATGACAAGAAGGTACCTCTCAAGCTTAAACATAAATTTTATTTTTTAACGATTAGGCTGGCCGGGCTCTACTAGACGAAGTGGCCTATCAAATAGGTGCATAGTCATAAGTTAACGATGGAGGAAATAAGAGTGCTCCATTGGATATGCAAATTTAATAGAAGAGATAAGGACAGGAATGTAATGGTAAGAGAAAAATTAAGGACGGATAATATGATGAAAAATTAAGAGAGACAAGGCTTAGGTAGTTCGGACATGTTCAAGGGAGACATCTTGATGCTCTAGTAAGAAGATACGAGAATATTGTACTTTTAGATTGTAAAAGGAAAATAAAAAGGCTTAAGAAGAACTAAGGAGAGGTGATCAGGAATGATTTAGCTCTGCTAGAACTTACAGAAGACTTGACCCTTAATAGGAAACTTTAGTGTACTAGGATATGGGTAAAAGATCTCACATAAAAAGCTCTTTTTCTTTTTCATATATCTTTTAAATATTTTCCTTTAAGTGTTATGTCTTATATTTAGCCTAGACACTTAATTTGTAGTACGTCTCCCATAGTTATATAACATGAACACTTCCTTACCTAGCCTAATCATTCTCTTACAATGACTTATTTGTTTTATATATTTATTTGTCTTCTTTTTTATTTGTGTATTTATTTACTTATTTTATATTTTATTCTTTCTTTACCTTGTTTTATTTTTATTTTTTTTATGTAAGTATTTAATTATATTTATATTCTATTATTATGATCCTTCTTTATTATTATTATTATTATTATTTATATTCATATTTATATTTTTATTTTAATATATATCTTTTTTTTTGGGTAAATCATAAAAACTTTATACGAAAATGAATAGTTTATATACACAACTCGAGATTACCCAGAATCTCTTGCCTACTAGGGTACTATGAAGGGTAAAACCATAGGAACAACACAAAGCAGAGAAAGAAACACCACACCCTCAATACTCGCCTCTCAAACAGTCTAAGAAAACTAAGGCCAATACCCTACTACATAAATTCCCCCGCACCCAGGAAAAGCCACTCAAAGATCAACAACAAACCACACCAATCAGCAAACCTACGCTACATACAGAGCCCGCAAACCACAACCAGAGAAGCACAACCAACTAGCATGACCCCCAACGAAGAGGAAGCACCACCTGGTAGCTTGCTCAATATAACACAGAGATAGCCCTGAACCTGCAGTAATAACAATAGGAATACCAAAACAGAATACAAACATAATTACCTTCCCTCAGTGTTTAGGCTAAGCTGCTCCATAGCATGTAAGATCACCTGCGAAGTGACCCTCCCTATATCCGAGGCTTCATCACGAAAGGCGCGAAGGTTACGTTCATACCACAGGTTATACACAACAACAGAGAGGATAATGCAAAAAGTATGAAAGTCATAATGTGACACTGGGGAAGACTGGTTAAACCATTGTAAAATTGACTGGAGGTCAGGAAAGTTTAAACTGGGAAGATGGAAGAGATGGAGAGTATTGGCCCAAACCGATCGAGAGAAAGCACAATGAAAGAAAATATGGTCAATTGTTTCAGAATCCAAAATACACAAGGAACAATGATTGGGGGTGTGGAGAAATTGGAGCTTATCCCTAGTCAGCAATTTGTTCAAGAAAGCCAACCATTATATAATAGAACATCGAGGACTATTCCCCTTATGCCAAACTAATGAATGCTAAGGCACTGTTTGACGGGTGGGTCTCAAGTGGTTATAGGCTGAAGCATTTGTATACTACTTAGAAGAGCTGGCTAGCCATTCTAGACTATCCTCACTAGAAGGATCTGGGTTATAAGGAATGGGAGATAGTGAACGAATAGGCTCCACATTAACATGATGCCACCTCTTTTCATCATGCCAAATAACATCTGAGACTCTGGCATTTATGGGGAGCTCTGACCCATTAATCAATCTCGGAGTCGATTGAGCCAGCAAGATTCTACTCGGATGCCAAGGATCTTGCCACAGAGAAGTAGAAATACCATTCCCAATTCTAAATCGAAATTGGTCCCTAAGCTGGTCTCTAACAGATAAAATCTTCCGCCAACTCCAAGAATGACTATTACTAGGAGAAATAGACCAGAAATTTTTCCTACGCAAAATGATAGTATGAACCCACTTGACCCACAATCCTTCCTTATCAGTAAAAAGAAACCAAATTCTTTTCCCAATTAACACTTTATTCTAGCTAGGTAAATGTTTAAAACCTATACCACCCTCTTTTTTTGTCCTACAAACATCATCCCAATTAACCCTAGCTACTACTCTTTTCTCGACCGAACCCAACCACAAGAAATTCCTAAGTTTTTTGTCAATTTCCTTAAGGATAGAGGAAGGGAGAATGAAGATACTAGACCAGTAAACCTGAAAGGAAGACAAGACTGAAATCACTAATTGTACCATCTCATGAAAAGTCATTTATGTCTATTTCATTTCCCCTCTACTATTTCCTCATTTCTGTCTCATTTTCCTCATCTCATGAAAAGTCATATGCATATCCTCAATCAATTCAGAATTATTGATTCATAATCATCATGAAATTATGATCTCCATTTCACTAATATCTTCTTATGGTGGATCATAACTCTTGTCGCATTAATCGGACAACCATTTCGGTTCCAAATTCATCTTCTTCAGAACATAACAATTTATTTTTCCATTACATTCTACTTGTACACTTTAATCTTACCATTTCTACTTGTCTCCCTATTTTCCTCAAACAATCCATGATAATTTATTCATATCCAATATCACATTCAAGGGTATACCTTCACAGTACAATATTGATGTCATATTCAACAATGCATCCCCCCAGTACAAATACGTTGAATCATCTCTTGTCATATTTACCAATGTACTATTTCTAATTTCTAATTATCCACAACTTCCATTTTCTTAAATTTTAAAAAGGCATCATTCTTGTCACTAATTCTATTAGCTCGAACTCTTAACAATCGCTCTTGTGATTGGCATATATCCTGAAAGTTTCCCATGTAAGATCCTAATTCTAGCTTCTGATACCATAACTATTGGACCCCGTTTTCTGAGCCCAACTCTTGCTGAGTCATAAAACTTGAGTGCATTTCTCTTTAGAGTTATTTCAATGAATCCTCATAAGCCATCAACAGTTCATCGTCATTCTCATAACATCCCAAAATTTCCTCACAATTTGTTCAGTGGCGTGCCCACACAAATAAGTCACCATAATCAAACTCATTTCTTATAACTTTAGAGCATATTTTGGGAAACCTCAAATAAGAATTTCAATTTGACTTCTTCAGAACAAGTGTTCTCCATTGCCTTAAGTTTCCAATGACACAAAAATCATTCAATTTGATTTAGAAATTTTAAAGTTATACATCAAACATTTTCTGAATATTATTACGCTAAACTCAACTTTCATCCAAAAATTGGCAGTCTTAAAGATTGAATTAAAATTAGATTCCTTCAGATAATTTGTAACACTATGTCTCTAGTTTATTTAGAACTATAAAGCATCTCATTTGGAGCTCTATAGATCAAGATATTATAAAAATACTAAAGCATGTTCAGTAAAACATCCAATTTATGCTCTTCCAACTAATGCCCTTACTTTGATTCGATCAATCTTTTTTGAATCAATACCAAAAGCTATAAATTTTCATGAAGAGATAAAGAAATGCATTAGAAGTCCATTGATTCAAAAATCAGGTCATTTGAAGGTGAGACGAAAAATTTATAGTCAAAAGAGTGGAACATGTTCAGGTTTGCACGATCGCGCCTTCCCCGCGCGTCGCAATGTTGCGATCGTGCCGATTTGCGCAAAATTTCCGCAGAATCGCGATCACGACGAGTCGTAGTCGCGACTTCCTCTTTTCTTTTCTTCCCCCGACCTGTCTTGGTAAAAAGGGCGTAACGTTTATTACGAATATAAGATTAAGGTCATTTATAAACCGTTTCAAAGAAGACTTCTAGACCTACAACTTATATGTAGGCTCCAAAAAGATATTTGGTCTCAAAAGGGGTCAAAATTTCAAATCAATATAGCTGTCCTGAATATCCATCCTATGAAGCATCACATACTTCTAATGATCATATCTCTTAACTCCAACGTCCAAAAATTTCATACTATATACCATTGGAAAGCTAATAGAAAGATCTACAACTTTGAAGAAGACAACTTTGTCCAATTCAGCCTAGATCAATAAAGTTTTTTCCTTGAAGTCAGTACACAATTTTTACCCTTATGAAAGACTTGAAAAATTTCCCAACTTCACTTCATCTAACGCAACATCATTCATAACAATTCATCTACCAAATTGATTTCATTAAACCCTCAAATCTCAATTCATATGGCTCATCACATTCAACTCCATCTCATCCATGCACTAATTCACAGTCCAACTTAAGCATCATTCAATCTCAAATTCACCTTTCAACTTAACAATCATCCTTACACAAATCCATATTTCATTAAAATCATAAAAATAAGGGTTTACAAAGCTTTAATGGCATTCCAAGCCACATTAAATCATCAATATCAAAAATCCGAAATACAAAAGATACAAAACTCATAATTCTCGAAATGTGTCTAAAATCCTGTTTTTACATCAATCTAACTTAAAATACAAAATATGCAAAATTGGAGTGAAGCTTTCACTCTTTTTCACTCGGTCTCTTGCTCATCACTTGAATAGGGGAAGGAGAGTGGGGTTGAGATTAAAAGCTCGTGGGTAACAGTTTATAATTCATAACAAGCAAAACCATTGAAATTATTCATTTGTCATAGAAATTCTTATTAAATTTAAGAAAAGCATGGTTCTTAACCAATTCACAATAATACAAATCATGTATGCATCAACTTGACAATTCATAGATGCAATACACAAAAAATGGATCGAGAGTTTCGTGTATGCATCAACTTGACAATTCATAGATGCAATGCATAACAAATGGATCGAGAGTTTCGTGGAACGAAACGGAGAAACCAAAGTCTACACCGTGAACAAAACGAGTCCAAATTCTCAGGATCTTGTGGCCTCAAGCGGGCAACCGGGAGAAGGTTATAGGTCAATGTGCACGAGACTAACGAAATAGGTTCCTCTTTTGCCTAATCAAAAGCAAATTTATGCTCAATGCATTTCCATACATTTTCATATTCTCATGCTTTTTCCTATTTTTCTTTATACAAAATGCAATGACACATTTCAATGGTATAACATGATCATACATCACAATGCATTTTTCCACATTCACAACAATTCAAATCCAATCAATTAAGCGTATAGACACATATAAGCAAATTCTTTAAATCATTTAAAGGCAATATATGCACATTTATGAAGTAATCAAAATCATTTTATTCTCTCGATTTGGAAAAACATTAATGGCTCATTATTCAATTATAAGAAAGAAGCCTACCTTAATTTCCTTGCTTAAACATTGCTCAAGGGTGCCTCTTCTCTTGCCTTTCTTAATTCCTTTTATCAAAGGCAAAAATTTCCCTTCAATAGGAATTCAAATTGGACAACCCATAAGACATATTCACTAAAATTGATCCTCGAAAGCTTAGACCCATGTATTTCCTAAGCTTCATGAACCAAAATCTTTCCAAAAATCTAGCAAATAAAAAATGCTCTTATCTTGATTCTTCACCAAATGAAGAGTTTCTAGGCTTCAATGAAAGCTCTCCTCTTCCTCTACCTTTTTTTCTTCTTGAACCACCTTAAAATCTCTCTTGAAGGCCAAGAAAAATCAAAACCTAGCTTATTTTCTCTTCTTTTCTCTCTTCTCCACTAAAACTCTCTTCTCCTCTCTTTGTTTTCGTTATTTTCTTCTTCTCTACCACAAATCACGTTTTTGCTTCTTCCATTGCAAGACAACACTCAATTCTTCCATTTATTCCCTTAGTGAGTGAGAAATGTCCAATTTGCCCTTCCTTATAAGCCTTATAACTTTAATGCTTCAGTAATCTTCTAAAAATGCCCTTGAACCTTCATATAACCTTAACACTTTATTTCCATTAACTTATGTCATGTAATCTTACTAACATTAACATAATAATAACTCCAAAATTAAATCCATCAAAACCTCATAATTCATTTAAATCAAGTTTACCTAGAGAAAAAAATACGGGGGCCAACAGAATCTCATAATGCTGAAATTTAAGATATGACCACCGCTTTCAACTCGAGGCATGAGTTGTATTTCTCTTTAGCA
>JANIHZ010000005.1:30807083-30821447 GCA_027478365.1 Erythroxylum rufum
TCATGTAACTTAAAATTAAGTGTGGAAGATCTATAGGTTGATGGTTGAGTAGATGAAACAAGCATTGTTCATCTATCATTTTCACAACTTTCTTCGAGCCTATTCTTGGTAGAACATAATGAAAAAGTAGCACATGTAGAACCCTAGCCTTCGGAACAAGAGTTAACGCCTTCTTTTCCTTTGGGTCACTACTTCCATAGAGTTGTCGAATGATATGTGCTTTTTCTACATTGACTTGAGTCATCCATCTTGTGTTATGAGACAACTTTGCTCCAACACATAGACATTCACTAACTTTCTCGGTTAACTCCAGTGTCACAATAACTGACAATCTATCCACCATTGATACTAAAGTATCATCTACTACTTTTGCATTCTTCCAAAACTCATATACTTCATTCAGATAGACTGTTTCACGAACCTGAAGAAAATTTTCCATCCTACTGCATCAATTTCTGGTTCAATGTCCATCCGGTTCTTCTTCAAAGAATCGAAATCAACATGTCTTCCATAAATCATAGATTGCTCCATTTGTGATCGTTACTTTTTCTTGAAAACTTACGACTTTTTATCTTCATTAAAAAAATCATCTAGGTCTACCATATTCAAGTTTCGTCTGATTTCTTTGAATCTTTCTTCGTTTAAAGGCTTAGTGAACATATCTACCCATTGATGATTCGTCTCAACAAATTGTAGACTAACAATTCTCCTCTGCACATAGCCTCGTAGAAAATGATATCTAACTTCAATATGCTTTACCCTCGAGTGTTGTATTGGATTGTTCGATAGGTTGATAGCACTTGAGTTGTCACAGAAAATTGGGATTTGTTCTTCTTGTATTGAATAATCTTCTAACTGATACTTGATCCACAACGTCTGTGAGCAATAGCTTGCAGCTGATATATATTCAGCTTTTTGCAGTAGATAGAGCAATTGAACTTTGCCTCTCACTTGACCAAGAAACTATATTATTGCCAAGAAAGTGACAACCTCCACTTGTACTCTTCCTATCAATCCTGTCACCAGCGTAATCAACGTCACAATAGCCAATTAACTTGAAATCTTTACCTTTATCATACATTAAGCAAAGATTAGTAGAGTCTAATAGATATCTCAAAATTCTTTTAACAACAATATAGTGAGATTCTCTATGATCTGCTTGAAATCTTGCACACAAACAGATACTAAACAGAATATCAGGTCTACTTGCTGTAAGGTAAAGTAAAGAACCAATGATTCCTCTAAAAAGGGTTTTGATCAATCTTCTTACCTGCTTCATCCTTAGATAAAAGGTTTGAAGGATGCATAGGAGTTGACATAGGTTTTACTTTTTCCATTCCATATTTAACCAACAGTTCTCTGATATATTTCTATTGATGAATAAAAATCTTTTCTTCGGTTTGCTTAACTTGTAACCTAAAAAAGAATTTTAATTCACCCATCATGCTCATCTCACATTCATTTCAGATTCTCAAAACTGGTACATAGCTTTTTAGACGTTACACCAAAGATAATATCATCAACATATATTTGTACTATGATGAAGTCATTCTTAACGCATTTTCTAAATAACGTCTTATCTACATGTCCTCGACTAAAATCATTCTCAATCAAAAAGGAACTTAGAAGATCATACCAAGCTCGAGGAGCTTGTTTCAATCCATACAAGGCTTCATGAAGTCTATAGCCATAGTCTGGTTTCTTAAAATCTTCGAAACCAAAAGGTTGCTTTACATAAACCTCTTCATCTATAAAACCATTCAAAAAGGCACTTTTCACTTCCATTTGAAATAGCTTTATATCATGACAAACAACATATGCAAGCAAGATCCTAATAGCTTCTAATCTAGTCACAAGAGCATAAGTTTTATTATAGTCTATTCCTTCCTGTTGATAATAGCCTTGAGCTACTAATCTAGCTTTGTTACGACTTACTCTACCTGACTTGTCTAGTTTATTCTTAAAAACCCATCTAGTTCCTATGATAGACTTTTTAGGAGGTCTGGGAACTAAGGAACAAACTTTATTCTTAGTAAATTGGTTCAGCTCCTCTTGCATGGCTACAATCCAGGCTTCATCCTAAAGAGCTTTATCAATTTTCTTAGGCTCTATTTCAAAAATAAAGGCTACATTTGCTTCTCTTCTAAATTTGGACCTAGTTCTCACACCTTCTGAGGTCTCTCCTATAATTACATTTGCTTCTCTTCTAAATTTAAACTTAGTTCTCACACCTTCTGAGGTCTCTCCTATAATTAGATCTTCTAGATGAGAACTCTATATTTTCAATCCCTTTTCAGATATGATAATCCTCTTCACTTGTTTTAAGATAGTAGCTAGGTAAGTAATTAAGCAGTATATCTGAGTAGATTGAAAATTTGTTACCTATAACTATGAATCTAACTTTGGAAGTTTCAACGAATGAACTGCTTAGAGTTGGGGTTAGATTTGACATGTATAAATGGTAAATTTTACTCTAAATATAGAACCAAAAAGAGGTAACCTTGCTATTTCTAATTTTGCATTCAATATTCTAAAAGATTGATTCCCTCATCTTTAGTAGTTAGGATTAAAAAAAATGTGGTAGTTTTGGTTTTGATTTCCCTTAAGCTTTTTCTTTTTAGCAAGTAGCTTTGGATCCATTTTTATCTATAATGCCTCCTTTTACGAGATGATTCTTCATATTCTTTTTTTTCATTAACACTTTGTTAGTAAGTGAAACAGATTTAATACTAAGCCTATCTGATTCTTTAGGTTGACACAGCTATGTCTATTTCAGATTATATAATGCTTTCTTACTAAGCTTTCTTGATTATAAAAAGTTTCTTGGCAACTTTTTAATATCCCTAATCAGACCCTTAGAGAGAAATATATGTGAAGTCTAATATATATAAAGAAGACCAAGGATTAAGTTAATAAGTTGGACTTTACTAGTACAGGAAAGTGTTCTGTTACACTAATGGTTGATCTTTTTTTTTTTTGAATATTCTCCAATAATGGCAAGTAATCCCCATGTTTTATTTTCTTTATAGTAAATGGTTGTCCTATATAATGATTGGCCTATGGTTAAGATCAACATTAATTTTACCCCAAGTGCACAGCATGGTTGTAGCTAGCACAGGTAAATAGGGGTCGATCCCACAAAGATGGTAAATACTAATAGTTACCCTTTTTATATTATCCAACCTAAGAATCAAATTTTTGGTTTTTAGTTAAAAACAAAGCTAAACAAATAAAATTAAATTAAGATTAAACAATTTTGAACTTAGGATAAGTATAATACAAAGAAAATCAATATCAAATAGTAGCGTCTAGGTGATGAATCTCCCTAGGAATCCTTGAATTATTAATCTTTTATCATACAATCATATTATTGATTATTGGACCGTATAAATTCCTATCTTATGTTAATAACTCTCTTGAGAATATTATTAACTAATCCATCAGTTGATTAATAGAAATATTTCTAGTTAAAATTGTCTATTTATGAATTCCCGCTATTAGGTTTGACCCTAATCTAGAGGATTTATATCGGCCTATCTCTAGATTTATATGCAACTCCTTCCCATTATGGTAAATCTATTTATACAAAAGGATTTCTTAATCTTAATCATACAAAATCAAATCATGCACTGATATTTGGGATATATTAAAACAAAAATAAAACACATAATTTGATTACAATAAATCAATTAATATAATTGCATTGAATAAAAGATTAAAACATATTGTTATCCCAAGCTAGGGTTCATCACACTTAGACACTAAACACGTTTAGTTAATAATAATGGTAAACAAAATAAAAGATAAACAAGAAGAAAAACTAATAGAAAACAAGGAAATCGTAACTCTAAATCTCCCTTTCACTTCTACTGAATTTTCTTGCAAGTTTGGATTTGATTTTGTTATCTACTAGATCTATTAACGTTAACTTCATATTTTCCTCATCCCTTGATAAAATTTTTTGCCTCTCTAGGTCTCTTATGTCTCAAAACTACTTAATAATTTGGCTCTCTTTATTTTGTCTCCATTCACATCTTTTTATGGTAAAAATTAGGGTTCCTATGATATACAAAGGTAAGTGACCATGTAGCTTTAAAAATACCTAAAATCATGACTTTACATATTCATAAAGACTTACACGGGCACATACATGATTGTGTATGTCTAATTTGCTTCAAATCTTCATTTTATGCCATGATTTCATTAAAATTCTTCTCCTTTTTGTCGAAGAAGGAAAGTATAACCTGTAAATGAACTTGAAGTGAATTAAGTACTAAATATACAACAAAACTATAAAATATCAAGCAAAATATATGAAATATGGGTTTATAATTATAGTCAAATACACATTTATCATATAAATAAAGGGAGTGTTCTTAGTTTTGATTCTAGTGATTGAGCTTAAACATTAAGTCATATTATTTACTTTTACCGATATAAGAATATATCTTTTGTTAATGTTAATGGATAGCCCAACATCAACTTAAAGGTACGTATTGCTTCGTTAGAGCTATAATAAACTTGTCATTTGTTTTAAAGGATAATAACAAGTCATCTACAAATGTAACGTTAGATATGTTCAATTTCTTGTACTTAGAATGGTGTTTATAACCTTTATCTTACCTTACAGAGTGAGTTAGAAGCCTAAAAATGATTCTATATAGAGGATAAAGAGATAGGGGATATGGCGTTCCCTTGTCTCAGTCCTTTACCACCTTTAAACAATCTTATTAGTTCTCTATTAACAAGAACTCCAAAATAAGTTGTCAAAATGTATTGATTAATCCAATTAATAAAATTGAATTAAAAAATAAATGCCTATAGTATTTGCAAAATATAACTCTAATAAATAGAGTCAACGTTATGAAAGTGCACCTTAATTGCACAATTCTTGTTTGAATTATTCCTCCTATAGCCTTTGAAAAGTTTTTGTTCTAGGAGTATATTATCCCTAATCAATCTTCTAACAATAAAGGTCTCTTGAGTGCCACTAATGAGATTTTTCAATACAACCTTTAGTTTAGAACCAATAAGTTTGGCAATTTTTTTGTAATCGATGTATAGAAAGAGGAAAATATAGCTTTTATTAATATCCTTTAACATTTTGCCACTTTTAAAGCATTCCAAATAGCTTCTACCAATTTTTGATAAGGTTCTAATATTTTTGAAAGAATAATGCATTTAAACCATCTAGACTTATGGATATACCTCGTTTTATCTTTAAAACCATTTTCCTGATATCTTCAGTACTGAATGGTTAGATCAAGAACTTAAATTTAGCTTTAATGATGTGATCAATGTTGAATGAATTAAGGAGACTAGTGGAAGAGGAAATTTTTGATTGGGATCCTAGAGAGATTTTGAAATAATCAAATGCTTTTTGCTTAATCTTTTTTGGATTTTATGATATACTTCAATTATTCCTTGTGAGTGAGTATACTTTATTAAGGTTCCTTCTAGCTATAATTGATTTATAAAAGAAAGAAACATTTTTATCATGCTCTTTCAGCCAAGATATCCTCGATTTCAGTTTAATCAAAAAGGTGTGACTTGGAATATTCCACCAGTGCATTTTTCTACTCCCATAGTCTATTTGGATCATATGGATATAGATAGAGCGCTTCCTAAGCTTATTTCAACCTTAGTTAAGCAAAAGATATTTCATAAGTTAGGGCATTTAGTTTGATTAAGCAAATTTAATTCCAATTTCACTAACTATAGTTTTTCATGCAAATGCAGCTTTTGCATCCTTGAATAGGTAGAGCTAAATCTTTACTTATATCTTCTTCAAATTTGTCTATCTAAGTTATATTATTTTTGAATATAAAATAAGGTTTATTTGGAAAATTTTGAGCAAGATTTTGTATAATTATTGGACAATGGTATGATAATAGAGAATTGAGAAATAAAGTTTTGTTTTGTAGAAAATGTAAGATCCATGCTTCATTGACTAGAGCTCTATCTGATTTTTTTCTTATATACCATCTATGGCTTTGTTTATTCCTCCATATGTAAAAGTTATCATCCATCTTTAAGTCTTTGACTTCCAAATACTCCATCGATATTTTGAAGTCTTCATTAAATTCCCTAAGCAAGTTGTCCCATCTGCTTTAAATAAGTATTAGAGTACTGTTAAAATCTCTAATAATTATTGAAGGGGAACTTATAGATGAGTTTGAATGCTTCAACTTTTCCCATAACTCATTCCTTTAAACACCAGGTTGGATCCATATATAAAGGTGATTAAGAACTTTGGTTTGTCTTGAACTAGAGAGGCAGAGGTAAGGGTATCTTGATCAAAACTCGCCATCTTCTATAACTCTGTTCTGCTTGGATTATAAGCTAATATGATTCGCTTATTATAATGGCACTGATGATTAATGATTCTCTAGGGAAGGAAGATTATTGCACTTTTCATTCATTCGTTTTGTTTCTAAAAGGTTTATAGCCATAAGCTTTATTTTCCTAGTGTAATCCATGAGCATTAGTTTTTTTCTTGGGGCAATTAATGCCCCTACCATTCCATAGGAGGAGATTATCATCTTTGTTTATTTAGGCTCCTAGAGCATTTAGCTTTATTCTTCCTTTTAAATCTCCTTTTGTTTCTTGTTTGAAATCATATCCAAAGGACTAGGCTCTTGTTCCTTTAGAACTTGAGATGGTTCTCTTTGAAAATATTGTTTTTCGAGTGGCTACCTAACATATTAAGTTTATTTAAAGTTTGAGTAACTATAAGAGATGGAGAATTAACCACCCTCTTCCCTCTTCTTTTTTTCAAACCATAAATGAGTCAGAGCTATTTCTAGCCTCTAACTTTATATGTTCTATTTTTTTTGGATTTTAAGGAGAGTTGGTATCTTGGGTGACCTTCCCCTTCATATCTTCTTCAACAAAAGATGAGTTAGAACTATTCTAGCCTCTAGCTATATTTGTTTTGCTTTTTTCAGAATCTCATCTTGGTTAATAACAATCCTTGTTTGGTCTTGTTATCCCTCATAACCCAAATTAGTCACCTCTACTGAACCTTTTACCTGTAGGTTTCCGAACCTTATCAACCTCTAAAAGAACTGGTCCCTACTAATAAGATACGTTAATTAAATCTCCAATAAGAGCATCATCCAAACCAAGTTCAAGAAGACGTATAATCTTAGGCAAGTAAGTTGGGATGACGATCGAAATAAATTGAAACAAAGAATTGTCACCTAGTCCAACACATTCAAAAAATATTTGACTTTTGGATAGTGTTGGGGATAATTTAATTAGTATTGCAAGTCAATTACCTAATGATAAAGTATTCCAATAAAAATTATACAAGGTTAACTACATTTAAAATAAATTAATATTTTATGAATTAATATTTTATAATTGATTAGTATTGCAAAGAATTTAAAATATAACTAACCCTTTTTAAAACAATAAAAAATTCGAGATAACATTATACAATTTTCTTTTTTCTTGATGAAATTTTATAGTAATAGCCCTTTACATCAAGTTTAGTTCTATGACAGCGACAAAATTCCAAAAAGATAGTTACACAGCTTTTTCCAGGAAATCAAACGTACACATGTAACAAATTTCGTTCAAACTTATTTAATTCATTCCGGATGGGATCGTGCAACCACGTTGGGATTAAGGGAAATGGAGAAACAATTAACCTCACACTCGTTCCTCACCTTTCTATGTAGTTCGAAGTCACCACACAGCTAAGTGCACTTTATCTTCACAGTAACACTAGCTGGAAATTCATAGGTGGTCAGTTCCTTTGCTAGTACCAAATTGCATAGATAAGTTGCGACATCAAGAAGTGATGATAGGCCTACTCCATGAAAGGAGATTCGCCATAATCATTCAGATCAAAACCGACAAGTGTACCAACGTATATAGCTGAATGTCTAAAGTTACCACTAAAAGTTTAAAAGTGCCATCCCAGAAAATTAAACAGAACAGATAAACAGGAAGTTAGTGAAAATCCAATCTGCTCTCGTTCAAATTCAGTGACTAAAATAAACAACTGGCGCTGCTTTGCTTTTAAAACAGTGAGGGAAAGGGTCTAAACCTTGTCTGCCTTTTAATACCCTCATATCGCAGCACCAAAATTTAAACTCTAGCCCTCTTACCACTGCATCCAGGACATTTGTACTGCTTAATATGTTCAGCTTTCGCGGGAGTAATCTTGACACATTTTCCATGAAACCATTTCTCACATACATCACAGCAGATCCAGAATTCATCAGTGCCATAGCTTTCACCACATGCCCCACAGGAAGCACCCTGTTCATCATCCTCTTCTTCCTCCTCTCCACTATCATCTTCTTCCTTGGATGGAGACATTTTCGCTGGCTTATTCTGGGGTTCAGATTGCTGGGATTGCTAGAGGGTCAATGCAAATAGCATGAATATTAAAACAATTTCTTGTAAGTGAAAAATAAAATTCAATTCATAACTCATACCATCTTCCCACTTGATTTGCCTTTGCTACTACTATTGTGAGTTGCCGATTGGTCCTTGGGTTGTTTTACAGTTCCTGACACAACTTCAAATATGGTAGGGAGTTCATTTATCATCTGGAAAAGCCTTTTTCTGCAATTTCAAATTCAAAAGACCATCAGAACAACATTTACACTTCGGATAGCATTCCAGTTAATGAGATAATAATTTTTACATGGTATTTTGTTCAATGAGATAATGCTGTGAAAAAGTTCTAACTAGTTTTCAACTAATATCCTAAAGTAGACATAAATGCTCTAGCATCAATCTGACAAATTTGACACCCAAATTATAGCATTATTTGAATGAAGTATCAAAATAATCTCACAAGATGCTGCATTTATGGAGAAATCAGATCACAAGGCAACAGGGCCCTCATAAGGTGATTCTAAATCATGTGCTCCACTAATATGCTCTGAAATTATGCTTCTTAAGTTTGGTTCAGCTTTACACAACATCAACATCCAAAAAGAGAATGCAACTCTTGCTTCTTAACCACTTTCCAGAAACAACATTGGTATACAATAGGTAGGTAGAATA
Source organism: Erythroxylum rufum (assembly GCA_027478365.1). Classification (NCBI taxonomy): domain Eukaryota; kingdom Viridiplantae; phylum Streptophyta; class Magnoliopsida; order Malpighiales; family Erythroxylaceae; genus Erythroxylum; species Erythroxylum rufum. The sequence continues at coordinate 30,816,111 of JANIHZ010000005.1, forward strand.
CGAAAGTTCCAGGCATTGATCTCAACAAGAAAAGGAGTCATGTGAAAGTAACCAAGCATTCAATTCAATAATGATATTGTAGATGGCGATGCTCTGTGACACATAAATCCAATCTAAGGACCTGTCTACATGAATTTATAGATTCTGTCCTCAAACGACCAAAGATCTTTAAAAGATATCAGAAAGTACAGACAAAACGAAAGGGCGTAGCTTTAAAGGCAATAAGCATAACAGAACAATCAAGAAATCTGCAAATTATAAGAAGTAAAAATCCAAAAGACAAATAAAGAACAGGGTCCTTCGTAAACTCTAGCAAATAAGTAGCCAAGCTTATTAGCTCTCCAGACCACCACTATCCACTTTATTTAAAATTACTTTAACAATACAATAAATATAGGAAATACAACTTTAACAGCTAGAACTAGCAACCAACATTCTAAAACCACTGATGGACTCCCACTTACCATACAATTTAGTTTAGTTATGTTTCCTTTCCTATGTTTGTCTAATAGTTTTAGTAGATTTCTTGAATTTAATCTCTATCTAGTTAGAGTTTAATTTAAAATAGAAAATATAGTTATAGTTAGATTAAAATAATTTGTCCATGTTACTTATATTTGTTGTGATAGGGAGGATGATGATTTTCAATGAATTCTGAGATTTCCATAGTAGTGTATAACTTTCTATTATCTAAGAGTGATTCTTAGATTGAGAGTTAGTTCTAGCCCTAGGAATGACTCCTAGATGCTATCCTTAATTCCAGCCCTAAATTCTACGTTCTAGCATCCCATATTTCCAATTTATACCCAACCTCTTTTCTATCTGTCCTACATCATCCACAGCAAGCAAAATTTTAAAAAACAATAGTCGAAAAGTAAGAAAACTCAAATATGCTATCAGTTTATTGTAACTGGCACAGAAGCTTGTTTATTTAAGTTCACAAGTACTTAGCAGACTAGCTAGTGACCACCATTCAGAGAACTACAAAAGTTGACACAACTAACTGCTTATATTCAGGAAGGTACGAAGCTCAAATATGCACTTAGTGCAGAATAACTTGTACAAGCTTGTTCATAAGTTCATGACAAGGCAAACAAGTCAACTGTCACAAAGAAACTAAAGTCTTCAATTGTAGACACTTCCACATCAAGAAAAACCTCCAATAGAGGGGGCCAGTCTTATTAATGCATGTTCTAGCTTCATACAGAGAGCATGAAAAACCATTATTTCTGATGTTTAATGTACAAAGTATGACCAATCACACTAGTCTTTTGCAAATGAGTTCTAGGACTCAAGCCATGCCTCCTAAAGAGCACCAAGTCCTGCAGGTCCAGAAATCTCATATCTTGGCACATCGAGCACACAGCCTGAACATTCCAAAATAGCCTCTACTCAGCTATTTTCCAACTGCTCCACAAAGATTTTCCTATTTTCATTTTAAAATTTTCCATTTCGAATTTAAAGTCATCCAAATGATTCATTGGTCACTGAAAGATGTAATTTCGAATAGCTAAGAACTCTACAGTTGCTAGATATTTCCTGAGGAGGAGTAAATTTTACATTCAAGACATAGATCTCAGTAATATTTTTTTACACGTATGAAATCGTCAGATACTTTAACCAAGAAGCAAGACCACTTAGTTTAAAGCATTTCTCAAGTTCAGCATGTATGCCATTAAATTATTATTAATGCACCACAAATTAATGTCAAATATATACTCAATCCAAGACATTCATACAATCTGAGAATGATAGTTAGAATTATATCTGATAAGAAGGCAAATAAGATAGCTTTTTCTTTCGTTTTATGAGACCCAACAAAGTCCATTACGTTACAAATTCCAACACAACAACCCCCCGGCCCAAAAAAAAAAATTCTCAAAACCTGACCTATTGATGGGGAACGAAGACAATAGATTAAACAATTGGTTATCAGAAATCACAAAAGGTGTTTCACCCTTATATGGTGCATTATCAGGCAACCAGGAGTATGCTCCAAATAAAAGCTACATACTGCTCAACAGCATCTCATTAACATAAACAACAAGAAGAAAAGTCAACCTTACCTTTCATTCTTACCAAAACCAAAGCGAGCACCAAAATAAAATGCAACTGCAAGCAACCATGAATCACTGTGAACTGCAACCAGTGATAACCAGTCCTTCTCCTGCATCCCATCCCTAGCAAAATTTATACCTAATGCTGGCTCAGGAAGCTCAGGAGGGACTTCCTCCACAGGCAGATTAACCTCCCATGTCTCATTTGGAAGCCCATATAGACAAAGATTTTCCTTCTCTGCAAAATCATAATTTAATATCATCATCAACAACAAAAATATGCATCTCAAAATTCCTTTCAGATCTAAATTGTTTGAAAATAATATGAGTTAACAGATCTTTTTGAGTAATCATGAAATAGATTGTGATCAATAACAACAATTTTTTAAAGTGTAGCATTCTGTATAAGAACTTGTAACAAAGTGAATGATCATTCTCAGACCAGGACTAGGCTCTTATCAAATTACCAATTAAAGTTGATTTAGTTCATCATTAATTTGATCCAATAAAGAGCATAAAAAAATCAAATTCAGAGAACTGATATTTCAGTTGTCATATCCATCTATAAACAAATAAATGAACTGGATCGACACAACATAGAATGAATCTGAAAGTAATGCATATTGATCTATAAAAACCAATCCTCCAGAAAATTTGAAAGGAAATTCCTCAAAAACTGATTCAATGTTGACACTTTTTTCATTATTATGCCTAAACTAATTACAGTCCTCTAGTGGATCATAACAAAGAAATGAAACAATCTCAAACTTGAATCAACATGTCAAATCATAAATGAAGGAGAGGTGATGGTGGTAATACTAAACTGAGTAAAGAAATATAAATTTCTAAAATTGGAGGTAGGCATTGCAACCATAGTTCACCACATATTTAAGAGGGGAAAAAATGTAACATAGCTAGAACGAGATTAGAATAACCCCAATTGGGACACAGACGCTGTATAACAGAAAAATCAAGAGCTCTAAAGAATAAAAAATACTGTAACAGGACCATGAACCACAGCGAACATCTCGTTATCTACAAGATACCATAATCTTAAGAAAATAAAAGCATGTACCGTCATAAAATACACCTAGATTCAAACAAAAAGTAAAATTGTGTAAACCTCACTTCACTAAAAGGAGAAAATAGAATGGAAAACCACAGGAAAACAGAAAAAAAAAAAAAAAAACCCACCTGGGTCGCACTGCTGGTAAAACTTCTCTACTTCTGCAATGAAAAGAGGAGGGGAAACAACAAAATTTAAGAAATAAGAGCAACAAAATCCAACAAAGAAAAAAATAAAATAAAATAAAAGAAGGAAACCTGCAGTGAGAGCCTTGATCAAGCCAGCGCGTCTGCCTTTGAAGTCGGTGAAGACTTCTTCTACGGTTCGAGGTATTGGATGCGGTATTCCCTCCATTACTCTATTTTAAACAAACAGTTATGCTTCGTCGTTGCGGTTGCGGTTGTGCTCCTTCTTCAAAAAATCAAACAATTGATCAATCTCTCTTTAACTAAACTACCTTTTGTTGTATTGTGGATTGGACTGGAGAAAGAAAAGGCCAATAGAACTAACGAAGGTCATGTATCAGAAAAAGGGAAAAAAGAAGAAACACTATATAATTGAAAATAATAATTAGGGTTTAATCGGTTTGGGATCTAAATTATTAAGGGCATTTGAACGGAAGGGCTTAATTAGGGTTTGTGTCGTCGTGTTCTCCCCTCCATTGGATAAAAAGAGCGAGACACAGACAGAGACGTGATTTGCTCTGTGTTTTACATTTATCTCCTATTTTATTAAATATGATTTAAATAATAAGCAACTTATTTCTAGTATTAATTATTAAATGTACTTGGATTCTGGATTAAGATCGAAATTAATTTAATACGATAATAAATAGGAAATTATTGCAAGTTGGGAACCTCACTACGCTGGCTTCGTTGGAATTGCCGACACCGATGGGTTGGAGTACTTGCTCCGGCAGTTGTTTCAATCGCTTAATTTTATTTGTATAATTGTATAAATTTTTTATAAATGTCTAGATAAAATTTAATGAAATAAGATAAAAATTAGTTAATCAAAACAGCGTATATAATCAAAACACCAATAATATATTCATATTTGTAATATAAATTATCCATAAGATTATTGTGAAAATTTTGATGAATAACTACCGTCTTGTAAAAGTTATTTTTTAATATTAACAGTGGTATGTTGAATAATTCTTATTTATATAAAACTTAATAATAAATCATTAAAAATTACTATATATAAATAAAAACTTATATTTATGGTTCATTAATTTTAAAATTATTATTAAATTTTACCTTCTATAAACAAAAAGTTATCATTAAGAGTTAATTAATAAATATCAAAATTTTAAAGATTTATTTAAATTGTTATGAGAATTTTTAAAAAGTTATTTTAACCCAAAAACTTAGTGTAATAATTTTAATTTTAAATTTCCTGCTCTTTTTTTCTTTTCTTAAGATTGCCACTTAATTAAAAATAATAATTGAATTACTAAGCCTATATTTGGTTAAGGGTTTATTAATGAAATGGAATATAATATAATATTATTTCATTATTTGGGTAGAGGGTTTATAATAGAATGAAAAAAGAATGTTTCAAATTACATCTCATTTCATCCTAAATAGTAAAAATGAGAAACCTCTTATTTGGGAGGTTTAGGATGGAATGTAAAATGATAAACAACTTTTTACTATATTATATTATAAACTCTTCTGCCAAACAACGTTTCACTATATTACATTATGAACTCTTCCATCTTTCCAAAACAACAATTTTTTAATATTTCATTAATTTAAATATCATTCCATTATAAACCATTTCATTCCATTAAAAATCTTACGTCTAACTAAACAGAGCCTAAACCAATAGCTCATCAATTATGTGAGTAAATTTAACACTACCAAAACATGTATATTAAACAAGTATAAACTGTGAATGAGGTTAATACTTTACGGGAGATTCTTTTAAAGGATTTCATTAACCCTTAATTCAAGTCTAGCATTTAAAGCATCATTATACTAATTTTGTTTTATATATTAGCAAAAATTATAAAACTAAATCTTTAAATATGCACCAACTTAGGATCATTTCTAATTTTTAAATTGTTTTGTATTTTAATTTCAATATTTTGAATCTTATCCTTAATGAAAGAGAAATCTACTAAGATCTAATCGATACTTGAAACGTGAGGTTTTCAAAATCTTTATTTATAAAAAATATTAAATTGTGATTAAAAACAATATAAAA
>JANIHZ010000005.1:30826192-30838678 GCA_027478365.1 Erythroxylum rufum
GTCTTTTGATCTGTATATAAGCTTCAAGCGAATACAAAGCAGATATCTTTTTGATCCCATTATTTTAGTTTTCTTCACTACCCGATTATAACACCTTGCATTCCTCTCTTCCTAGACTTTGTATAGATAAGAACGAAACATAATTAACATTAGAGGTTTATATTTTCCTAAAACATTAGATGATAGGAACTACATGATTATTTCTTGATAATTATCATTGATTCTGTTTAGGAGGCGTAGCTTCTTAATGGAGCTCTATATCTCATTAGTATAACTATAGTTGAAATACATATGCTCTAATGAACAACTTCACCCTTATATAAGAAACATAGATTAATCATGTTAAGGTACTGCAATCGATATAGGGTTTTAAGTCTATTTTTAACCAACAACCATAATTGAAATGAGACTCTTGGCAGAAGGTAGGTGTTCCAAACTATTTTGCTCCATCTTTGGCATGCACCCCCCGTTCTGATTGATGAGTTTTGCTCCCAAGAGTTTTGAAAAGTACTTTTTATTCTTAAAAATTATGAGAAAATTAAAAAAGAATGAAATTTTAAATTTTAAATATTGAAAATTGAAAATTGAAAAAATAAATATAAAACTAAAATGAAAGTGATAAAAATGGTCCAAAATCATATTTTGCTGTCTATACTCACCATCTGCAATGAAAACTTCCAACATGTAGTTCTTAATCTATGAAATGAATGTATAAATATAAGTATCTGTGTGAGAAAGCATATATATATAAAAGTGACAAATAACCAATATTATTCATTAAAATTTTTCCAAAAAATATTATTCATAAAAGGTCAGGCATATTCTATCTGAGGCACAGGGTGATAGGATTAATGCTACTAACTTTAGAAAAGAGCTGGAGAGAGTTGTTACCAAACTCAAAGTAACTAATCTCAAATCTTCTAGAGTTTTACACTTTGAGCAACAAACAGTAAGGAAGATGCCTAATCCGAAAGAAGTTGGACAGAGTCTTGGTTAATCACATATAAATGAACCATTTTCCTAATTATTTTACTCATTTTAGTACTCCATTATGTTTAAATCACTCTTGGATGGAGGTTCTGAATCTCAAACTTCATATTACTCATAATTCTCCATTCAAATTCTTTAACTACTTAACTGAAAAGGATGACTTTATGGAACTTGTAGATAAGGTGTGGAACATCAAGATTAAGGGTTGTAAAGCTTTCCAGCTTATAAGAAAGCTTCACATTCTGAGAAACAGATTGAAGACTTTCTTTAAAGCAAATCAACCCCTCTCTAATATCAAGCTACAGGAAGCTAAAAGAGAATTGAGAAGTGCAATGGAAGACTGCTATAAAAATCCAGACAATGTTGCTCTTAAAAACATTAAATTTATGAAGCTAGGGAAATACATGGAAGCTCTTCTAGTTTCAGATTCAATTCTTATGCAGAAGGTAAGGATTACATGGATGAGGGAAGGGGATTTCAATACTAAATTCTTTCATAATTCTATTTTGGCAAGAAGAAATCTTAATAAGATAACTTGTCTCTTGGATTCTAATAACCAAATGATTATTGATAAAGATTCCATAAGGAGTTTTTAATTCCTTGCTAGGTAACACATCTGCATCAGGGCCATTAAAACTGTAAGATTTGGTAAATCTTATAGGGGCTCCCTCTACCTTACCACAGGAAACATTACAAAAGCTTTAACAACCATTTACCTTATAAGAGATTAAATCTATTTTTTTCAATCTAAATTCTACTAAAGTTCTAGGCCTAAATGGATTCAATGCATACTTTTTCTGGAAAACATGGCAGAAGTTAGTTCTGGAAACTATCATGGAGTTTTTGAATTCTGGTAAATTATTGAGGGAAATCAACTCACATTTGCTTTATTCCTAAGATTCCTAATGCAAGTGGTCTTAATGATTTTCAAACTATCCCCTATTGTAACACCATTTATAAGAAGATTTTAAAATTTCTTGCAGAAAAACTGTTCATTCCTGAATCTCAAGGAGCTTTCATCCCTGGCAAAAATATCTTTGATAATATTTTATTAGTTTAAAAATTCACGAGAGAATAGAGCTCTGGAAGACACATCAAAAGTTATTCAATCAAAACTGATTTCTCAAAAACTTGTGATAGACTTCAATGGAATTTCATTACTATATGTTTGGAATGGTTTGGATTCCCAAATCATTCCATTAAATTAATTCATGCCTACATTTCCATAACTTCATATAGTATTCTTATTAAACAGGATTGCAGAATGTGTAATTGTTTATATTCACCTGTATAGTAATTGTTTACAAAGGGGTATATATAATGAATACACAAATGAATTCCTATAAATCAGGAGAGCAAGTTATAACTGATTGATACTAAAAGATATTTGACTGATACTAAAAGATATTTGACTTGTTCAAAATATTATCCCTATTACACCCCCGCAAGATGAAGGTGCGAGATGCAACATTCATCTTGGAGCGGAAGGTCTCGAATTTGTCCCTGGAAATGGCTTTAGTGAGAGCATCGGCAGTCTGATCGTGAGTAGACACATGAGTGACTAAGAGTTGTCGCTGTTGAACTTGGTCACGAACAAAGTGATAGTCAAGTGATAGATGTTTCATCCGTGAGTGAAAAACTGGGTTGGCGGAGACATACGTGGCCCCAAGATTGTCACAGAAGATGGTAGGTGGCGCCGATGGGCAAATTTTTAATTCCTGAAGTAAATTCTGAATCCACATGACCTCTGCGGTGGTACTAGCAACTGCGCGGTATTCAGCCTCGGTAGAAGAGCGAGCAACCGTCCGTTGACGCTTGGAGCACTAGGAAATAGGATTGTCCCCAAGGTAGATAACATAGGCAGACGTCGACGTTCTATCATCAACATTACCACCCCAGTCAGCATCACTGAACGCTCGTATCCGAAGATCATTAGCAGTGTACAATTGGAGACCATAATCATGTGTGTGTTTCAGATACCGTAAATGAGTTGCCGGAAGTGAATTTCTGAGGGCCGGTGCATAAATTGAGAAAGCTTATTGACCGCAAAGTTTAGATCAGGTCTTGTCAAGAGCACATACTGTAGGCCACCAAGAATACTCCGATACAATGATCCATCGACAGTGGCAGAACCATCATCAAGTTTTAGTATAGTAGACGTGCAAAGAGGTGTAGCACACGGATTACAATCAGCCATATGAAACTTAAGAAGTAAATCATGAATGTACCGTTGCTGAGATAAAAAGAGGCCACTGTGATTCGGAATCAACTCAACACCAAGAAAGTAGGATGGAGTCCCCAGATTCTTGAGAGAAAACTTTGTCGAAATTGCCTCAATAAAAGCTTTGAGGTGTACAGATGAATTGCCAGTGAGAAGCAAATCGTCTACATACACCAAAAAATACATCAAAGTATCACCGCGAGAATACACAAAGAGAGAAGAATCACTCTTACAGGTCATAAAGCCATAATGAACAAGGAAGCGACGAAGTTCCTGATACCATGCTCGTGGGGCTTGTTTGAGGCCATAAATGGCTTTCCGTAGTTTGCACACATGAGACGGAAAGTTAGGATCAATGAAACCCGGCGGTTGTTTCATGTAGACGGTTTCATCTAGATGTCCCTGGAGAAAAGCATTGTTGACATCCATTTGATGTAAAGGCCATGACCGGGCAAGAGCAAGTGAAAGTATAACCTTGATAGTAGTATGTTTAACAACCGGCGAAAACATTTCCGAATAATCAATACCCGGTGTTTGGCTAAAACCCCTTGCCACCAACCGAGATTTGTAACGAGAGATGGATCCGTCCGGATTGCGTTTCGTTCGAAACAGCCATCTACACCCAATCACATTTTTAGCTTCAGACGCCGGTACTAATTCCCATGTGCTATTCCGAATAAGTGCACCATACTCATTGGAGACCGATTCACGCCAATGTGGTAGTTTGAGGGCTTGTGTAATCGTTCGTGGTTCATCAGTTTCAGGGAGTGGGTGTTTAGTGGTGTTGAAGGATTTGGGTTTAAAAATATTGTTTTGAGAGCGAGTGACCATCGAGTGGGTTCTGTGTGTTGTGATTGGATGAGTGTTAGAGGTGGATGTGTTTGGGCTGGACACGGGTGCTGGGTAGGTTGTGTCGGTAGGAGGGACAGGGTCTGGAATACTGGATAGCAGGGGAACAACAGTAGGCTGGTTGTTGTGAACGTCATGAGCTGACTGATCCGTCTCAGTTGGTGAATGCATCGCAGGTGCAGTCGGTGCTACCACAGGGTGTGTTGCCACGGGGGTTAACAGGGACAAGAGAATGACATGGAAGATATACGGGAGGAAGTGGAGTAAGAGAAGAAGAAGGGGATTTAGGGAGAAGAGAGTCATACGGAAACTGATCATCAACAAAGACAACATGTCTCGACGTGTATAGCCGATTTGTTTTCGGATCAAGGCATTGATATGCAAATTGAGAAAGGGAATAGCCAACAAATATACAGGGCGTGGAACGAGGTTGAAGTTTATTGTCGGTGTAAGGACGTAGCCACGGGAAGCATAAACAGCCAAAAGAATGGAGGTGAGAATATGTAGTCGGTTGTTGAAAAAGAGTTTCGAACGGACTTTTCATATGTAGAACAGGTGTAGGCATCCGATTTATTAGATAAGCCGACATAAGAACAGCATAGGACCAAAAGTTTGACGGGAGTTTGCTTTGAAGAAGAAGAGCACGGGCTGTTTCAATAACATGACGATGACGTCTTTCAGACGTGCCATTGAGTTCCGGAGTGTGAGGTGGAGAGGTGAAATGAGTAATGCCATGGGTGGCAAAAAAAGATTTTAATTTGATAAACTCACCACCATTGTCGGAGTAAAAAGTTCTAATGGATTCATTGAAAAAATTTTCCACGACAGATTTAAATTTTACAAAGATATCAAAGACAGAAGATTTTGTTTTGATAGGATAAAGCCAAATATATTTCGAAAAATGGTCAACAAAGATAACATAGTATCGAAAACCATCAACAGAGTCTACTGGAGCCGGACCCCAAACATCGGAAAAAATAATATCTAAAGGTCTAGTGCTACGTAATTTTTGCGAAGAAAAAGGAAGTTTATGACTTTTCGAACACTTGCAAGGAATACAAACATTATTTGATACTGAATTTAACGGAATCTTAAAATGAGTTTGAAGAAATTTCATCACTTTATTTGAAGGGTGACCTAAAATGTGATGAATGACTGACAAGCTAGGAACAGCAACATGAAAAACTGCAGGTTTGCTGGACGGGAGACAGAGATCGTAAAGATCACTGTGGCAAACCCCTGTGAGAAGCACCGACTTCGTCTGCAGATCCTTCACCTGAAAATGATTTGGAAACAGTTCAACAGAGACATTATTTTTTGTGCATAATCGTTTAATGGAAATAAGATTTTTTTGTACGTGAGGCACATGTAAAACTTTATCAAGGGAAAGCGGTTTGGTTTGGGTTCGAAGAAAGGAGTTACCCATGTGCGTGATCGGTAAGTTAAAACCGTCTCCAACTTGAAGTTGATCCGCGCCAGTGTATGGAGTGCTATGAGATAGATTCTGCAGGTGGTTTGTTACGTGATGCGAAGCCCCAGAGTCAAGAATCCAGTGATCATCAGCAGCGTTATTCACTTGGCCAAAATGCACATTTGGACGAGATCTAGACCTGCCAGGTTTACCATGAATCTGCCAACAAGTTTTGGCTGTGTGACCAGACTTCTCACAATACTGGCATACGGTATCACTGCTGAGAGGGATGCCAGATGTGTATAGACGCTGTGGTTGATGCCGGCCTGAACGATAGTTACTGGAGCTGGGGCGGGAGGACTGATGAGATGTGCCCAGATACGCATTTTGCTGAAGAGTACGGGACTGATGTTGACGTCCAGATCCCTGATTCCAGGATCTCCCAGCCATATGCGCTGTTGGAGTGACAGAAGACTCATGCAGCCGAGCTTGACGTGCGAGAAAAGCCTCGTGATCAACAAGCTTTTCGTGAAGATCTGGAAAGGTAATTGGAGTTTCCCTGGCTCGAATGGCAGCGCTAACCTCCTTAAACTCGGGAGATAATCCATTCAAAGTGTGTATAACCAGATCCGTATCATCGACTGGTCCATGGATGATTGCAATTTCATCAGCAGTCCTTTTGATGTTGTTCAAATACTCAGCAACGGAGGAGTCGCCCTTTGAAAGACAGATTAGGCGTTCCTTGAGTGACATTAGTCTTGTCCTTGATTTTCCTGCAAACATTTTTTCAAGAGTTTCCCATGCCTCTTTAGAGGTGGAGACAGATCCCAGTGAATTAACAATCGTTTGAGAAACTGAGGCCATAATGGCATGAAGAATAAACTTATCTTGACGAATCCAAAAATTATAATGTGGATCGCTTGCAGCTGGAATTGGGTTGAAACCATCAACAAACCCGTGTAAATCATATCCAACGAGAAGAGCATCGAATTGGACCCTCCATGCTGGAAAATTCGTCCCATCAAGCTTGGAACCAGGGAGGTTACTGGTATTGAAAATAATCAGATTGGCTATAGGTGAGTTTTCTGCAGCAGTGGTAGATGAGGACGACATATTTGTGGCTATGTGGGGGGATCGAACAAAAAATTGCGATTAAGCCTAAGAGGCTCTGATACCATAAACAGGATTGCAGAATGTGTAATTGTTTATATTCATCTATACAGTAATTGTTTACAAAGGGGTATATATAATGAATACATAAATGAATTCCTATAAATCAGGAGAGCAAGTTATAACTGATTAATACTAAAAGATATTTGACTGATACTAAAAGATATTTGACTTGTTCAAAATATTATCCCTATTATACATCACTACCAAAACTTTCGTTACCATCAGATGGGGATGATTTAATTCTTAAAACTGATGCATTTGATCATATTTGGAGTGGAGTATTAAAAAAGATAGATTATGATGATTCTAATATTAAGATGAATGTGTCTCTTTGCAGGTATACTTATGAAACTTTTGACAGATACTCAACAATGATATCATATAAATGAAAAATAATTTTTGGCAGTAGTAAAAAACTGTAAAAAAAATTTATTATTTTTTTACCTAAAAGATTTTTATTAAAAATTGTTAATACTCAAGACAAGACTTTTATTCAAAATAATTTATCTTCTTAACCTAAACATAGAAGGTTTATAAAATGACAGACTTTATTAGCAAAATATATCTTTGATATTGATATTGTCAAACTAATAATAATGTTCTTTGCAGATTTTTTAACTAGAGATTGTCAACCTCAAAGAAGAGATATTTGATTTATTAGAACAAATGTCAGAAGATATCAATACTTTCCAGGTGTAAATCAAATATTTGTTAGATATTGCAAACTACAACTCGATACCAAAAGAAGTTGCAAAGCTACTTCTTTCATTTTGCTATATATAGCAAGCTAATATAAATCATTACAATTGCTTAGAACAAAAACTTTATAGCCTAGTCAACAAGGCTAAAATAGTTGAAGATTCATCTTCCACATGCTCTTGCTCCCCAATAAAGGAATATATTAGTCGATAGATAAAGCCAAAAGAGGTTACTCTTGATAATATCTCTCTAAGGCCTGATACTATGCACAAATTGAGGATATAAAGAAATATCATGGTTGATAGCTTCCAAACTGTTCAAGTGCATTATGAGGTAATGAGAGATTTATACTCTCTACAAAATAGCGACACTTGCTATATTGATTTTTCAGCGATATGTCCTAGACTGAGCTTTTTACAAGGCGCTCATCATCAAACTATTTGAGATTGGTATGATGTTGGAATGATAATAACTATATACTTGACTAACTTAGAGTTTCTTGAGATTTCATTACTTACTAGATGGATTCAAGAAGGGGTTTGTGGAGAAGTTGATATAAACCAAAAGAATTAATACTAATACGAAATAAGAAGCCGTAGATTGTTATTGGATGCACACATCTTAACTAGGATACAACAGAGGTTAACGTTAGGCTATCTAAGGAAAGTGGGTAAAGGTTGGGATATGGAGCCGTTAGACTATACATGGATATGAATCTGTGATTGAGAGAAATATGGAGATAAAATAGATATGTACATAAGGTGATATACGCTAATAGGGTTAGTGATTGTTACCGAAATAATCCTACAATAACTTTGAAAGATACCTTAATACTAAAGATATTATCTGCTGATCTAGATTTTTATGAAGATGAATGATATGATTCTTATCATTTTATTACTTTGGGAGAGGCAAAACATTTTCTCATTATAGTGGATTCAAGTTAACAAAAAATTCTAAATACACCAAAAGTGATATCCATTACAAAAGAGGAATTAGGATGAGAATCGTTATTTTTAACATAGGGGCATCATTTAGAAAGAGATTTTGAACCTATGTTGAAAAAAGCATATTTTCTTTTCTAATGATAGTCCCAGCTAAAAAGACATCGTTGGCTATTAAAAATTTTGTAAAAATGAAAATAATCATAATTAAAAGAGACAAGATAAGATCTTTATTATGTCATCTCTGCAAACATATAGAAAATATTTGTCCTTTTTGTAGGTTGGAAGACATTTAAAGTAAAAGATAAAGATGTAGCATTTGGTGTCTATACAAATGATGATTCTAAATCAAAAAGATAAGAAGATAACATGGAAATCTCTCCAACCAATAAGAAAAAAGAGAATTCACTATTGATAAAGATAGAATCTATTTTTTGAAAAGGTTGGTAAGATGTAATTTTTTTTCTAAGTTTTGAATTTGAATAAGCCCCTTAGAGTAGTAATAGGGGCATCGAACAATCTTTGTATATCATGTTTTTGTATTATCTTTTATTATGAATAAAAATTTCTCATTTCTGCAAAGTACATTTTATAACTTCCATTTTAAAACCATATTTTTCTCCTAAAATCTTTGGTATACATCTTAAGATGTTGTGTTGGACTTTATTGAACGAGCGTTAAGGGTAGTTACCTTACTCTAAGGTAATATTTGAAACATTCGGTAAAGACTCGACCAAAAATTCGGTAAAGCTACAGTCAAAACATTAAAGATACAAGTGTGGAAACTTAATGTATCTTTTAATTTGGAAATTTGAAACTATTATGTAGATAATTATATAATGACTTCTTATTTTATGAAAAAATTTATATATGGATTGATTGAAATATATTTAAATTCTATAAAATCTGTAAATGAGATAATTGCATCTCTTTTCGAATAAGTTAGTAATATTATAAAAAAAAGTGATAAATTAGAGAATGACCATTTGTTTCAAATATCTTTAATCTTTGATATTATGAGTAGCCTAATCTTTTATTTATTCTCGTGATTAAGATATTTTGTGATGACTTTTGTGATGGATTTCCTCAAATGGGGTAATGAAGAATTTATACTCCCTACAAAATAACAATACCTAATATACTGATTTTTCTAGAATATATCCTAGAATAAACTCTTTACAAGGCGTTCTTCGGTAAACTATTCAAGATTGGTATGATTTTGGAATGATAAACGCTATATTCTTGACTAACTCAGAGTTTCTTAAGAAATTATTACTTCTCAAATAGAATCAAGAAGGGGTTAAAGATTATTATCTAAATAATCCTACAATGATTCTAAACGATACCTTAGTATTACAAATATTATCTGTTGATCTATATTTTTATGAAGATAAACAATATGATGCTTATCATTTCATTATATTGAAAAAGGCAGAACATTTTTCAAGTATAATGAATTCTAAGTTAAGAAAAGAATTTTTTAAATACACAGAAAGTAATACCTATTACGGAAGAGGAACCGGGATAGGAATCATTATTTCTAACATGGAGGCAACAATCATGAGCCAAGTATGACCGGGCATCACCAAACTATAATAATAATTGTCGACAAGAAGAGCAATGATTAGCAATGTAAAATGCAAAAAAGTGAAAACCCAACTAATAGTTTTCAAAATGCTTTGCAGTTCTAACAGTAACAGTTTTAATTAACTTAAAATGGGTATTGCAAAGACTGGAAAACAAAACCAATCCTTATTCAAGATGCCAGTCCCTAGCATCCCTATTTTGTCAAGGATCACCATTTCTCAAAACCATCTGGATACTCTTGTGTGCCACTTTCAAGTATGAACTCTCCACCACTCTTGGCCAAATATTCCATACGGGCGTTAATATAACACGAGAAGCTGAAATCTAAATACGTCGCTTCTTTGGGAGTCGACATCCATTATGTGGTCGTCGAGTTGTATCTTCAATGGCTACTATAGGACTCCAATCACTTTGAGAGTCAGTAAAACCCTCTCTAAAACTCATGATAGCTTGTCTTTTCTTCTTAAAGTAAGTAAACCCTTTCACCTTTATCACAATGGATTTCAACCCCAATTTCCTTGCCTCGCGTCCAACATGTTCTGCAGTTGCATCTGCCGTATAACGTGACATTTTGGGGCCTCCCCTCAATTCTGGTACGTGTCCAGATGAACCAGAGTATTTTCTATTTCCCTTAGAATCTGTCACTGTAACAAATGTATTATTCCGCATTAGATTTATGTGGACTACATCGGCATTCTGGTCAGCAGCATTATCAGTGTACTGGGAACCCCCTTCCTCTACCACCTCTCTCACAAAATCCATGGGCTTGAAATCTGTCTCGTTATTAAAACTCTCCCTTTGAGCAGTATGGATGAATCTTTGAAGACCCAAAGCATAAGGAGGGTGCAGAGGCACCTCTGAGGTGGGAAAACCAAATTTCATCCCCAAGTTTCCTGAATGTTGGGATATGTGGTTTTCACTTTCACATGATGCAACATCAGTGTAAGAGCTCATACCGCCTTTAGGGTTGTCTAAACAAACAGCAGAACTGAACAATTTTCCTGTCAGAAATAAAGCAAATCAGAAAAGCTTGTCCACAGACCAAAAGCAGAGGAACATAAGACATGGATAAAGAGACATAACATAAGGAGTTCAAATGTAAAAATGTCCAAGGAAACAAACACAGAAACACACGAGAACAATGAAAACAAAGGAGTGTCATCACTAATCATGAACCCCTCTTATCCTTCCTACATTTCAGTTCAGCACGTCGGTCCTACTTCATGCGATGAAATTCAGATTTTATCTCAACAACAAAAGAACAAAATCATGGCTGCTGAATACTAGAAATTTACCAGTCAAACCACTATGTTGGCCTCAGTTCTGCAAAAGTTCTACTAAGAACAGCCAGAAAAGGGGTTCCATTTTTCGCTTCCAATTCAGAGAACCGCTAAATAGTAGCATAAGTAAATCATCAACCATTTTAGAACTTTGTCCAAGAAAGAAAATTGATCTTAAAAATGCAAACTTTACAAGGAAAATCTTTTTCGTCCTCTTCCTTGTCATCTACACTAAATTCTAAACAGGAAGTCGGTCTCCTTAAAATTGATTTGATCGATAGAGTATCAGTAAACCCAGCGAATAAACTTAACTATATCATTGGAAAAAAAAAAAAAAAGGTAAGGGGAAAGATGGAGATATTGCCTGCTGAAGAAATGAAACCTTTGGTTGCTGAAAACACGCAGAGGTTGATCGTCCTTCTAATCGCCATTTGAGTTGTTCTGAATCGTAATTGGGAAAGACAGAGTCGCGAGCTTCAGATGGGGGGTGCTTTTTTCCCCCTTTTCCGAAACCTCAAATGCAACGTTGTCGATCTATTTTTAATTTTTTTTTTAATAAAAAACCTAACGGAGCAACAAATCCAATAGAAAAGGAAGTAGAAACCCTAGTTGAAATCATAGTGTGAAATTTGTAACATGGTAAAGTTAATGATAAATAAAAAAAGATAATAAATTAAATAGTATTTAATTTTTTTATTTTTAATTTAGTATTAATACTTTAAAATTTTCAACTTAATCAGTAATTTTTTAAATTTAATATAAATTAAGTCAAAAGATTATTTTTAATATAATATTCCTATTAAATATTAGTAAAATACCCATTTATTAGTCATATGAATAAAAAGTAAAAACATCTTATTTATCTAAAATTTAAAAGTTAAATAACAAATTAAAATTGTTTAAAATTAAATTCTACATTAAAAAAATTGATTAGAATCATTGGATCTTTAAAAATATAACGGGAGATCAAACCATGCAAATGCAAGAGATTGGAGGGTAAAAGTACTCCTACAATTGCCCTGAGTCAGTCTTGGGAGCGCAGATTACCTGTTCAATTAACTCTGTCTTATTCTGTCCAAGAGTAAGACGACGTCGTTTCTTCTAGCACGCCTGCGAGGTTTGAAGACAAATCAGATGACTAATAAATTCAAGCAGCTTACCAGCTTGGCTCAGAGAGAGAAATAAACATGACGAGCCATGTATAAAATATTATTATTTTATTCTTAGAATAGTTATGTTTTCCGACTATAGTTTATGTACTTATTATTATAAATTATATATATAATTTTATTCTAATTTATATTAATTTTAGGATTATTCTTATTATTAAAC
>JANIHZ010000005.1:31016135-31026268 GCA_027478365.1 Erythroxylum rufum
CCTTATTGTCAGATTCCTATGTGATGAAATAGGTGCCTATCATTGGATCTGGACTTCTATATTTTCAAGCAACAATATTCTTTACCGAAAGAGGTCACTTTGTAGCTTTTGTCACTTTGCTTCCATAACTTGTTCATCGGTGCTTAGTAGAGATTGACGCTATTTCTTCAGCTTATGGTCTTCCTTATATAGCTGCCAAGGAAGGATTTGACTTCCCTCTCTTTACCCGCGCCTAGGTCTAGAAACAAACCTGCAAACATTGCATTAAATAATAAAACTCATCCACACATTATACCTTCTTTAGGTGTTTGAGCTGATATGTTCCATAACTTGAAAGATCACTCGCGTGTTAAGGCTCCCTACATCCAAGGCTTCATCTTTGAAGATTCGAAGGTTTTGTTCAGACTACAGGTTATACACCACAACGGAAAGGCTAATGATAAAGGTATTTATGTTACAGTTCTTGGAGGGTGGTGACTGGTTAACCCAAAGTAAAATGGATTGGAGACTGGTGAGTTGAGGATGGCGAATTTGGAAGTTGTTTAGAGTGTTTAACCATACGGTTTTAGAGAAAGAACATTTGAAAAATAAATGTTCAATAGTCTCTGAGTCCGAAACACACAAAAAGCATCAATTTGGGGTATGGAGGTACATTAATTTATCCCTAGTCTGCAATTTGTTCAGGGAGGCTAACCATAGGATGAAGGAATACATAGGACTATTCACCTTATTGCATATTAGGGATACCAAAGAATTACATTTGCTTTTAGATGATGGGTGTGTGGTCTTTTGAAGGATTCACTATGCGAGTCTTTAAGTGATCACCAAAATTTTCACTGACGGAGGAATCACCAATAGCTCCAGTTTGGATTAAGCTTTCCTTCACTTTCACTGATTTTTTTGCTAAAAGACCCCTCTTTTCAATCAGGAGAATTGTTGGAAATCTGCTAAAAATCGATGCTTCAATGATAACATTGGTAAGACTCGGGACAACGAGAATCTGTGCTAAGTTGGATGTTTCGAAAGAGTTGCCTCGACGTTTCTGGTTAAAGAATGTGAATTCAGGCTTTTGGCAAAATATTGAATACGAAGATATTCCAAATTATTGTTTTCATTGCCAAAAGATTGGACACAATAAGGAGAATTATAGAGCACTTAACGAAGACAAGTTTATGCCGTGAAAAAAATGGCTGCCCAAGAAGGGTGTTGAGACTTTTGAGGTTGTGAAAGAGATCGATAAAAGTAAAAATCCTACCATAATAGAGTCAAAGAACCCAATGGAGGCGTAAACATCAAAAGACAAATATGAAAACCATCAAGAACATTTGGAAAAATTTGCTCACGATGATGCTATTGTTGATGATGTTGCAACTGAACATATTGATACAGGAATTGTAGTTGCATCAACGGATAATTCTATGTTTGGTTTGAATGCTACAAATTCAGTGGATTTGGTGAGCTCTGGTAATGCTGCGATTATTCTCAACTCTGTTGCTCTTGCTATTACCACTGTCCAAGAGATAAACCTTGAAGCTATTGTGGTCGAACATGTTGACGATGATTCTGATAAGCATGTTGTCTAAACAAAAAATCTAGTGGTTGTACTTTCCGAATGTGTGAGAGCTGTCAATAAACTTCTTGCTATTGTCACAGATAAAAGGATTATTGTCACCAAGAATAAATTTTCCTTGTTAGAAGATGAGGAGACTGCATATCACATAAAGAATCAAAAAATTATGAAGGATGCATTAGTTTTAAATCTGCCATCTAATGATACTTTGGAGTGCATGGAGTTGGGTAGAATTAAGACATTGGATTTAGCATCTCCTAGTAGAAAGGAAGGAGGTTTGCATAGGGATTATGGAATTTCGAAGGTAGTAATTGTAGCAATTGACTCAACAGTTGTTTACGATGAGGCTAACGAGGTAATCTCTCTCAATCTCTTGATACTAAGCAATATGAGATAGGTGTAGGTATAAGAGCCCAACTTTAGGCAACTTACGGGGATTAGTTAATAAATTAACTCTTTTGAGACTATAAAAACTTAAAGTGCATTTATAATATTCAAATGATAGATATAGCTGAACATATGATGGATTTATCTTAAATGGATAAAGTTAAAAAGAAATTAAATTTTGACCTAATGATGGCTAACAATTGGGTTCGAATCTGGATTTTTTATGATCAAGAGTTTACTTGTAGTTTATTAGATGAGAATAATCTGCATATTACTTTACAAACTTTCCATATTTCCTTTAAAAGATATATGCATCTCTTTTATTCTTATGCGACATGTTCAGCACAGGAGGGGAGAGTTTTGTGGAATTCTTTTGTTGATTCCTCTTACCCATGGTTATTTTGTGGAGATTTGAACTTATGCTTGTCTTCAAACGAGAAAATTGGAGGTTTTCCTTTTTAGGTGACTGGAGTGGAAGAGTGACAACAATTTATGACACAACATTCTTTGGAAGATGCTGGGTATATAGGCTCTAGTTTTACTTGGACTAATAATTGAGATGGTCATCTCTATACTTGGAAAAGGCTAGATAGGGCTTTAATAAACATATAATGAATGTCGAATCTTACGCTCATGGTGGAACATTTGAGCCGAGTTCAATCTGACCATTCTCCATTACTGCTCTCGGTCTCGAAAATTGAGAATTTTACAAGCCCAAAATCATTTCGCTTTCAAATTGCTTTGTGTTTGCAAAGGAACTTCATGGCAATAGTTCAAGAAAATTGGAACTTGTCTTCCTCAGGATGATCATTTGTGAAACTTTGGAGTAACTTGAAGAGACTTAGGCTGGTTTTCAAAAATCAGAATAGACAAGTATGTGGCAATTTTTAGCAGAATGTTAGGAGGGCTGAAGATGAATTGTTGGTCAAGGTAAAACTACTGGAAGAAGAGGGCTCAAGAACTGCTAGGGAGGCCTATCATCTGGCTCGGGCTTAATACAAATAGGCGTTATTGGAGGAAGAATATTTTTTGTTTCAAAAATCTAAGATTCGGTGGATCAAGGAGGGGGACTCAAATAAAAAATTCTTCCATGCAATTGTAAAAGAAAGAAGGATTCACTCAGTGGTTCATCTAGTGCAGGGAAATGAAGGAGATTGAGTTACTAGTTTTTAAGGTATTCAGGTTAAGGAAATTTGTTATTTTAGCTACTTATCGCAAGATGAGGGAAATTATGTAGATGCTATAGACACCTTGGTAAATAGGGTGATTGAGCTGGTGTTGTTGGATGCTGAGGATGAAGACTTACGGAAAATGTCAGTATTAGAAGAAATTCTCGCGGTAATAAGGGAGATGGATGGTGACAGTGGAGTAGGAGACGACTTCAATAGGAAGTTCTTTACTCATTGTTGGGAGTTAGTGGAAAGTGACTTAGTGGTCGTAGTGCAAGAATTCTTTATGGGAGGAGACCTTCTTTGAACTTACACATCTACCTTTTTGGTACTAATTTTGAAGATTGCAAATACGTCTTCTTTTGCAAAGTATAGGCCAATTAGTCTATGTAACTTCTTTCAAAAGGTGATCTTTAAGTTGATCGTAAATAGGTTGCGTTTGATTATGGCAAAAATTATATCTCCTTAATAAGAAACTTTTTTACCTAGGCGATTAATCTCTGATAACATTTGGTTGACTCAAGAAATATCTTCATATATAAACAGAAAGATAAAAGGTGGAAATGTATTGCTCAAGTTAGATATGGCCAAGGCATATGAAAGAGTGTCTTGGTTTTTTATGATTAAAGTGTTGTGCAGCTTTGGGTTTGGGGAGCAATTTATAGACTGGGTTTGGAGGTTGATTTCAAATTGTTGATTTTATGTATTAGAAAATGGAGTGTCATAAGGATAGTTTCACTCATCACGAGGTTTAAGATAAGGTAATCTGTTATCTCCAGCTCTTTTTATTATTGGGGTCGAACTTTTGACAAGAGTATTGAATGATCTTCCATAAACGTCTGTATTTGCTATTCCTAAGGATTGCCCTAAGGTGACACATCTCTTCTATGTTGATGATGTATTGATTTTTACGAATGTATTAAGATCGTCCCTTACAGTAGTCAGGCAGGCATAGGAGAATAAGAAAGGTATTCTGGCCATTTAGTTAACGTTAATAAAAGTGGTTTTATGTAGGCAAATGCTCTTAGACAAGACAAAATTTGATTGCGCACATCATTGGTTTCTAGCATTATCAGTCCTTGTTCACATATCTTGAATGCCCCATTTATTAGGGAAGGAAAAGGTTTCCTTTTTTCAATGGATTGGTAGATAAAGTCACTTATAAAATATCTCACTAGGCAAGTAATCTGCTCTCAAAGGGAAGAAGGTTGACTCTGCTTCGATCAATTTTTACAATCTCTTCCATTGCATATCTTGGTTGCAGTGAACCCCTTACAAGGGATTTTGCTAAATTGGGAAAAACATTTGTAGATTTTCTGTGGGGGGTAGGTGAAGAAGGGCTTAAGCATTATTGGATTGCATGGAAATCCTTATGTTGTAAAGTGGAGGAAGATGGTATTGGTTTGTGGCATTTGTATAACATATGCTTGACTTTCTCGGCTAGTTATGGTGGAGATATCTAGTGGGTAGTTCTTTATAGGCATCCTTTATAGTTGCTAAGTATAGAACTAGAGGCAATCCGGAGGCGATTTCAACCTAGACTGGTGGACTCTCTGACTTGGAAATGAATGCTCGTTATTTATGAGTAGATTCAAGATTGTATTGTTCATTATGGTAATAAACTCATCTGGAAGGACACCACCACTGGGGAATTCTCGATGACTTCTGCGTATAACTGTGTTAGAGATGTGGGAAAAAAAAACTATAATAGATTGTAATATTTGGCATAAAGGGATTTTTCATGAAAGTATCAATTTTCATACTGCACTTATGAAAAAAATAAGCTTCCTCTGGATATTCCCTTGCGAAGGCTAGGGATTCTTGGACCTTCGAGATGTTACTGTTGTCAGAATGGTTGCAAAGAATCTCTGGACCATGTGTTCCTTCCTGGTGATTGGGCTAGACACCTTTGGCGATTTTTAGCTATGCCCTTTGGTTTAGCGGATCCATGCTTTAGGTATAGAGATATGTTAATATGGTGGTAGTCAATTAGGGGCAATTCGACTGTGAGATTGGTCTTTCATGTATTGCCATCCTTTATTAGCTAGAGTATTTAGAAGATGCATTGCTTGGAAAAATTTGATGGATCGCCTCCTCCTCTCTCTTTTATGATCTCAAAGACTATTAATTCTATCTCTTATATTTTACAGGATACTCTTCTTTAGCCATTTAAGGTAAATAGTGACAAAATGTGGTGGGGGCTGTTGAAAGATATGTTTGGCCCTGAAAGGTTTCCCTAATATGTTGGTGTAAGGCCTTCTTGGGATTTCTGAAGTTGAATATTGATAGTTCGTCGAGAGGGAACCCAGGGCTAGGTGGAGGTGGTGAGATTGTTCGTGATGAGTTGGGAAGATGCGTATTGGCATTCACGTTCCCTATTCAACAGGTTATAAGTCTAGAAGAAGAAACACAATCTCTTTTACAAGGATTGGTTGATATGTGTCTTGGTAGAGCTCAGATTCCATGAAAGTTAGCAAATTGGTTATTTGAGATGCTGAGGTTCTCTTTTGTAGATATTTTCTACATTGTTATACAGAGGCAAATCAAGCAATAGATTTCTTGGCAAATCTGGGATGTTCGTTGGAGAGTTTGACCACCTACAGTACTCAATCATTGATACCTCGTATCTTAAGGAGTATATTAACTTTAGCTAGGTCAAGCTTGCCTTTACTAAGAGTTAGAACTGTTTAAATGTAATAGATAATATCGACATTATCGTTTGTAATTTCATTATATTTTCACATCTTTGATGGTAGGCATCTATTGCTATTTATTTGTTAATGTCAACTTCATTTGTTTAAGGCAAGTCAAGTTCATGCTCCCTACTTTGTAATTTTCGCTTTTCTTATTAATAAAATAGGGTATTCATCCCCTCTAGGGTGCCTCTCTTGGTTGATTTTAAAAAAATAGAACATTTACTAATGGTTAATTTATATCTTATTTTATACACATTTAAAAATCAAAAGTATAATATATTGCAATAAAAAATAAGTTCATATATTATTTATTTATAATTTAATCAAAGCTTGATTTTTCCTTGTTATTTCTAAATATCATATTTCTAAGAAAATTGCGTGCATTAAGGATTAATTTAATTTAAAAGGTAAGTTCTGACCATAAATATTTAAAACCAATAATATAGTTAGATTGAAAGGGGCTAAAGTAAGTTACATCTGCCATAATTGTTCCCATGCCAGAGGAAGCATCTTATCATTTTCTTAAGTTTCTTGGTTAGTTCTTTAGAGAGGAATATATGTGATGACCATAAAATATGGAGTAAGTTGATCACATACTTAATCAATTGCAATCTTCTTACAAAGGACAAAGTTTTGTTACAACAATTACTTAGCCTTTTTTGAACTCTTTTTTTTAATGGAAAGCTACCGAAACATATTACAAAACTAGTCTAGGGAAAACCATTCCCGACATATCCTCGATAAGGAGGAAGTGACACCCAATGGGTGTAGTATCGAAATAAGTGACCCCAACATCCAATTGGTCTACGTAATTGGCTAACCAATCGGCGTATCTGTTGTTCTCTCGATATATATGTCGATGTACAATAATCCAATTCCAGGTAAACAGCTCGTTGATGCCCATGATTATGGGATTGAGGGCCTTTGCTCGATTGTCTACAGAAGATAGTATAGTAATTACTTCGATGGAATCCACTTCAAGTTCGATATGGCGGTAACCTAGAGTCCACGCGAGCGTGAGCCCGATAAATACTCTCCAGAGTTTCGCGTACACCGGTGAGCACCATCCAAGATTTTGTGTGAAACCACCAAGCCAACTGCCTGCACTATCTCGGATAAGTCCACCTGCTGTGGTTGAGGATGAGGACCATTTGCTTGCGCCATCTGCGTTTAGTTTTACCCACCCAGTAGGAGGTTTGCACCATTCGATAAGTTGCCCTTGTTGAGGGTGAGGACCGGAATCAATTCGACTGTGCCACTCGGCTGCCTGTTGGATCAGACCTGCATAAAACAAAATGAGATAATTTGGTGAGGAAGGCCAAGTAAACTGTTCATCAAAGAGGGTCATATTTTGCCATGTCCAAAGGAACCAGCAAGTAGTGCCAAAAAGGATCGACCAATCATGCCTTAGTACTCGTCGATGGTGTTGGAGATTTGTAACGAGCCACTCCCGATTCAGCATAGTGAAAAAGTTAGTGGAAACTATGTGTGGAGGGAATGTGTTTCACACTTGGTGGACTTTGACGCAATCTCGCACTACGTGTAACAAGGATTCGTCGAGTCAACAATGATAACAAGTGCCGTCTGTAGTAAACTTCTTGTGGACTCGTTGTTGGTAGTGAGTAACCGACCTTGTGCAAGGAGCCAGAGGAAGGAGCGAATGCGTTGGGGGCCCTTCCATTGCCATATTTCCTTCCAAACCCCATGAGGCAGGGCATCTTCATCATCCAAAAGCATGGAATAAGTGGAAGCTAAGGAGAATACTCCAGTGTTATAAAGTCCCCAGATCAACTTATTCTGCCCTAGGTAGGGCTTCGGGGGAAACGTACCTGCTATTAATCTGCAGATCGACGTCGAAAGGTAAGATTGAATTGCGTCCTAATGCCAATTACCATCAATGTCGACAAATTGATGGACGTTAAGGTTGAGTATGGAATCAAGGATTAGGGATGTAACATAGGTAAGCAGGGGTCTTATTCCCGCAATCCAAGAGTCGATCCAAAAGTGAGTTCGATGGCCATCGCCGATCATCCATTTCATGCCCTGTAGAACTATGTGTCAAATTGCCTTCAAGCTCTTCCAGAGCATTGAACCACCGTTTGCATTTAAGTAGGTGGGGATATTGCTGGCATCAAAATGATATTTGACAGAGAGGACTTTAACCCATAAGGCATGAGGCTTGGCAATCAGAGCCCATCTTAATTTTCCTAATAAGGCATCGTTGGTTTCGCGAATTTTTCGACTTCCTCCCAGTTAACAAGGTGAATCCTCTTTTTTTCGTTTGACGAACCCCACAAAAATTGTTTCGTAAGTTTCTCCGGCTCATCACAGAGACTTCAGGGCAGCCGGACCGTCTGCATTGTATAACTGGAAAGGGTCACTAAAATAGATTGGGTCAAAATGATGCGTCCTGCCAAAGATAAAAGGTGGGCTGTCCAGCCGGATAGGCGTTGGTGAACCTTATCAAGGATGTATTGATAGGCTGTTTTGTTGACCCGTCCGTGCAGTAGAGGGACTCCAAGATATTGACCGAGATCATTCGTCTGTTTAAATTTCAAGGCTCTACTTAATGACTGTGTCATCGAATAAGGAATATTTTTGGAATAAAAGCACCTTGATTTGTCTTGGCTGACTCGTTGACCTGCAGCATCACAAAAAGAATTTAAGATTTCGCGAATAATGAACACTTGATGCATTGAGGTTTCGGAGAAGAGGATGAGATCATCAGCAAAGAACAGATGAGAAAGAGGTGGTTCATTTCTGCTTAGCTTGATCGGTTTCCATTTTCCTTGTGCCACTGCTTGAGTAATTGAGTGTCCCAATCGTTCCATACATAGGATAAAGAGGTAAGGCGATATGGGGTCTCCTTGTCGTATACCTCTGGAGGGACTGAAGGCGTCACTGAGTTCCCCATTCCAGTTTACTTGAATGGAGACCGTGGAGATGCACTTCATTTGAACCTTTTCCATTAGTGGAAGGAACTATATAAATGCAGCTTCCTTATTATGATAAGTAAGCCTAATTAAGTGAATGGAAGAACCTTTGATCAAAGCTCTAGTATAAAAGAAAGCCAAGTAGTTATCTGATGTGAAATAGTTGAGACAATCAAATAACTTTTGCTTGGACTGATTACTAAACTAGATAATTCCCTAAAAGCTTGAAGAGAAGCCATCAAAATGCTCTAGAGAATAAAAGCAAATCTTTAGTAGAAGATAGGTTACATGTTCTTACATTTGGAGTTATACTTAAATATAAATTCTTGCATAATATTGTGATTTACTAATCGAGTTAAGAGCGTCCATGTATATAATAAAAAATAAAGGGAAATGGGGCTCTTTGACTTACTACTCTTCCTCCCTTTATCAATTTAGTTGGTTCTCCATTGATCAATGCACTATTGGAGGTGGTTATGTTGCGTTGCCTTATCCAATGAATTAAGATGATAGGGAAAATAAACACGTTAAATAGGTGCAAAACAAACTCCTAGCTGACATAATCAAATGCTTTATTCAAGTCTTGGTTAATTCTTCTTTATGTAACCCTTAAATAACTCCAATGCATTGATTATGTTATCTCCAATTAGTCTTCCTTCTAAGAATGCACCTTATGAATTATTGATTAAAAGTTTCAACATTTTTTTCAGACTCATTGCCAATAACTTAGAGATGAATTTTGTATAAAGCATTGCAACAAAATATTGGCCTATAATCATTTAGGGAACTAGGATTGGTAGTTTTGGGTATAAAACACGAGAATGTTTATTAGCCTCTTTTAGGATCTTACCTTTCTAAAAGAATTCAAGTACAACTGAAGTTACCATCTCCTTGATCAGTGGCTAAGCCATTTGTTAAGGCCTAGGGTTTTATATCGATTTAATGCAAATACTACTTTCTCCATATCAAGCTCATTGAAGGACTCCTTTGTAGCTCTCTTTCTCCATCATATATCTGATATTTAAAGAAAGAGCTTAAGATTAACACTAAAGAGTAGCTAGAGGTAGGGGTGTGTAAGGAGTTTTTAAAGAAGGAATGAGCCTTATGATTAATATTTTATAGTAAGAAAGCAACATCACCATTATGTTTAAGAAGAGAATAGTTTATATTGGTGTTCTTCCCTTCCATTATTGAATTATTCTTAGCATTAAATAAATGATCATAAGTGTTATTTCTCCTCCTTGCATTAAGTTCTTTGAGCTCTTTCTTAATCAAGCTAAGTTAAAATTTGATGGCGTGTCTGTTAGAGTAGTGCCCTAAAGGCAATCCCCTTTAGCGCATTTTGTTCATAGTCATGTACAGACTTTATGAATAAATA
>JANIHZ010000005.1:31026368-31043281 GCA_027478365.1 Erythroxylum rufum
GTTTATGACAATATAATATCAATTAAACTTTTAAACCTTAAATCTCTTTTTAAATTTATTTTATTTTCAATTCAATTTTAAAATAATATTTTTTAATTAAGCTAAAATTGTTATTTCATAACAATTTAATACTAATTAAACTTTTAAAATTTAAACCTCTTTGATTTTCAGTCCTGCAATTAAGCTAGAATGCAAATAGGTGAAGTGGGCAAAGGCAATTAGGACGAATGTGTTCCTATAAAATGCCAATATTTGCATTAGGCCTTAATCTTAGCCTTTTTTCATGCAAAGTCATATTGTTGTCTGCTAAGTCATCTGAGTCTCAGTCTCTGTAATATATGTTCTAAAACACTGTATTCTTCAAGGAGAAAGAAATTATGCCGACCTATGACCCAACTCTAACAGTTGCTCAACAGTCTCAGACCACATCAAATCGCTCATCCTTCACTTCTTACCCTCCACCAACTGCCAAGTATGAGCAACTTGTTCAAAGTTCAGACCTTTTCTGGGAAAAGCTCAGAGCTTTTCATCACTCCTTGGGAACTAAATTCATGTATGCTTTCCTATTGATTTCATTCTTTCCCTGACATATCTAGGGTTCTCTTATTATTTCGATTATACCCACGGACTCTTTGTAATTTTAGGTGTTGTATCGTGATCTGTTTACCATATTTGCCCGTTTCATGTATCGTCCAAAGAGATCGCAGAACTAAATTTCAAAAATTACTCAGTCTACCTACCTAGCTGAAGTTTAAAACCTCAAAGTCTCCAACTTTGTTCCATCCCCTAAGCCCTAGGGCAGTCCTATTATTCGGTTGTTGAGTTGAGACCTTCATACTCGACACTGTTATGCGAGACAACTGATAAAATCAGTGACTCGGAGGCAAAGGCTAAATTCCACTGTGGGGTTGAAGGGGCAAGTGAAAGAGAGAGTTTTGAGACTTGAGGTCTGGGGGCTGCATTCATGATATTGATGCATACCCTTCCTTTTCTTGTATGTGAATTACTTGCCAGAATTCTTTTAAAATTAGTACTTTACTTCCTCTCTTAAAAGTTATTGCTAGTATATTTTTGTTAATTAATTCCTAAACCAGCCATAACAGCAGCCCGCTTACAAGATGCTGGGTCTAAGTATGGTTGATTCAGTTGAAAAAGGATGATAATTGTTACACGTGGTGCACTATTTGATAAATCAAAGTTTTGGTTTCTATTTATGAGATACTGACTGTGTCTCTGGAAATCTATACGCAGTTAATGTTCTGACAAAATTGTTTCCATTTTAAGTTTTAGAACTGTCCTTAATCAGCTTTGATAGAAAGTAGTGTCAGCTTCTTAGACACATGAATCTTAAGGGGACACTTTTTCCATTTGGAAATAATTGCTGTCTGAACTACTTGCATTATGTATGTTTTTGGTTCCTTGTTCTTGTTTACTTGAGTTAATGTTATCTGTTGTAAGGTAAGCAACAAATTTAACCTTTTCTTGTTTTGTAGCTTCTATTTTCCTTGTTTACTGACATTGATATTCTCTCTTGTGCATTGGTGACTTCAAATCTGTGTTCTCGAAAAGGAAAAACTAAAGGAAAAAATTGGATATAGTTTATAGCTTTTCATTTTGCTTTATTGTTTGTAAAGGGTCCCAACAGTTGGAGGACAGAGTCTAGATCTTCATGGCCTTTTTGTACAAGTCACATCTCGTGGTGGTCTTGAGAAGGTATGAGTTTTTAGCTTTTCATTAACTAAGGTGTTTAGGCTGTGCACAACTGTCCATTGCTTAAGTGAAGCTTTTATATATAGCCACAATCTCATGCACATAGGAGAAAATGCCCTTTGCAGATTCTTGAACTTGGTTCAGGAAATCCTTACTGTATTAGTTGTGGAAATATCAACAGTAATTACCATATATGATGGATTATGTTACATAAATGCACCATAATGGCCGTTCACAAATATGGCAATATGTTCAACTTTAATTGGAGTCGGCTTCTTTTTGTCAAACTGTTTGTTATCCTTTTCAATGAGCATGCAGATGTTAAAAACAATAAAACTATCTGCTTGCATCAAGAAGAAGACCTTAATGCAGTTATGAGATAATGGGAGTGTAACTAAGAATCACGAGATTCTCTACTCTTGAAGGAGAAATTACAGAGTTCGAAAATAGATAGGTCAGACTAAGTCTCGATAGCAAGAGTTTTAGGTATTTCTATTACTAGAAGTAAGTCAATCCTCTTTG
Source organism: Erythroxylum rufum (assembly GCA_027478365.1). Taxonomy (NCBI): domain Eukaryota; kingdom Viridiplantae; phylum Streptophyta; class Magnoliopsida; order Malpighiales; family Erythroxylaceae; genus Erythroxylum; species Erythroxylum rufum. Next base: position 31,028,601 of record JANIHZ010000005.1, read on the forward strand.
TCAACATACTTAAAAACCACTTGACTTGAAGTATTCTTTGGATTGCCATTGTCTGTTTCTATGAAGATTTCTTTCTTCCATCCAAGTAAGACTTTTATCTTTCCTTGTCAAATTCTCTTGAAACTCTTATAGGTATTCAGAGATCATAGATGGAAGGATCCCCTTTTCAACGAGCAAACAGATGTTAAAAACAAATAAAACTATTTACTTGCATCAATAAGAAAACTTTAATACAGTTATGGGATAATGGGAATTTAACTAATAATCACACGATTCTCTATGCTTGAAGGAGAAATTACAGACCTTGAAAATAGATGGCCTGAGATAGGTCGGACTAAGTCATTATAGCAAGAGTTTTAAGTATTTCTATTACTAGAAGTGAGTCGATTCCTCTTTATCAACATACTTCAAAACCACTTGATATGAAGTATTCTTTGGATTGCCATAGTTTGTTTCTATGAAGATTTCTTTCTTCCATCCAAGGAAGACTTTTATCTTACCTTGTCAAATTCCCTTGAAACTGTTATAGGTAATCAGAGATCATAGATGGAAGGAAGTGATCAGCACCTTCAATTTCCCATCGACAATTACGAGCATATCATTTGTCTTGAGGAAGTACTATATGTCCTTGCTTTATCATTTTGAGCAGGTTTATCACTTCCACAAAGAAGCACCCTCAGTGGCAATGCGAGGTACGAACTTGTGGTTCTTCTATATCTTTTCGTTCTTTAGTATTTAATTATATGTTGAAAGTTCACGATTTTTTTCACTCATTTTGAATAGATACAAGGAACCTTTTCAGCAGATCTACAACCCTGGATGAAAGTACGAGCCAGTTAAGAGGTAAGGGCTAAACGTCAGCTGCTATTGTAAGTAGTCTTGTTTTGGACTATGACTATTTTGTTAGAGTTTGTGTGTGCATGTTTGTGTTGCTTTGCCTTTACACCTTGCTGTAGAGTCGGAAGACAATACTGTGTAATTCTAGTGTCCACCCTATAAATCAAGGTGGCTAGGAATATTTGTGGAGCAAATGTGGGGAAGTTTTATGATGAAATAATACAGGCAGCATCATGGTTACCAACTTTGGTCTGTGGAATCGATATTCTCATGGAAAAGTTTGTAGCTTTTGTTTATATTGCAGGTCTGAAAGTGCTTCTGACTTCCAACTAATTAATTTCCATGGCACACTAAGCTCCACATGAAAGTCTTATTCTAGCTATGTATTATTTTGTAATTTTCTTGATATGCATGGCGACATCTAATTTGCAATATAACACAACATTATGAGGAGTATATGCTTTCTTTTTCTCTGACTTTAAGTGTGAGCCAGGATCTGGTTCTCTTATGTCCGAAGTGTTTGATAAGTTATTTTTTCGATGGATTTCTAGTGTCGTATATATTTTCTTTTGGAGTAAAAAATTTGGACTAGTGTACTACTAAGTCAAGGGTATTGCTGGAGAAATTATTAGATTATCATGAGTTCTTGGGTGAATGAGTTCTCAACAACTTGTTCAAGTAAGTGCCATATTTATTTTCTTAGTTCTGAAAGAGAGAGGGTTGAATGTTGCTCTAGAATCTATTTCTTACGTTTATATGCCTTGTTTAAAAATTTTGACTTCAGAGGATTATGAACTTTGAATATTTGTGTACATGATATTTTTAGCAGAGCAATATCTCTTGAATTCTGGATCTGTAGCAGTCTTGCAAATAAATGGCCATTCTTTTGGTTGCAGGAAGTCTGGAATTGCAACTTGGGTCTTCAGTGAATGGAACAATTGATGGAAAATTTGATAATGGTTATCTAGTTACTGTGAACTTGGGCTCCAATCAGCTCAAAGGTGTTCTGTACCATATTCCTCATGCGTTTCTTGAGTATCAGAAACCTCATGGTTTAGATGTGCCTCCCCGTCGGCGCAGAAAAAGGTCCCGTTTAATGTTAAGTGATCCCTCTCGCCCCAAATCAAACAGAAGTGGGTACAACTTTTTCTTTGCTGAGCATTATGCTAGGCTAAAGCCTCAATACTATGGGCAAGAGAGGATTATCAGCAAGAAGATTGGGCTTCTGTGGAATAACCTGACAGAGGCAGAAAAACAGGTACACAATTGCTCATTTTTCTTTACTACTATCTTTGCCTATGCAGTAACCAATTCTTAACGGATCAGTGCCTTCTGTTTGTAAATTGGTAGGTTAAATTGTAACTTTTTGTGGAAATGCATTGCAGTGTTTGCATGCTTATCTTTCTTCGTAATTGCTTAACTGTAACTTTTTTGTAGCAGAACCAAATTGCATAATAGGACTCGTATCATTTGAATTTGGGTTGTTCCACATGCATGCATTTGTCCTGCTTAAAGTAAAAAAGCTTTCCTTCCTTTCCAAATTTATCCAAAACCCTTTTTTTTTTCTTTATTTTGCTTTTTCATTTTTTTTCGTGAACTATCTTCAAACTTGAGCTTCTAGGACCATCTTCATTCTTGCTAAAATTTAAGCTTAAGTGACAACTTCATGTTGTTGTATGCAGGTTTATCAGGAAAAAGGCTTGAAGGACAAGGAGAGATACAGGACTGAAATGCTTGAATACAAGTCGTCGTATGCAGATTTATCAGGGAAAAGGCTTGAAGGACAAGTAGAGATACAGGAGTGAAGTGGTTGAATGCAAGTCGTCTTATGCTGAATAGCTTCAAACAGATTTTAGTTCAAACCATATATGGTGTTATGGGATGTTTTTGCTGCGGCTGCTATACTTTAATCTGAAGTTGAAAATAACATAGATGCCTTATTTCTAGTTGGTTGGGATGAGGAAGTCTTTAACTGTCGAGGTGAAGTTATACTGTGTAATCCAATTGAAAGAATTATCACTGATAAAAGTCTTGTCATACCCGATGACCCGTTTTGACAAGACGAGAGGAGATTTCATATAACCAACCACATGTAACCGGTGTTTCAGGTAAGTGACAGTGGTGCAGTCTGATATATATTTGAGCTGAGGGCGGGGAGGGGAGGTTTCTTCAGCTATGATATCTACCTTCTATCCCGGGAAGAGTCCATGATGGACAACAGCATTTGTTACATTTGTCATGATCATAATAGGTCTTCCTAAAGTAAAATGTGGCTTGACTTGGATATAATACACAAACTGTCCATAAAAAATTGGATCATAATTGAGGAATGGGAAACAGCAGATGATCTGATTCTGATTAGTTTGAGATGCGTGTATGATAAATAAAACCTTGAAAGGCATTGCTAAACATCATTATACCCAACAAGAAAACCAAAAACGTTGCTCCTAGTCACATGGAAATTTATTTTGATATTCAACTGTCATGTTTGTTATACAAGGGAATTTTGTTCTCATATTTAAGTTGGTACAACAACATTGGAGTGGGGTGATAATTGCGACATCAATAGCCCTAATATTAGGACAAATAAAATCAGCTGAATAAAAAAGCACGAAGTAACCTTAAATACTCGTTTCTGCATCTTCAACACCTCTTCTGTTTCTAACATATCTCCTTTATATTTTTTTAACTCCTCAGCTTGTTTATTCAGAACATTTTCCTCAATTTCTGTTCCTCCAAGTTGATTCAGTTTCTTTTCTTGCTCGCTCACAGTTTCCCTGATATGATTATTCAGATCAATTCTCAATTTCTGTACAGTACCTGCTAGTGCCAGATACTCAATCTCACCCTCAATCTTGTGCCTGAAAACGCCCTCGAGCTGACTCTCAATCTCTCGACAGCTCATTTGCACTAATTCTACAGTATTCCCCAATTCTGCATTGGGTGAAATGCCATGGTTCAAGGTAGCTTCTAGTTCAGCAACCCTAGACTCCTTAAGCTTCAGCATGGTCCTTGCCTCCTCCAGTCTGCTTTCCAAATGCGCCACATTCTCTGTCAAGCACAACACTTTCGATTCCAACGAAGTTAATTTTCTGGTACTTCCAAATTCGAGCTGATCGGATGAACTTGACTCTCGGATTCCTGAACTTGCAGTATTGATCTTACCAACCTCCCCTAACTTTTGAACCTCTGCAAGATTTGATATCTATTGTCAATTTTATATGCCCAATCATCTTGTGTAAGCCAATAAGCCATGAAAGATCATGAGACACAGTCCTGAAACGATCCTATATCTAAGCAACAGACTATTGCCAGCACTTGATAAAGGGATAAAAACCATTACGATCCAAACATGTCCCTACAATGTCTTGATAAAACTACAAAATAGAAGATGATTTAAAATGCAGAAAAATGACTTGCAAGTAGCAAATATTGGGGGTTCTTTCAATGTTGCCTGGAAAACATATAAGCCAAGTTCCTGGAGACAAAGGAAATAAGAAGTGTGAATTCTTTTGTAATCATTAAGATGGAATCCAATGTCCTGTAGAATGTGATCTGAACGGATGTAAGATCGATTATCCATTTCCATCTTTACATGAAATATTGAAATTCACAATAAGTTAACAAAATTCGTGAAAGTTGATAAAATTCATGAACCAACTTGAAATATAATGGGCTAATCCAGAATAAGCTAACATTGAATGTCAGATATCTGCTCATTATTGGAGTGACTAGGTTACTGTACTTAATTGGAGTAACAAGCCAATAATTGATGTTCCAAATAGGAAACAAACTCTTGGATCCAAATAAATTCTCCTAAAGCAAAGCAAGAAAAGAGATTTAAAATGTCAGGACTCGGTCCAAGCCAAAAGGGCGGTCATTTATTTATCCACAAGACCAACCTAATTAGAACAACTTTTCTTTTTCAAAAGTTACAGTAGGAAGGAGAATATTGAAGCTCTTGTCACTATCTTTTGCCAGCTTTTAGATTTGCACCCACATGCTATTATAACGCAAATAGTGGACATTCATAGTTCCAGAAGTGTGCCTAATAGACACTCCTGTCCAAGAAGCAAATAAGTACTTTAGCTATTCATCCTACCACTATTTCCCTGAATGTTAAATACATGGCAAACTCAACAACTGTCATCTCTTGCGTCAAGCTAATCACCAAAATTACCTGAGCACTAATCCTTGAGGGCTCTATGTTCGTAGACATCTAGCACAAGGAAAGCAAACCCTAGAACCTACCATGTAAAAGCCACAGAGTTGCCTTAGAGCAAACTTGAAACACCATATATAATCATAGGTAGCTTCTAAAGTGTGTTACATTCTTCCACCAAACCTTCATTGGTTCTTCCTTTTAATGATCTCCAGATTATACCCCACAAACTAAATTTCCCTCCATGTACCATTAATTCATCTTCATATGCATAACCAGGGCATATATGACCATCTACATACAAAGTTACATCTTTTTCATGTGAAGCTCTTAAACCCATAACAGTTCTAAGCATTAAATCTTTTGATAGGAATGGGACAAACTGGGAAAAAAAAAATCAGCACCACAATGCAACGAGAAGTGAGATTGTAGTAAATAAAAGATGGATATGTATTCCCTATTATCGTAATAGCATCCAGGTTTACCTGTCCAACATGCTGTTATCTGAACAATAAGATGACTATTGATGCAAAAAGGCTTAGAGTTCATAAAAAATAAAAAATAAAAGAAAGCAAATCAGTCAACCACAAGCTTTAACTTGATGGGATGAAGAGTGGAGTTGAGGTGACGAAAAGACCATAAGTACTGAAACTTAGCTTATGCTAGGTTTCTTTATTTTATAGAAAGTAGTAACTTAGATATATTATCCTAATTGTTTACGAGTTAAACTTATTTAAGAATAAAGAATTATTGTTAAGAGTATGATTCAGTTCTATTTCGATAGTTTAGTTAGTAATCCTTTATTACTAAAATAAGGGTTAATTCAGCCCTTCAATAATAAGATCCTGAATTTTTGTCGACGAACTTTATTAATCAACCACCAGCATCAGTAATAAGATCCTGGAGTTGAGATGAGATGACAACAAAGACAACAAGGGTAAATTTTAGTTTATGCTAAGTTTTCTTATTAGATAGGCAATAGTAGTAAGTTAGATATGTTATCTTAGTTGTTTTAAGACTTAAAACTTATTTAAGAATAAAGAATTTTTATCATAGTAGGATTCAGTTTTATTTTGGATATTTAATTAGGAATCTTTACTACTAGAGTAAGGGTTCCTAATACTTTTCTATATATATAATATATGTGTATGCTCCGCCCTTCAATAATAAGATTAAGAATTTTTTCTATAAAATTGAGTTTCCAATAAGATGGTGTAATGCTTTCTTCTAAGTGTAATTCTTAGACTTTAGGAGTGATTAATAGTTCCCTACCCTTGCTTGTTTACCTCACTAAAATTCCAACAATTCTAGCCTAAATTTTCAGCAACCAAAACCTAAAATTTTTAGCCATATCAAGCCTAAAATTCCAGCTATATCAAACACTAAAATTTCAACTAAATGAAACTTGAAATTCCAACCTCCTAAGCAGAAATCCCAAACCTAAAACCCAAATTTCATCAGCCAAATTTTATAAGTTTATGTTAGTTTTAACTACTAGTTTGATATATTTTTTTACCTGTCCTACATTAGCTATACAAGACCTTATAAATAATTAACATTAATTTAATGGCTATATTAAGAAAAGACTAACATTAATAAAAGTAAAAGGCAGAGTGCAAGATACTATACAGTAATTACCATAGATTGCATTTACTAATTAGAGAACTGTACAAAAACAGCAGAAAGAAGTCGCTACTAACCAGTAAGTACCATATGATTGCATTTACTAATTAGAGAACTGTACATAAACAGCAGAAAGAAATCGCTACTAACCAATAAGTACCATATGAACATTTACTAATTAGAGAACCGTACATAAACAGCAAAAAGAAAAGTTTTTGAAATTATCTTACCGCTTTCAAGTGCTTCTTGCACGGATTGGAGAGCTATTATAGATTCAACCAACGGATCATGGTTTGATGAGGGTTGGTTGCTTGCAATGTTGTCTTCCTTATCCTCCCAAGATGAATTAAGATCTTCAACCTCGACAGCATTCTCTTGGTCATTACCAGTTGGAATCTCTTCGCTGAAATGCTCGTCGACTGCATGGGCTTCATCACTACTTTCTCCATCAGAATTCGTTGACCTTTCAGAAAGGTTTCCGTTGCTGGTTACAGAAGTAGCACCCTGCATAAAGAAAAGTTTGGAGTTTATGGAGTCAGATTCCATGCTGGAATGAGAATTTTCCTCCTCGATTTTGACCCTTTCACCTCTAGGCTTCTTACTGTTTTCAACATGACCCTTCATTTGTTTAAGGCGTTGGGGTGAGCTAGATATCCACTTGCAAGCCAAATTCTTCCACACATAACCCAAGACCGCAGGCAATTCATTCCTCCCCCGTGGAGCACTGGCTGCGCTTGAAGATTTGCTGCTTTGGTCATCACAGTTCTCAGAGTCTGTGCCAGAGGTAAAAGCGGAACCAAGAGCAAATCTAGATTCGAAGCTTGGTACATAGTTTACAAAGCCATCAGGAAAAGCTACATTTTTTGACTCATTGGCAGATTCAACAAGACCTTGGCTGTGCTGCTTGATTTCGGCAGACGATAAATGAGTTGGTTTGGTAGGATTTCCAGAACTAGGTCGCTTCAAAACTTTACCGATATCTCCATTGACAGGAACATCCTTAACAACGTCTCTCTTAATTCTCCTCCATTTCTTCAACCCATAGCCTTTAGTAGCTGGAGATGAGCCAGCAGCAGGGGAACTAGCAGTTGAAAGTGATAAGTTACCCAAATTCCCTACATGTTCACTTTCCTCGCCTTCTTTATGTTGTTGAGAATTAGCACTTCCACCAGAAACCGTAGGATGACATTGGATAGAACATGATCCATTAGCCTTAACCTCACCACCACCACCATCATCATCATCATCAACAACAACAGCGACATTTGTAACACTATATTCAGGGGGGGTGGTTAATTCATTATCTTCGACGGATTCATGTGCAGAACATTCACTTCCTAAATCCATGAATAAATTTAGGACAAAAATGGGCGTCTTTTTGCTTTGTTAAGTTCTTGAATTTTTTTTGGAGGTGGGAATTCTAAAAGATGTGAGTAATAATCAGATGAAAGACGAAGAAGAATAAAAATAATTCCAGCAGCCTCCTACCCAAAACCAACACAATCTAAAAGAATAAAAGGTTAACCTTCGCCTCCAACGAATCATGATCGCGTATTATTAACATGGAATTGGAATACATAATCCCTAATTTTGGGATTGAACTAGAAAAAAATTGAGAGTGGAAAAGAATGAGATTTGGGACATAGACGTACCTTTCTTTTACATGTCTATTAAAATGGAACATGGAAAATAAGAGAGGAGAGACGATGAACAAGGGACATGATATGATTAAGAACGGAAGAGGAAATGGTGGTGGAAGCCTAACATAGCTATCTATCAAATAGTCATATAGATGAACTAGTGATATGAAATGATGGAGAATGTGGAGGAAGGAAATGGTGTGGAATGGAAAACATAACATAGCAATCTATCAAAAAGTCGTATGCAAATATTAATTTAATTTATACGATTTGTGTAAATTAGTACAACCTTACCGAGTTACCTGGGTTGGGTTAGGTTGGTTTGGTTTAACCTTTTTTGTATTGGGCATGTAAGCCATAGCCATAACAAAGAAGTTTGATGTTGATTAGTCAGTTTGAAGAAATAAAAATGAAGCCCCATGGTCCGTCCCATCATCCAGTTCAGTCGTCATTGTTAAGCACATGCTCCTTAGTACCCCATTCCTCGGTCAGTTCATGTTCATGTTCATGTCCATGATTAATTATAGTGAACAAGATGGCTTTAGCCTCCCCTTGTAGAATTAATAAATGGTTTTTAATCAACAATTGAATTGAAATTTGAAACACCTGTTTTAATAAACGTCAATTTCCAAAAGAGAAAATAATCACAATCCAGCTTGACCAAACCATTTTACACTTTGTTTGCAGCTCAATCTGATTTTTGACTTTGGTGGAAGTAAACCAATGAAAGACGAGAGGGGTTTGACAGATTGAGAATGAGCCCCACCACACACACACACACGCACTCACACTCTCACAGACATATATAATATATATATGTATATACGCAGATCCTTCCTCTTTCAGTCCACGATTTGCTGCTGCATTCTTCTTCAGCCGATAGTCTTTCGTCAGAGCCACTGATCACTTAATGCATCTGTCAGCTTGAACGGAAGCAAAAGAAATCCATTTCGATTACAATTTCTTGGCTCTTCCCACCCAAAAATATGGTTTATTGTAAGCACAAATAATGAGGGGCCTTTTATTACCTTTGCAGCCTGTAACCTCCTAGATACTGCTGACAAGTACAAGTCTTCGTTCAAAGTTTTAACTTTCTTAGTCTTATTCACTCTCGTCAAGACGACGGGAACAAATTACTTGTTTAAAAAATTGAACGAATGGAAGCTAATAGACAGAACGTCTTCAAGACATAGCCATGGAACCTTAAGATTTCAACTTGTTGCAACTAAACTGGTACACTCCCCCATCGGGCCAATATGAATGGTGGAAAGGAAAGTGACCTACATGATTTGATACTAGCGGCTCCTATGTGATTATCACAAGTACACTATCCAAAATGATGAACTTTGACATAGTGCACTTGCCATCATTGCCTTTAACAGCTGCAATGGTTTTTTGATAAATTTTTAATAGTTAATATGGACAGAATATAGAGTCTATTATTAAAAATTAGGTTTGGGTCAACCATTGTCTAAATAATTAGAACTAGTTGTTTAGATAGTTGACCCTTACCATTTATAAACCATTTAACATTTTCATGTCTAGGCAATATGGGACACTCTAACACTCCCCCTCAAGTGACAACTGGATCTAGTTATTTGGATAGTTGATCCTTACCACTTATAAACCCTTTTAACATTTTCATGTCTAGGCAATATGAGACACTTTAATACTACCCCTCAAGTGCAATTGGGGCTGGACATCCAGTTGTCACTTGAAATATACACAGTGGTAACCGAACCGGGTTGCTGGGACTGGATATCCAGACGGACAACCGGGAAATTAATAATCCGAACCAAACCTTCTCTGATACTATGATAAAATTTTAATATGGGCAGAGTGTAAAGTCCACTATTAAGAATTGGGCTTGGGTCAACCATTGTCCAAATAACTAGAACTAGTTGTTTGGATAGTTGACCCTTACCACTTATAAACCTTTTTAACATCTTCATGTCTAGACAATATGGAACACTCTAACACTCCCCCTCAAGTGCAACTGGGGATGGACATCCAGTTGTCACTTGAAATATACGCAGTAGAAACTGGACTGGGTCTTTGGGAATGAACATCCAGACAGACAACCGGAAAATTAATAATCCGGGCCAAACCTGCTCTAATATCATGTTAAATTTTTAATATGGGCAGAGTGTAAAGTCTACTAACAAGAATTGGGCTTGGGTCAACCATTGTCCAAATAACTAGAACTAGTTTTTTTGGATAGTTGACCCTTACCACTTATAAACTTTTTTAACATCTTCATGTCTAGACAATATGGGACACTCTAACATGTTAGTCGTTCGAACCTCGGAATGATAGATTATGTCACGTGTTAGACCCACACGTGAGGGGGGTGTGTTGAAATATAAGAGTGAAGTTTGTCCCACATTGGAGAAAGAGAGGAAAGAAGACCAACATATAAGTCTAGTGGGCTACTCCCTTTATCACCAATTAGTTTTAGGATGGAACCTCACTTAGACTTGTATGTGGTCTAACTTTCCTTCTCGTGTGGGCTTGTAGGCCCATTATAAATTCTAACATGGCATCAGAGCCTTTATGACCAAGTGGTCGTGAGTTCAAATCCTACCATCTACCTATTATTCAGCACAAGGTAGAGTGAGCCTGTGCAAGTTTCAAGCCCAAATGGCTTTCACTTAAAGGGGTGTGTTAGTGAATATATAAAACCAATTAAGTTGGCCTCGCACAACAGCTTAAGCTATTGTGGTGAAATGCTTACTTAACATTTTGTAATGACTTTCCAAGTTGGAAATGTTTGTAAATGAGATTGATCAATGAGTGTAATAATAATTGTGATTATGATGTTTATAAAAAATAAATGGGCCCAATTTGATTAGGGGTTTTTCCGTAATATGCGTGTGATATTTGAAAAAATTGTAATGAGTTCGATTGTTTGACCGTCCTAATGCAACACCTTTGTAGAGTGTATTTCTGAATACCATTGGTACGATCGGGGATATGCACTATGAGAGTGGGGTGCCACAATAATATTTTTCTTTCATTTCCTATAATCATATTCTCTATCATTAATGAATTTGATTTCATCTTATTCATTTTATCACTATACATAAGTTTTTATATATTCATATGTTATAAAATCTCAAATTTTATAATTTTGCTAATCAATTGAAATTTTTAACTTCAATTAATTGAACCGATAGCTTTAATTTTAATATTTTTCTTTCATTACTTATAATTTTATCCTCAATTATTAATTAATTTAATTTTAAAATTAAATTTGAAAACAAGAAATATCAGGTCTAAGGGCCAGCCCAGGCCTAGGCCTTTTTTCCCCCGAAGTTGGCCTACTACCATCCCATTCATAAGTCTTTCTTTCTTTTTAAGAATGTTAATGGTCCTTTTTAAAAACTCAAGTTTGACACCAAGAAACATCATTTTTGGTTAATTAGTTCTTTATCTGTTAAGTAAATAATGTCTTTTTTAACTAAGTTAATTTAGGTTAGGCTAATTCTCCTAAATTTAATCTGGATTCAAATTCTGATTACTCGAGTTTTAAACATTGACTTTGACTTCGATTAAATTGTCATCCCTATTTCTTTTTAGAAAGATTTCCCATCTCTTTCTCTAATTTTTTTCTTTCGTAAGTTTTTCAAAGAAAGTACAATTGAAGATAGTTAGGAATGTATCTCTGTACTTTCATATTGCTCTCGCTCAGATCATATAATAGAGAAGAACTCTCGCTAGGTTGAAACTGCCATTAATCATAAACTGATGCATCACCTTTTAGATTACTCCTACTTAATACATTTCTTCTATTTGATATTTACTTACTAGATCAGCTTGATCCTATATCTCATATTGAGATAAGTTTTGTCCTATATTTGCTTGCTTTAAAAATCATTCTTTAAGAAGTGTCATCCTATGACTCTAAATCAGTTATTTTTTCAATACTTTGTTTAAAATTTCCAAATGATTAGTTGTTTATTTCCTTTGCTATATTTTTGATCATTTTTTCTTATGTTTATTTTCCTCTATTTTACTTCATTTCACTAGAGATTAAGGGATTTTGTTTATTATTTTGAGTTCGGTTGAAACTTCATAACTTAAAATTTTGATTTACTGCAAGTAATGATTGCCTTGACGATATGATCATTTCTTACTAGAAGTTTTTATTTCGTCATTTCCTTGTTCACATTAACTTGTTTTAAGATCGTCTCATGAACTATAATTGATACTTTTGCTCTTGTTTATGATTAATCTAATTCATCCTATTTTAAAGCATCCTAATGCTAGCCAATGATCATGAGAATTGTTTTGTTTTCAAGTATCAGGGTAAGTTATTTTACTTTTTCAAATAGCCTATAGGTTTTTGTGCTTTAGTTGAAAACTGTAAAGATAAGCATCATGATGCTTAATGAACCCACTAAAGATAAGTTAATGTTATATGGATCTTTAAATTGGATCCGAGAATTTTTGTTTATAATTTGATTTTTACTGTATAATCTTGTCTTGCTTATCTTTCTAAGGTCTTTTCAACTACTGATTTTGCTCATAAAAGTGAGTTGCTAGATTATTTAATTCTCTCTCTTCTTGTTTGGTGTATTTAATGCCTATAGTTTCAAGATATATATTAGTCTAATGATATTTGTTTCCCTTCTTATATAATGGAAGTTGAGGTAAACAATATCTCGACTGAACTAGAAAAGCTGAATTAATGAAAGGTTATTTTGTTGAATTAGAAAACCTATTATAATTTATAGGATCTACATAATATAATTTAAGTGTCAGCTAATGTATAATAGACAACAACGATATGAAATTACGAATTGCTTATGTGGCATTAATGGTTAGGACATTTATCCTTTTCCAGATTAGATTTTATGGCCAAAACTTTGTTAAATTTTCCTTTAGAGTTAAATAATGCTTACGATATTTGTGCACTTGTAAAACAAACATGACTTCCTTTTTTTATTAGTTCAATTTCGTTAGTTAAATCTTTTGAAATCTTTATTATGATATTTGTGGAACAAAATTGCTTCTCTTTTTATACCAAATATTTTTTGATTGTTTTGGATGATTTCTCCAGATTTACATATGTTTCTCTTTTGTACAAATCTAATTTAATACTTTTGTACCTAATATTTGAGTTAATAATGGAGGGAGTTTTTTATGTGCAAATTTTTAAATAATAAGGAATAAATTATTGAAATTTTCATTTATGTGGGTCGTGTTGGCACTAGGGAATGGGTAGGCTTAATGCCACCAAAACCCGTAGTAAGCCTAACTTTTCTGTATCCGACTACAAATCCAGCATGACCTATTTATTTGTCTGATTAATCCTTATACCTGCTTAATAGGTTGTAAGAAGTAAGGATCTAAATCTGCAATTCTCATATACAACATCTACTTATCATCAACATCAACCAACATCGTTCTCAATAATATAATATATTTATACATATACCAAGTACATATGATTATGACAAACCATGGAGCGTCTAGAAGTATCTGCACTTTACATCATGACAAAACATTACTTGTCTGATTATCCAAGCGAGTCTCAAAAGGCTTGGATTTATCTCTTTTCCGATATGCTAATCCCCTGAAATGGTGATAGTGAGGTGTGAGTCTACAACGCGACTCAGTGAGATATAAACATACTACCATGCTAGTAAGGCTAGGTACATAAGGCTAGCTTCACAAGAATGGTCTGTGGCATTCTATGCAACAATATATAACATCAAAGGATACACAGGTAGTAATCTCAAATGCAACAACAACATGAGTATTAATAAATAAGCTCAACATGAATTGTTCAAAGAAAATGTGATTCTAGTTTCTGAATTCTTTTCTAAGTTATGGGTTCTTTCTGCATTCTGGGTTCTTTCTAAATTCTAGTTTCTTTCTAAATTCTAGTTTTTTTCTGAGTTCTAGTTACCTTCTTAATTCTAGTTTCTTTCTTGATTATGATTTCTGATTCTTTCTAAATTCCTAATTCTGAGCTTTCTCATTTCTGAGTTCTGATTCTTTTTGAATTCCTAATTCTGAGTTTTCTCATTTATGAGTTCTGATTCTTTCTGAATTTCTAATTCTGAGCTTTCTCATTTCTGAGTTCCGATTCTTTCTAAATTCATAATTCTGAGCTTTCTCATTTCTGAGTTTTGATTCTTTCTGAATTCCTAATTCTGAGCTTTCTCATTTCTGAGTTCTGATTCTTTCTGAATTTCTTAAGAAGAGACAGAGGCATGCTAGTACAACATATCTCCCTTTTTCTGATTCTTTCTGAAATTCTTAGGAAGAGACAGAGGCATGCTAGTACGACATATCTCTCCTTTTCTAATTCTAGACAAGGTTGGCCTAACCTTTCCCCTGGAGGCCTGCCCTCTCCAGGTAGGACCCGGATCTAACCCATCACCGGCGGGTTATCTATGTGCACATAGTCT
>JANIHZ010000005.1:31077768-31090754 GCA_027478365.1 Erythroxylum rufum
TTCTTTTCTCATCAATTTCCTTAAGGCACAATAACATCTATAACACAATTCATATACAAAAACACTCATTTAAGTTCTTTTAATATTTCTAAATTCCACTTAAACACCGGGGTCCAACAATCCGGCAATGTCTTGATGTGTTTGGTCAATTTGTGCTTTTATATCATGCAATACACACATATGTATACATTACTAACTTGTTTAATCAAATGAATCCTCAATCATACACATGTATATGTGTTGGACCCCAAATTTTTATTTTATTTTATTTATTGATTTATTTTATTTTATTTTCCTTGAATTTAGTGATTTATTTAGCAAGCATAAGTAGTAATTAAAAATTTAGAATAGAAAGGTTAGAATTAAAGAGTAAGAGAAAAAAGGGCAAATTTGGCAAATCACTTAAGTTTGAAAGACATAAGGCTTAAATGAAGGGCAAAAGTGACATTTTACACTCATTAAAGGTAGAATTGGAAGAAGAAGAGTGGTCTTGCTCTTCGAAGAAGAAGAATAGTGCATGAGGGAGAGAAAGAAGAGAAATCGTGTAGAAGAAAGGGAGAAGAGAGAAAGGAGCTAGGTTTCATCTTTTCTTGGTTTTTAAGAATGAATTTGAGGTTGTTCAAGAAGAGAAAAAGAAAGAGGAAGAGAAGAGATTTTATTTGAGCCAATAATCTCATTATTTGGTGAAGATTCAAGGATTCTAATCCTTTGGATTTTTGGAAGGATTTTAGTTCATGAAGCTTAGGAAATGTATGGGTTTAAGTTTCCTATAATCAATTTTAATGAATGTGCTATGATTGGGTTTTTAATTTGAATTCCTATTGAATGGGATTTCGTCATTGTTGAAGGAAATCAAGAAGGGCAAGAGGAGCAAGAGGAGAGGCATCTCTGAGCAAGTTTTAAGCAAGGAATTCAAGGTGGGTTACAAGTTTATAATTTAGTTAATGAGCCATGACTATGTTTTCAAAAGCAAGAGAATTAAATGATTTTAATTGCCTTAAAAATGTTGCATTATTACTATTCGAATGATTTGAGAAATCCTTATATGTTCGGTATATGAATTTTGTTGATGAATTGCGAAATGAAGATGGAAATGCATTTGAAACATTTTATGTTTATGAAAAATCATGTTTTCGAAATGTGCCATTTGGGCAACATGCTTATGCCATGAAATACATGTTATGTGGGTTTGTGGTGGTCCATTTTGTTATATCAAGTGCACATTGACTTTGTTTTAGGCTTCTCCCACCTACCCCGTAGTGGCATGGAGCTCCTTCATGGACTCCCCTCTATTTACGACTACGTAAAACCATTATATGGGATTGTGATAGTTCGTTTTGTCATCATTGGAGATTCGCAGGAACTCCCCTATGGACCTACCTAAACCATTCTAATGTGCTTATGTTCTCATGATATGTTGACAAGATTGATTCATACATGATTTGTGTTATTGTAAATTTGGTTGAGAATTTGAGAACTATGTGTTTTATGAATTCAATATGAATTTTCTACGACAAATGAACATTTCAATGGTTTTGCTTGTTCGCCGTTATAAATTGTTACCCACGAGCTTTTAAGCTCACCCCCATTTTGTCCCCATCTCTAGGTGATAAGCAAGAGATCGAGTGATCGAGCATAAGGGCATCATTCCAAATCTGCATATTTTGTATTTTTAAGTTAGTTTTTGTAAAACGCAAAGCTTTAGCCGCATCTCAAGCATTATTTGTTCATGTAAAAGTTTGTATTTTTGGATTATGATGCAATGTGGCTTAAAATGCCCATTAAAGCTTTGTAAAACTCCTATCTTTTGATGTTAACGGAATATATTTGTGCTTGCACATGACTCTCTAAGTTTTCACATTTCATTTTCAAGAGACTAAGATTTGAAGAAGTTTCTTGCATATTTTTGTTTAATCCATCTTTTGGTTAAGTTATCCATGGGGTTATTGAAAGTAAAGGTGATGTGAGCTTATTTACTTGTCGAGTGAATAAGTCACAAAGCCTTAGTAGCGATCGCGAGGAAGCAGCGATTGCACCCTAGGAGTTGAGTCAGAGTAGGAAGAATCAATCCCTCGGGTGCGCTCGCGACAACAAAAGGTGCGATCACACTTTACAATTTCAAGGGTAATTCCAACTTTTTCTTTAAGATTTTTAAATGAATGGTGGACGGTTGGAAGAAGTCTACATCGTGTATGAACGTGGGGGGAGTAAACGGGACTAGACCCAATGAGGTAATAAGCTCACGTTTTACGATTCCAGAGTTGGACTCCAGACATGGAGTCCAACAATATGCGTCATGTTCATCGCATGCTCGATTGATTTTCCCCGGGTTTATGTCCTTATTCACAAATCTTGTTCATTCATTTGTCTTATCTTGTACTTAACTTATTGGCAATTAGATCAATGCCTTAAGAAATCTTGATTACTCTAAATTCATTCAATCATACATTTATCCATCCCTTCTTAACATTCCATAATCACACAACTTTCCAAATTCTCATTCAATCATACCTAATTCATGACTTATATCCCTTGCATCACATTTGCATTCATAAGAACACCTTCCTTTCTTTAACAACTCATACTTCCCAAATTCATATGCGTTGATATCAAATAATCCATTCCTTAATTCTAACATCAATTATCAACTTAAACTTATCAAACCCTTAATTAATCAATCAAATAACCATCTAGGTTTATTTCAAACCTTAATCAAATCCACATACACTAAAAAAAGTAACTTATCCTTAGTTGGTTCAACAAGCACACAAAACAAAGTTTTTCACTTCTTGAGTTTTTCCTATAATCGAACAGAGACTTTTCTTCTTCAGGGCATTTCCCACCATCGTGGATACCTTTCCATGATCGGGAATGGGTGAACAGACGATTCACCATCCCTTTCCTTCAATCTTTTTCAAAATTTTAATGCCATTATGCTAATCTATTGATCATACCTCAATTATACCTAAATTATACTTCATTTCTTCGTCAATTTCATCACGAATTCCAACTAAAAATCATTCAATTGATAACTCATAAATCATAGCCTTTCATGTATCATAATCAAAACAGAACTATCATTCACCTTCATACATATAACCCTAATTTATCAATTTCTGGAACACTCCAAATATACCTATTTTCTGCATAGTTACATCACCATTTGCACTACAAATCTCAACCTAAGCATCCATATAATCCACTATTTTCAATCTTAAAAAATGAAACATAAACCATATATTCATTCATCAAGTTCCAGCATATCTCATCTTCAACCTTACATGCAATTCATCTCCTAACCAATCTTTATAGATGTTATGCTCACATATAACTCAATAAGGTAATCAAATACTTACTTGTTTGTCTTAATATTTCCTCAATCAACAAGCTAAGTAAGTATCCCAAGCATCAAACATACGTTAAGAACAAGGTGGGATTAAAGGGTTTCAATTTACAAGATGAAGGATACAAAATTTTTGGCAAAATTCAAGGTTATGGAGGTTGTGTGAGGGTGTCGATGGTGAGGAGAAGAGAAAGACAACGTCTAATAAAAACATGAAAGAGGGTGGTCTTTCAAGTGTGAAAATCATGGGTGTGGGTGTGTAGAGGAGAAGGTGGACACATGTCATGCCACTTAACAAATGGAGAACCATGTTATGTGTCTTCCTTTTACACTACCAAATGTCATTCCATAACTAGTCCACTTGTCATTTCATCACTAAGCCATGTGTCATTCAACTATACCACCATTTGTCACTCATGGATTGAAGCCATTTTTCACTCTATTATTAATGCCACGTGTCACTATTTCATAGGTCTAGTCAACCTAAATTTTGATGTATCAATTTAGTCTTGCCAATTAATATTTTTCCTAGACTAGATACGCATAACACTTCATCAATCACCCAATTGGGACAAAAATTCCAATTCACTAATTGTAGTCCATCAAACCAGAATTCAAGACATGATCAATTCACAATCACAAAATCACAACATAAACATTTAAAATCTTTCATATCTTGGAATAAATCAATTGAGTGCATAAACTATCTTTGCAATGTGTACTAAATCATAATTCATGTATGTCTCTGAATATGATGAATGTAAATGAAATGCACTTCATGTATTCTCATATGATATGACTCATATGACTTTATATAGCAAATAAATTCCTAACTGTAGGAATGGGCTATTACATTCTGAGTAACATCGAAGAAAATCCAAGAGAGCAATTTAAGGTTATCAATCTTAGTAGTGGGAAAGAGCTAAAAGAACCAATGAAAAAAAACTAAACCCCACCTTGTAAAAGACCAAAAGAAGAAGAAATGGATAAAGTGAAGAATGAGGACCCCACTTATGTTCCTCGTCTGCGTTACCCACCAAAAATACCATCCCTACAAAGAATTTTGAAGAACAAATTATATACATAATTGCAATGCTCGTGAAAAATATAAAGAAATTGCAAACTACATTGCGCTTTGTGAAAGCTTTGAAGAGCACACCCACGAATGCAAAATTTCTCAAAGACATATTATCAAATAAGCAGACTTGGGATAAAAATCAAATGGTAACCATAATGGAAAGTTGCAGCTCCTTAATTACCAACCACTTTCCCTCACAGTTGACAGATCTAGGGAGTTTTACTATACCCTGTGTGGTTGGTAAATTAGAGCTATCTAAATACTTATGTGATTTAGGCATTGATATGTGCTTAACTGATTTTACATTTATTCCATAACACTTAGTGATTAATGATATAATATGCTTAAGACATTCACTTTAGTTCATATTTGATTTTAGGTACAATTTGAAAGAAAAAGAGCTAAAGTGAGTCAAAAGCACAATATTTGAGCCATTTTTCAGAGATTCACAATCATTTGTCTTCATGGAGCAAGAATGAGAAGGGTTAGAGAAAGAGGAGACAAGAAAATGTATGAAGATAATGAGTATATGTTGAAAACATCAAGATGAAGAGTGCTAGAAATGACTCACGACCATGACTTAATAGTCATGGACATGAGCATGTTAGTCACACCCATGACTTATTTTTCATGGGCGTGAAAAATCAGTCATGGGCATAACACCACCATGTACACCGGTTAACCACCAAGAATACATATAAAAGCTGTCAGCTCACCCCAAAACCTAAATTTGAGTATAAATACATCATTTAATGGCAGAAATGTTATGAATGGTTGGAAGAAAAGATTTAGGGGTTCAGGAGAAAACTCGACGTCGTCGGAGACCTAATGAGACTATGGAGGGCTAAGCTTCCTAATGCTAGTTTGGAAGTGATATCAACACCGAAGAACTCGGTTAAGCATTTCTTTCATTTTTTTTGTTATTCTTTCTCTCAGGGATTGATTATGTTATCTTATGCTTATAGATTTGGCTTTTCATGTATTAATGATCTTTATTCTCATTCTTATTAGGTTGTTTATATGTGAACCCAGTACTAGAATTTTGAACATAATCCATAATTTTTGTGTTTGGATATTCCTAGAATCTTTAATATAATCTATAATTATTATGTGGAGATTCATTTGTAGCATCTAATGGTTTCAGATCATTAGGGGTATAACTTGTAATTATTGTGTTTTCGATTGGTGTTGAATCATTAGGGATAACATAACCTAGTTTAAATGACCTAAACTTGTGTGGTTGTTGCCTTGATTAACCTATTTTCCTAACTCATAATACAACTATCCAATTAAATCTTGAGATTTTATCCTAGGTTTTTTTATAGCTAGGTTTAATTAAAGAGTGTCTTTAAATTAAACATGACCTAAGGGAAAATTCGGGTTAATAAAAAGGTATGAGTGTTGGATCGAAAAAGAAAACATGCAATATTTGGTTAAACGGTGGATTTTAAAATCTCTTTTAGAAATCATAACGCAATAGAAGCATGATAACCAAATCAACATGTCAATCCATTCACGATACGGTATATGGATAATATTTAACATAAAGATAAGATGGCAGAAATATTACCGACTCCTTCACTGTAGCTTTAATTCCTCGTTGTGCTATCTTCTCCTTCTTCTTGTATCCAATCCTAGCTTTATCCTTACTTTTGAATCCTTTCCTTTGTCAATCTATCTTCTTCTTATTGTTGTATCCTCAACCAATTTGATTTACCTCTTATTCTTCTTGGACAACTTGGTTAACAAAATCCTTTGGTGGGAAAGGAGAAGAAGCACTTTTGGAGGAGATTTTTCTTAGAAGAAGAAGCCAAAAATGAGATACCTTATCATGCAAGTTTCAGCCCTCTCATGTAAGATAGGAGAGAGAATGATAAAAATGCAAGAACACCTTCTTACAAACTCACACTTTTGGTTAACCTAAAAAGAAAGAAGAGAAGAGCATCAAATGCATCGCTTCTTCCTTTAATCAATCATAAAGAAGCCAATAAATGAGACTCTTCTCATTTATCTTTAAGATGGCTATATGAAAAGACTATTAACCTAATTTAAACATATCAATTTCGGTTTTGGTTGATGAAAGAAGGAAGATGATCCATCCAATGTACATCTTTCTTCTTTAATCCAATGAATGCTAATAGGTTATATGCTATCATTAAAAGATAACCATTAAACCATTTAACGGTAAGATCATAACTCCATTTAATGATGATAATGCAAGATAAATACCATCTTTATTTAGCAATTTAATGCCAAATGTGAAGCTTCACAATCAGCTCATTAAAACTGAAATTGTTTCTCCTTTCTTTAAAAAAATTGTTTTAATATAATTAATCTAATCAATTACATTAAATCAAAGTCTAGCCCATTTCTAAATATACATTTAGGCTTTTAATTAACCATTAATTAGTGCAAGCCCAACAATCAATCATAGGCTTTAAAAACCTCCATTTATATTTCTTACTTAGCTTAATAATCTTCCTTGAAGCCTAGTGGGGAATCTTATTGGACTTAGATAATTCAAGCTCCAATAACCCAGAATTAATTTTAATCTCATTAAAATTAATTCTAGCTTATTAACTAAATGCCATTCCACTTAAGACAATTAGTTAAACTCTTGAATTACTAAATATTATGAGAACACATATTTTCATGTCCAATTGCAAACCCTATTATTGACCTTATTACAGTCATCCGCACAACAAAGGGTAAAATTACTGTTTTACCCTTATGTTGGTTTTTCCTTCTAAATCTCCTATTTTACTCTATATAGTGATTAACACACAAGATCTCATCGTGGTGTTAAGACTTGATGGGTAGCTAGTCCATCAAACTACTGGCGCCAGTTTAATCACCAATCTCCTTAAAACATCTAAAAGTGATGATATCACTATAAACTCTTCATTTGAATGATTGTTTCCTGATACATGTTTCAATTAATAATTCCAACATGCAGACACTGGATTAATATTTTGTAAAAATCCATTCCGATCATATCAAGAATTATAATGAAACACATATGAGTTCACCACTCATCAAGATTATGGTCCATAATAAACGAATGCTTAAGTTGTATGTTTTAAGATTAAAGTAACTGTTGGCCCCCGAAATTTTTCTTGTTGAATTAAGCATGATTTAAATGAATTTTGAGGTTTTGATGGATTAATTTTTGGAGCTTATTAATTATGCCAAGGTAAGTACGACTTTTATGACATAGGTTAATTTGATTAAAGGATTAAAGTAGTAAGATGTTATAAGGGCAAATTGGGAATGACACCTAAGAGCATAAGGTTATAAGGCTTAAATGAAGGGAAAAGTGGACATCTTATAACCATTAAGGGAATAAATTAGAAGAAGGAAGTTTTTGGCTTGTTAAGAAGAGGAGAAGTATTTAAGAAGGGAAGAGAAAAGATGAGGAAAACTAGAGTTTTTGGAGATCTTGAAGATTTTAAAGAATTTGAAGCACTAACAAGTAAGTATGAGCTTTAACCCTTCTTGATTGTTGAATGAACCCTATTTAGTGATAATTATAAGTGAAAATAGGGTTGAATGTGTGTAGGAAGTTGATGAATGGTTTGAGTAATGTTTTAATCTTTAGGGTTTGATGTAATTGTTAGTGATATTAGGTTGAAATGAGCTTAGAAATGAAGTATGAATGATGATTTAGGGTTAAGATGGGTTAGATTTGAAGGATGGGAAGTATAAAGATGGAAAATGTCGACAAAAACAGGTTTCGGGAGGTTTCTGGACTCGCACGTTGCGGCGCGCTTTTGCCCTCGCCGCGGCGAGCACCCATTTTTCTGCACAGACATCCTTCGGTATTTTGGACATAACCTTTGCTGTGGATGTCCAAATAAGGTGATTTTTTATTCGTTATATACTAGAGAAATAGGGATACAAGTTTTATGAAGAAATAAAGTTTTAATTAAGTCTATAAAGATCTCAAATTTTGGGTGTAAATTGAGTATAGAATATCATTTTAGCATAAGGATAGTCCCAATATGTTTGGAGTATAATTTTTGGATTTTTGAGCCAAATTGAATGAGTTTGGTGTCATTAGAAACTTAAGACAATAGGAAAATTTTTATAGAAAAGAACATTATCAGATTTTGTCATTTACTTGCTCAGAGTGATCATGGAAAACTGACCCTAATGTTTGGACTTTTGGAAGAGTTTGAGTTCTTAGAATTTATCTTAGTGAATATGCATTATATGGGTCCTCAAATTGTATTCCTATTGAATTGGAATTTTGTATTTGATAAAGGGAATCAAGGAAGGCAAGAGGATCAAGAGGAGAGGCATCTTTTAAGCATGTATCTAAGCAAGGAATTCAGGTGGGTTTCATGTTTATAATAGAAGTAATGAGCCTTAAATGTTTTCTATTAAATCAAGAAAATAAAATGATTTCAAATTGCTTCATAATTGTTGCATCAATTGCTTTTAAATGATTTGAGAAATCTTTATATGTTTGGTATATGAGTTTTATTGATGAATTTCGAAATAAAGATGGAAATGCATTGACATGTTTTATGTATGCCTTGAAAAATGTCATGGCATTTTGTGTGAATGAAAAGTATGAAAGCATTTGATAAAATGATTTGAGCATGAAATGAATATGTGCTTTGTTTGGGAAAGAGAGGAACGTTTCGTTAGTCACGTGCACGTCGACGTATAGCCTTCTCCCGGCTGCCCCCTTGAGGCCACGAGATCCCGAGAAATCAGACTCATTTTGTTCACGGTATAAACTTCGGTTTATCCGTTTTGTTCCACGAAACTCTCGAGCCATTTGTTTGTGCATTGCATCTTTGAAATTGTCAAGTACATTGCATAAATTGAGTGTTTTATATTGATGATTAAATGGATATGCTATGTTGAAGTGATGATATTTTGACTATGAGTTTTGAGTTCGAATTGCGAATTTGACTGAGAAATTGAGAATGAAGCATTTTATGAATTAATTATGATTTTTATATGACAAATGAACATTTCAACGGTTTTGCTTATTCTTCATTATAAACTTGTTACCCACGAGCTTTAAGCTCACCCCCTTTTCATCCCCACCTTCGGTATACTTGAGGAAGTTATCGATTTGAGATGATAAATTGTGAATGCGAATTATTGTTATTTATATATGTCGTATGTGTTATGGAAAAGGAATATAGAAATGGTATGAGACTTTGAGCTTCATGATTTTTGGATTACGCTCACATTTGTATGGCGAGCAGTAATACGCATACGTTTTATGGTTCAAGGGTTGGACTCCGAAAATAGGGCCCAACATGTTTGGTATCAGAGAAAGAAGAGATTACAAGGAACCACGCTCAAGTATGATGGTATGTTTGTTAAGAGTTAGATTCCAGAAACTGAATCCAACAAGAGCTGCCCACTTCAGTTGTAGTCTTTTGCCCCACTACTTCAGTTTTCTTCGAAGTTTGCATCTGTGCTCCCTCTCTTCTTGTATACCGCGAACACTCTCTAGCCATGAGTTCTTTCTCTCCACATTTGAAACAAGCTCCAGTCAATCTATAACACTCTCCTCCATGAAACTTGCCACAATGATCACACTTAGGGACGGATGACTTGTCCCCTTCTCCCCTTCTACCGCCTTCCACCATTGAGGCTTGATGGGAAACAGTAAAAGTCCTCATCGGTTTAGACCTGCTTGGACCACTGCTCCTCTCCTCAGACTGCATATGGAAGCTCCTGGCACTCGTCTCTGGCATAAGAGTACTTGTACTACCTCCCCTCTTGAACTGCTCTCTCTCCTTTCTCTTTTTCTTTACAACACTTTTTATATTCTCTATGTTCTTAACCCTTAGGGCCGCCTCAACTAGCTGTTGAAAATCATATAAATTTTGCACCACCACTTTCTCTCTTATGGCTAGGTGTAACCCTGATTCAAACCTGTGGCACTTAACTGCCTCACTCATCATTAACTCAGCTGCATATCGGGATAGTTGTGTAAACCGGCTCTCATACTCGCTCACCGTCATCTCCCTCTGGGTGAGACTCAGAAACCCCCTCTACTTCTGCTGAATATACACTTCAGACAGGTATTTCTTCTTAAGCACTGCTAAGAAATCCTTCCATGCCAACACTGGCGGTCTTATCTGGCTCCCTGGCACACTCTCCCACCAATGTAAAGCATCTCCCTAAAGCAAACTAGTAGCATACACCACCTTCTCATCATCCTCACACTCCATCTGATCCAGTATCCTCTCGGTATTTCTCAACCAAGTCTAGGCTTCTTCTGGATTCATTGTCCCATAGAAGTCTATTACCCCATACTTCCTTAACTTATCAAACTGTTTCCCCTTCTTAGCTGGGCCCGGAGCAGAAGGCTGTGGCATCTGACTTATAGCCTAGATAAATGCCTGAGTGAAGGCTTGGAACATCCTCGGATCTAGTGGAGGCACTTGTTCCTGTGGAACAGGCGACTCCTGCGTTTGTGATTGAATGGGCTCACTACCTTGCCCTACCAAAGCCTCAACATTTCCTGGGGCTACAGATTCATCAATACTCTCCTCCCTTGGTAGAGAGTCAGGTTCAATTGATCCTTGCAATACTCCTCGTG
Organism: Erythroxylum rufum; assembly: GCA_027478365.1. NCBI lineage: Eukaryota > Viridiplantae > Streptophyta > Magnoliopsida > Malpighiales > Erythroxylaceae > Erythroxylum > Erythroxylum rufum. The sequence goes on from JANIHZ010000005.1 coordinate 31,088,764, forward strand.
CCCTTTTACGAGGTGGCATCTTACTCCTTCAATGAAAACACTAACTATTAGCTTACAATTGATTGTAATCCTATTTCTTACATTATGCATGACACGCATGTCATGTAATGCAATCAATCAACGTAACAATGCAACCCGTACCCACATAACCTAACACTTCATCCTACTATGCATACTAAGCCTAGGAAAAACCTAGGGCTCTGATACCAAAAGATGTTAGGCCCCGTTTCTGAAGCCCAACAATCGAACCGGAGTCAAAAAGCATGAGCGGGTTTCATTATAGGGTTATCTTAACGACCACCCTTCCTCCCTTGAAATTAATCAATTTAAACTCAACACCAGAGGCTATAAATTCCTATGGGAAGGGAGATAAACATGGTAGGAATCCACTACTTTAAGAATCGTCTTAAACGGAGGTCGGACGAGAAAGTTTGGTCAAACGAATCCAACATGTTCATGACTCTACTCGTATTAGATTGACTTTGTTTTTGGAAGGTTTGAAAGAAAACTTCTAAATCTACAAATTTTATGAAGATCTTGAAGTTAGATTCGGCCTAAAAAAGGAACAAAAATGGAGCAGAAGGTATAAGATGAACAGTGCACAAAACTAAGACGAAGCATTTTGAGACGAAACAAAACTAAGACGGAACGAATCTAAGACGAAGCATAAACTAAGACGGAATGATTCTAAGACGAAGCAGAAACTAAGACAGAACGATTCTAAAACGAAGCAAAAACTAAGACGGAACGGAGGTCAAACTAAGATGAAGTGAAAAGTCAAACTAAGACGATAGAACTAAGACGCTAAAAAACTAAGATGAAGCGTCTTAGGTACAAAACTAAGACAGAGCATAGTTAAACTTAGACAAAGAGAAAAGTCAAACTAAGATGATAAAATTAAGACACTGCAAAACTAAGACGAAGCGTCTTAGGTACACAACTAAGATGAAACAGAGTCAAACTGAGACGAAGAGAAAAGTCAAACTAAGACGATAGAACTAAGACGCTGCAAAACTAAAACGAAGCGTCTTAGGTATAAAACTAAGACGAAGCTGAGTCAAACTGAGACGAAAAGAAAAGTCAAACTAAGACGATAGAACTAAGACGCTACAAAAATAAGACGAAGCATCTTAGGTACAAAACTAAGACAAAGCAGAGTCAAACTGAGACGAAGAGAAAAGTCAAACTAAGACGATAGAATTAAGACGCTACAAAACTAAGACGAAGCAGAGTTGGTTCGTCTAATCCAACCTAGATTATTCTATATTTCCTTTAGGAGTTTGAACCCGAATTTTACCCTTATAAAAGATCTGAAATTTGAAATGCAATAAAGGGCTTGGAAAAGCATAAGCAAAAATAATCATGTTTCCTTAAAAAACCAAACACAACTTGAACTTAGCTTTAATTACATATCAACACGCTCATCAAAAGCTTAATACAAATACAGATGGATGTTTAATGTTTTACATGCTATTACAGCGAACCAAATGTGATTGAAACTAACTTAATTTCAAATGTTCTAATATCTTGAAGTTTCTGAAGCCTTGCAAGGATCACTGTTCTTCTCAATTTGCATCTGAGGAGGGAAGGAATGGGGTGAGCTACACAGCTCAATGGCTAACATATTTATAGCCATGGTAATTGACCAAAGTCAAGCATATGTATGTATATATATATATAGCTAACAATCATACTTTATTTAAGCAATTTAAACATTCATCAATTTTTTTTGGCTCAATCACCTAACACTCAATATGCTTCATGCTTGATCATTTAAAGATGCAATGCACAACAAACAGCTCGAGGGTTCCATGAAACATAATGAGAAAACTGAAGTTTACCCCATGAATAGAATGAGTCCATTTCAGAGCTCATATGCCACAAGCGGGCAGCCGGGAGAAGGCTCTTGTCAATGTGCACGTGACGAACAGAATGGTTCCACTCTCGCCCAAACAGAAGCACATAATCATGCTCAGAATCATTTTATCAAA
>JANIHZ010000005.1:31307957-31324672 GCA_027478365.1 Erythroxylum rufum
AGGCCTATTTATAATGGCCAACAACCCTAATCCGAAACCTGACAAGATTAGGAAAATAAAAGACAGAAAATAGCAAATTAGTCTTTTAAAAAATAAACGCAAAATTGGGCCCCTAATTTAGGCCTTGTTTCGCATCTTGCCGCAAACCTTGCCGCGGTCAAAATCTTCCATGTAATTCAAAGCTAACTGGTCCGCATCAATCTCTCTCTAGGTCATGTTTTAGTTTGTATCTCTTCCTACACTTCATCAATGATGGACATGGGCTAGCACATAAGCATGAGTCAAGTTGTGTTCAATCAATAATTATGATTTTTTTCATGTTTTTTTTTTACAATTCTCTTCAATTTTTGATAAATATCATCCTCAGGAAATATCTTCAACAATTACCTAAAACATAACATAAATCAATTAATTATACTAATTTATATTGAAAAGATGTCAAAAGACCTTGTTAAATATAGTTATATATTTTACGATCATCAAATTGATTTAAATCATAATAAAGAGTTCTGTATATTTTATATGGATTGATTTTATTTTTAGTTAGATACAAGTCAAAGCTTAGATTTAATTTAATTTGTGTATAGACATTATTAAAAGAACATATATGTAGATTAACTTAAGCACATATGTAGTTAGATAAAAGTCAAAGCTTAGATTTAATTTAATTTGTGTATAGACATTATTAAAAGAACATATATGTAGATTAACTTAAGCACGTATGTTGTCGAATGAACTAGATACTATATATAGGCCTACGTGATCCTTCTAAAATCCAGGTAATGTTTTCTGAAGTTTCAACGAACTTACTACATTCTTACATTTGTTAATATATATTATTAGATAATCAATATAGGGATAAATGGTTGTACGTCGATAGGTGATAGTTCATTACACTAGGGACTTCGACGGTTCAAATAATAGAATCTCTATATAACTAATCAAATGTATAGGATGATACTAGGGAAAATTATATTTTAGATGTTTACTTATACTGCTTTCTTTTCAATGTTTACTTTCTTAATTGTATCTAGTGGTAACTTAATATAATTAGTTTAACTTATATTTAGGTTTAACTAATCACTCTGGTAATTATTGACTAGATGATAGTCGGAGGGTTAGACTTTATATTTACTATATCCTTATTGGATCAACCTCTACTTATTACTATAATAGTGTAACATGAGAAATCTACCTTCCTATAGTCTTATACTATGACAATAGAGTTATAGAAAAGGCTAAAGATTTTAATCAAACATAAACATTTACCATAACATCTAAGTAAACCTCTTCTGTTATCTATATCACATTGCACCTTGATATTTTTAAAATGGTGTTAGTTATGCCTTAATTTTTAATAGAGTTAGGTTTCTATCAGTTTGTAGGAACTAGACCATAAACTTAGCTTATGTAGCATCTCAAATGGACAATTTGGGCCCACCATATGCTAACATGATTTTAAAAAAGAAATCTTTAAACATTAGCTAAACATGTGATTTGTGTCTTAACTTTTCATAAAAGGTCCAAGTAAGTCCCTACCGTTATCTTTAGTGCCACTTGTATACCCCACTCATGATGCCATAAGAACTATTTGAGTAAATTTAGGGTGTAAAGTAGTATTAAAGATAATGGTAAGAACTCATTTAAACTTTTTTATAAAAAATATTAGGGCACAAATAACATTTTTAGCCTTATAATAATCAATCATCAAAGGTAAGGATGACTAAGTAGGTTGTACATTGTTTAGTTCAATTTGAGGCTTTAAAAATCTATTTTCTTATTTAAAATGAAGGACTTAAAAATTAAATATCCAGAATTGTATTATTTTACTAAAAAGTCGATGCAATACAATTCTAAAAATTCAATTCTTTTGAAAAAATAAATAATATACCTAAACTGATGAATCATATAATTTGCCCAAAAATGAATTATTATACACTAAATTAATAATACTTTTTTAATGTTAAGATAGCCTTATTTATGTAATCAATTTTATCTCAACAAAAAACAAATAAAATATAGTAAATAACAAAAATTAAAGGGTCAAATTTCAAGTGAGCAATTAAAACCTCTTAATAACTTCTTTTGTGTCGTAGATTTTACTTATTGTTGTTAACTAGAAAGATTTAAACAAAAAGACACATCCATAAAGTTAATGTTATCGTCGTGATGAAGATCAAATGTCATACTAAACACCTTACCATTATTGTAAGGCTTACCAAAAGATTTAGCAATCTCTAGTAACCCCACACTATCTATATAACAATATGCTACTTATAATTGCAAGGATCGATGGTATCACAATTTGTACTTAAAAGCCATTTATTATTTTCTAAAATTTGCACACACACACACAAAAAAACCTAACTTACATCAACTACAACAATTTTTAAGGCTTATCAAAATAAAATATTTAACAATTGAAATAAGACAGTATGATAAATTAAATAGTAATTCAAGTTACTAGAATATCTTATAAATTGCAACTTTTTAATTGGTTATTGGTTTTAAGATGTTTGCCTCCATTTCAAAATCTTTTTAAAAAATCGAACAAGGTGCAAAGTATTTCAAGTTGGAAAAACTATTTTTGAAGGTACAACTAGTCTGGCAATAAATGAGGACTTTGACTGTAGTAGGAGTTAAAGTCCCATAAGTTATTATTGAGGATTGAATAGTCAAAACATATTCTTTAGTAACCTTAGACAAAATAGATTACCTCACTGCATTAACCTTACATTATATTATGCTAAAAGATCAAAATCAATAGCATATTTCTTAGTCAACTCCTCCAAATACTATCCCATTTCTCCTAAAACTACTTCATCTGCAGCTCTATATTCATCCATCAATTAATTAATTAGAGTCCAATCCCACTGCTATGAAGAACATCTTAATCATTCTCCTAATAGAACTTGAATAATTATCAAATTTTGCTCTCAATTGATTTCGATGATGCTGCTATAAAAACAAGGGACAAGGAGAAAGCAGTCAACCTGGTATTGATGAAACCGTTGTAGAGGAAAAAGGCAAAGAAAGCAGTACTTTTGATGAAGTTGCTATCAGTACTATCACGTTGATCAAGAAGATGAATTAAATGAATAGGAAAAGGAATATCTAACGAAAAAACTCAAGTAAAATTAGACAAAAGGAGGGATAATCTGATCCTTTCTACATAAGCAATGAAGGAGCACATTCGGATGATATATTTGCATAGATACATGATGAGATGATGGATAACGTAAAGTTTTTCACCATGCAAAACATGTTCTCATTTTATCAGTCCGTTGCTTGTTGCTTTTGTTTTCTCTATATTGTATTGTAGCAGTACACTGTACACGCTCTCTTTATCTATTCTTTTTTCTACTGCGACCCACCACCAATATTCATCATCGTCATTGTCATTGTCAGTGACATAACGGCTGTCTATTATATGTATATGCATTGTGCTTCTTTCTTTAAAGTAAGTAGCATTTCATCCCCCAAGGATTCATGTAAGTACCACATCAAACTATTAAAATCAATCCCGGTTCACTTTTTCACGCTACTTTTCTCGTGCTGCTACTACAACAATTGAGCGGTGACATTTAAATATAAATTCACGCCCAACACACGATGCCTTCTATTCATTCTGGGACTTTGTCGTACCTTATGGAGTGTGTATTGTCTATGCATATGGCATGCGATAACATTTCAAGTCATTTTCAAGGCCACCATGAAATGCTTCTCGTTGGCCAATTCATGAACCCAGCTGATAAATAACGAAGAGTTTCCCCATGGGGAGATTATATATCAATTATGTCATTATTTTCGCCTAATAGCTCCATCCGTCAACACACAGGGAAAATACCACGAAGCCTATGATCAAAGTTTCCTTCTTTGGATTTGAAATGCATTTTGTTGGAATTCTATGCAACATTTTTAAAGGATTGGAAACTGATAGATAACACGGTGAGAATTTCTTTACAGGCACATTAGATTGCCATGTCTTTCAGCAAGGTCGCCTGCTCGTCCACTATTATTTAAGTTTTGCTTACAGATTATCTCATCTTTGGGTGGAAACTCTTTGCTTGCCTAAAGAAAAAAACTGGACAACGCTGGGCTCAGCTTTTTCTACATTAGAATTAAAATCCAAACTTGGCTAAAACCATGCAGACTGTCCTTCCTCAAACTGCTATTTCTCATTATTTTGCAGAGTTCTTGTTCAACCCAAAGTGGCTGGCTATAGGTGAAGAGTAAGTTTCAGAGAACAAACGTACGTGACATCCAAGCTTAAGCATACCCGGCCCCTATGAAAAGCTTGGAGGGTAGTACGCTCCTGCAGATCTCAGATGACCAGTTGAGGATGATGGAGCCACAAAAGGATTCCGCTGCAGAACACCTGAACCGTCCGAACTACAAACCCATGCAACAGGAGTTGCATTCACTACCCTGGTGGCTGCTGCACGAAAGCAGGGATTGTGCACTACATGCGACTCATCAAGATAGGCATGTCCTTGTGACTGATACCAAGATAAAGGATGTAGAAGATTTGCATTATAGTTTGGAGCTGTTTGAATTGAAACCAGAGATGAATCAACCTGGCGCTCCCGCCATCCATCACTGCCCATTAAAACATCATTGGCCTCTATATTTTCACCTTCAGGAACATCATCAATGATGATGACTTCTTTTATAGGAGGGGCAGTTGAATTTGAAAGTTTGCACTGGTGGTCAAGAGGTGCTACGTTTTTCTCTGGATATCTGGATGATGCATCAAGTCCATTCTTGACTCCATTCTCCCAAATTACTAAATTCTGATCTTTTTGGTAATCATACGGCTCCTTCAGTGTCATTAAACCACTATCTGTACAAGGGCCTTGAAAAATGCCTGCCGGCAATCGAGCAGATGCTAGAGGAAACTTCCAGTCCTCTGAATGGCCTCTGATATTATTAGAAAATCCAACATCAAAACAATGGCCCATTGTGCTATGCGGATCTCGACTAGAAATGGCAGAACCTTGAGGGATCATACAATTAAATTGATAAGGATTTTGATCCTGAATATTGACTGGACAAACTCTGGAAAATGTTGGAAATTGGGATGCTCTCTCAATGTCCCGCATACGTGGTTCAACCTGCCCTATAGGCATGGAAGCATCCTCATTTTTGTTGATCACCATTAAGTTCTTCCCCATCAACCTGAGTATGGGATTAGAAGCAGATGGACTCACAGAATCAGAGTCACTCCTAGCCAAAAATCTTACTTCAGTGCCTGTGGAGTCTTTGAAAGGAATAGGAACAGTATGTGGCTTAATAACTGGGGGAACGTCTTTTTCAGATCCAGATGTTGACCAATTGCTCAGAGGAATAAATTCAGGCCTCACATTAACATTACTAGGCTGTGGCTCAGAATTGCAACTGGTTTGCTTTCCCAAAGCAGTTGTTCTTGTAGTAATTTTCCGACGCTTTTTTAGTTGTAATTCATGAAAATTTGAAGAAACTCCCAGTGAAAATCTCTCTTTCTTTTGGCAACAGCATGGTTGGTCATTTTTCAACCTCAGAGATCCTTTTTCACCAGGAATCCTATCACCTTTCAAAGGTACTCCACCCACAATAGCTCTCTCCAATCCTGTATTGGTAGCCTGTGCACCTGCAATTTTCACTGAAGATCCAGTCCTAGCAGCTGTTAAGCATGACTTAATCTTGCCTTGATCACCATATGGTCCAGCGGCTGATAAAGGTTCACAGTACTTTGAATCAGATCTCACTGCAGGAGAGCTAGAAATTGTAGATGTAGCTGATATAGGGGAATCTGATGAATCTCCATCACGCATGTCATGCTGATCTAGAGAAGACTGGACCAGGCTTGTAGTCAGTGATGAGTTCCCTTGGAAGTCTTCTGAGCCCATATCCCTGGGGCTTGGCAAAAAAGATCCTGGTGGCCCCGGAATAGGTATTGGATCAACCCCAAGAAATGGATTTCCTTGCCCAACTCCAGAATCCAATCCCACACTTATTTCAGCAGTTTGCTCTATCAAGTCATGTCGAACCCCACTGCCAGAAAACATTTCTTGGTCATCAACAAAAGCTGGCTCAGTTGGAGCAGCCGGTGCTTCCACTTTACATAAAAGCCTTCTGTGATCTTGAATAGATTGAAGAGAGTTATTTGGAGCTTTTGAACAGTCACTTAACTTGTAGAATTCTTTACCAAAAGGTGTATTCAGATTACTAGCACTTCTATCAAAATCCCGGCCGCATTCTACAGTGCAGAAATCCTCTTCATTGTCTTGAGTCTCGTTTCTACAAGATGTAAGGACCCCAAATCCATCTGAATAATCAACATTCCCCCCTTCATCATTGCCATAACAAACTGCAGGTTTTGAGCTTTCCAGAGCCATGCCTTTCTTACTTTGGAAAGCAGATAACTGTCTTTCCTCTCTAATTTCTAGGGCATTTTGTCTTCTGGGACACGTATCATTAGTTATAGCTTCTCCTTCCAACTGATTTTTAGAACCACCATGTTTCAAAGAAAGTTGGCGATCAGCCTTAGAATGACAAACCACTGCTTCTTTATCTCTTTCCACCACCAAATGTACTCGAGATTTCTCATGGGTTGATCGTTTCTTTATTTTACAAGGTCCACTATCACTGACGGCTGATTGGCTGTTCACAGACATTATGTTTTTCCTGCAAGACAAAATACTCCATTTTTAGTTACAATTACATGTAAATCCTGAAATGATTTTCAGAGAGAGGAAATATAATGGAATCATTTGTTGAATACCCCCAGGTGTCAACTTCCATCTCATTGGATGCGTGCCTCCTGGTAGAGTTTGTATACATTGGCAGACAACTATTGTGGGTCGATGTGCCTTCCTTGCCCAACTGGTTTGCATTTTGCTTTGTTGGTGGAAAAGATGTGTCAATATCGTCTGCCACAGCTCTTGCCAAGAGATTACCTACTCTTTTCCTTCTAGGAATCTTCTCCGCTATTTCAATAGCTGGAACATCGTGAAATGCCTTTCTCATCCTCTCATCATTTCCAGAAGCCGATACTAGGTTCTCACACAGATTTTTAGACTTCTGAGTAAGAATGCTTTCAGAAAGAGGATTCCCCAAAAATGATTCTTCATTCTCAACCAGTAAGTCTTTAGGCAAATGCCATTTACATCTCGTGGGTTGATGATCATCTTCACTGCTCACCTTCTTCATAAAACCACTTCGTTTAGAGCAAACCCATGGCCTCAAGGTCCCAGAATCACTGGATTTGGATTGCTTTTGCTTTAGCTGTTCTTTCTCAAAACTTCTATCCCCTCCATTGTATTTTTCTCCACGTCCACTAATCTGTTTGAACAAAATTTGACAGCCATGTATATTTAATACAAATACTACCAAATATTCAAAATAAGAATATTACAAAGTTTGAAGTTGGAAGTGCAGAATACATCAAGAAGTGGATACTACGAGTACAATATGCCTATCATGTCAGTTAGAAAGTAGTCTACTGCATGTTTAAACTTTTGTGTATCAAAAATTGAATAAGGGTAGAGAAGGAGGATAAGCCTAAATGATATAGAAGGAAGATTTAGAAAGTAGTCTACTGCATGTGTAAACTTTTGTGTATCAAAAATTGAATAAAGGTAGAGAAGGGGGATAAGCCTAAATGATATAGAAGGAAGGAATAGAAACACGGATAGAAGCATAGATGCATAAAAAAACAAGCGAACAGTACCTGAGAACCACGAGCGTTTTTGTGAGAGAGAATCCGTTTGCTTTGAGGGATAAGTTTCAGATATTTGTGATGCTTTTGGGCAAGGCGTTTCTTTTTTTTCTTTGGAAAGTGTTTGATTCCTTTGCCTCCTCTCAAAGGATTTCTATCTTCAACATACTCCCTTTCTTTTCTGACCAGTGCTGGATCACTAGGCTTTGATAAGATCCTAAGTTTGGTACCATTTGCGTCAATATACACTGGACCAACATCACCAACATCTTGAGGATGTATGGGAGAAACCCTATGCTTTCTCCCTTCACTACACTCGGCATCCATGGCAGGCAAGTTCGAAGCTGTTGACAAGTTTCTGCCATTTCTTCGATCAAGCTCTTCCAGCGTGCATGGCTGAGCTGTGGCATAAATATCCACCATCAATTTTGTCTTCCTGGGCTTAAATCTATGTCTAGTGAGATTAGAATCAGCTGTGCACTTAGGTGTTGGCTCCATAGCAAGGCATTGATCAATGTGAGCATTCAAAGTGGTAATTGACGAGAATGAGAAAGTTTTGCAAACAGGGCAAACTTTGGAAGTCATTGCTTCTGAGGTCGTAGTACAGTTAGAAGTAATATCTTCTGAGGAGCTGCGTTCAGAGTTGCCAACAAATTTCACTATTAGTCTGCACTTCTTACCTAATGGTCGAGAGGTGTTTTGAGTTTTGTGGATCGCAGGAGGATCTACAGTTTCGACTTCAGCTGATGAAGTTTTCAATAAAGTCTGATGAGTTTGTAGCAATGAGATAGGATGCCTAATATGAGGAACCGACTCTATCTCGGATTGAGACACTGTGGTGGTTGAAGAAGGGAAATCAATTTCCTCCCCAGATCTGCATGAACTTACGTCTAGGCAAACTTCTGCTGCCTTACTGCTTCTTAGTTGAGCACCAATGCACGAATCTATAACCCCATGAGTATTGATTTTTCTGGAAGGCTCCTTATCAAAATGGTTTGTCCTATGCCTATTAAGGGAATCAGTTTCAACCGTACATAGCTTGGAGGATTGGTCTCTTATGGTATCAAGAGACTGAAATGGTGGCAGCACATCCCTCACGCCATGCTTGAAACAAAGTTGCAGATTTTTCAGAGAAAATGGCCAATTCTTATTGATATCCTTGCTCCGGGATGTAAATACATAATTCCTGCATAAAAGCATAAACGATTAAATGTTTTTTGGTCATTTTATTTGCATAAGAATTATCCACCACAGAAGACATAATATGGCCTAGATTCTAAAAGAACTTGATTAAAACTACTGGAACAAGGGAATCTTTGTTTGATTACATGAAACACGACATCAATGGCTAAACAGTAGTTTGGAGACCAGAAGATTCTAGGAATCTAGTGGATTGTTAACCAGAATCAGCATGAAATCACAAGCAATTACTGATTATCACAACCAAGAGCAAGTGATTCACTATACATCCAAAGAAGAAGTAAAAGGGGAAGAAGACAGTGGTACAAAAGAAGGCAAAGCAAGAAGAAAGCACAGAAAGAACAAGAATAGACACGACATGGGGTTTCGGAGCCACAGGTTCCAAAGGCAAGATTGAGACAACTGGATCCGACCCAACACAAGATCATTTGGAAGAAGAAAAGAAAAGACTAAAATCGCAAGTTCATCTTGAGAAACAAAGAAAGCAGTTAGTCTGTCGTATAGTAGTAGTTGATGGCCATGAAAACAAAAACAAAAGCAAAAGCAGCTGGCTGCCCATAAGAAGAAGAAGCAGAAGAAGAAGTGAGAGCGAGAGAGAAGTTGAATACCTTATGGAGAAATTGGGAAGTGAGGAAAGATGATCAAGGGATGGGTTAGGCAGATCTACTTGCGGCAAGGGAAGCTCATCATTACTACTATTCACCTTTGGAAATTTGCAAGAACATGAGGGATCTGGTGTAGGAGAGTTTTCAACGGATAACATCTGATGCAAAGCTTCTCTCTTCTTGCGCTGTTTCTGCAACAGTCACAAGCTTCTCTCTGCTTCTCCTGCTGCTACTACTGGTATCGGCAGAGTCACTATCTCTTCCACTTTCACTGGGCCTCCTCCTTCCTATCTTTAATTTCTTTGCGTTGAGCATATATATATAGGTGTATATATATGTGTGTATATTTATATATATTTATATGTATAAACTCTCTTCTCTCTCCCTCTTTATACTTCAATCAAACCCCACCACCACGCCACCATCAACGTTCTCTTCTTACCACCACTTACAGCAAAAAGAAGGTGGTTTTACCACCACTAGCAATTCTATCTATAGCAGACAACAAGATGAAGCAACCTCGGGCGGATCTTCATGCCATCAGCCTGCATAGAGAGCACAGTAGACCATTAAAGACATAGTTTTTGAGGTTTGAAGAAAGAAAAAGGACTCAGAAGAAGATGATGATGTACTAGTGGATTCTCTAAGGACGTTATTTTATGTGACAGACAGAAATTGAAGCATCTGGGTTGGGAGTAATCATACAATAAAGCAAAGAACAACAAGCCAGCGGCAACTAAAAACAGCGGTGAAGGTGAAAGATATGCGTCATTTTATGTGCGTACAACTCAAAAAGAAGTGAGAAGAACATAATATCAGCATGCTCAAGACATTGGGTAAGATCTTAATCTAGGTCCATGCACATACGATAATGACAGAGATTGAGAGGGAAGAGTAGAAAGATGAAGCAAAAGGGGGAAAATGGTAAAAAAGAAAACAAAAATCAAGAAGCAGAGAGATGAATGATAACATCTGTATACAACTGAACTGAACAGACCAATTTACAAGAGTAAGGTTGGGATGGATTGATACAGAGAGACCCAAAATCCCGAATAATGATCATCTTGAACTAACTGTTACTTAACGAAAAGAAAGCTTTTGGGTTGGTTTAGAAAGAAGAAGAAGAAAGAGAGCGAGAGTAGAGTGAGCGACCACACCAGCCACTCTGTCTGGAGTTTGAAAGTTTGAATGTTAAAGGATTTGATGGAAACGAAGATGAAATACCTCGTTTCAGACAAATAAAAGATGGAGAAAATCGAAGCCAACCGGAAGGAAAAATTTAAAGTTGAACGAACCTTATTGTGGGGAGGAAGAAGCATTTATGTGATTCATGATGAGAGAGAAAAGGACGAAAAAGATGGAGAAAGAGAGCCACCCACTCATACATCAAAAGGAATCAGGTTCTTCTTCTACCTTTCTACGCATTATCTCTGATTCAAACCTCCAAAAATAAAATAAAATAAACCGACTTTTAATATATATATTACATTTTTCTAAAGCACACCCGCATTTCCTTTTCTTTTAAAAGATAAAATTTATCTATTTATTTATTTTAAATTATTATGAAAGTATTTTAATGAAGATAATTATTTAGTCATATAATGATTTATTGAAAAAAAAGAAAAAAGATAATTGTACAGCTATTTATTATGATTATGTTATATTTACTTACGAAGAAAATATATATATATATTCTCTTTTTTCTTTAAACCCAAAATTACGATGTGGCGTCCAGTTTTTGGAATTTTAAGTTTAAACCAAAATAGTAATACTACTCTACATTACTATTCATTCCCACCTTCTCCTACACGACAAACACGTCACCATCTGAGTCCCCACGTCCCACCATCACCCTATCTCTCTGTCACAAATTTCAACACCCATTTCTTAATAAGCAGTCAGTTCAAGTTCGACCCTATTCATTCATTTACCCCTTCTCTTTTTATTTTAACCAAATAATGACAACACCCATATGCTATGCGCTGTCTGTCCACTTTTCAGAATTACCAAACACAATAGCATTCTCCTTTTTGGTTTTTATTTGTTATAAAAATGATAAATACTTGAATTATTAAATATAAACACTACACAACATTTCGTTTAATATCAATCTAAGAAAAAGACATTTTCAATAACATAATTAAATTAAAATTTTCATCTCAACTAAACGAAACTTGATAAAATTAAATGATTCACTCTTTCTTTTTTTAAGTCTAATCTAATCTAAATTTTAAAATATATTAAGAATAATTTTTAAATTAAAAATATTTAGATGAATAACACTTTATACGAGATTACAACAAGTTAATTACGAAGCCAGTATAACAAGAAACTAACAATTAAATTGGGGTGTATAAAAATTGATTTAGCAATTTTGGTGATATTTCGGATATTTTGGAAATTTGGGATATTTTGGACTAGGAAAAATGTAGAAATAAGAAGCCAATAGTTGTGTGACACGTGGAAGCCTCAAATGGGTGACATTGGTGACACGTGGCTGTGAATTATTGAATACACGTAGTCATGTTTTTAGTAAGGAAATTTCTGTAGTTCTTGTTCTTCACCGAAAGCATAAAACTCTTTCTTTGTTCATTATTCATCCATCACCGAATCGGCTAGTTGCTTATGTTTGTGTAATTGACTAATGATTCTTACATCAAAGTAAGAATTTCAGTCCATAGGGTGTTTGGTTTCTGTTTAATCTCATTTTTTCTCCATCCACTGAAACTTCTTTGCCCACTCTCAAAGCTGGAAATTTAGCAAAACCAAGTAAGGTAAGCTTTAAGCTTTATGATATTGTCAATGACTTTTGATGATGTTTGAGTGTTTGGAAATGGATTCATGCATGAGTGGGGTAGGAAGAAGTAATTTCAGTGATAATTAGTGGGTTAGAAAGTCTGTTAAAAGAGTGATAAAGATACAAAAAATGGAGAACATACAGAAAATGAAAATGTAGAAAAATGATGAAATGCGTGAATGGTGATCTGTTTTGATATTTGGGATTTAATCTGGGATTTTGGATATGTTTGGGAATGATTGGAGCTAAAATGGAAGTAGAAAAGATGATTTATGCATAAGATGTGTTAGTTGTAAAAGGTAGGAGTTTGAAATCTGGAAAAAAATAAAAAAAAAAGAAGAAAAACTTGCGTTTTGTTAATTTGGAGAAGAGAAGAGGAGTTACATCGAAGGCTTACTGAAGGGAGACTGTTTTGAACATCTTTCATTCATTTTGTTATAACTTCTTCTCCTGACCTCCAAATGACATAAGATTTGAACCAACAAACTCATAACACATTGTTCTTTATCTCCACGAAATATTATAGCCATCTGAATTAATTTGGAAGCTATTGATTGATGAGTTGAGGATGAAAATGTTGAGGTGTGCTGGAATTTGATAACTGGAATATTTTTACTGAACATGCTTCGGTATTTTGGCTATATTTTGATCTGTAGATTTCCAAATGAGATAATTCTTAATTTAAATTGAACTAGAGACATTTGGATACAATTTTTAATAAGAAACTGAATTTGAATTATGTCCTTAAGGGCCTTAAAATTTAGCTTGAAATTGAGTCTTGGCTTAGGCTATAACACTACCTATGACAGAAATGTCCTGTTGTTATCGAATAAACTATATTGATGTAGGCCGAATTAGACAAATTTGTCTTCACAAAAGTTGTAGCTTATTTTCTTATCTTTCAATTGGTATAAAGTTTGTAATTTTTAGATATTGTAATTGAGAGATATGAGTTGTACAACTTTGAGTGCATGATCATGCACTAGCCAAAATTTCAAATGTACTCAATCTGTAGTATTTTGAGCATAACTTATAGAATAATTAACCAAATTGTATGATCTTGGTGTCATTAGAAACTACATAGGAGAGAAATTTTCTAGTAGGAAGTGTTACCAAATTACTCCATTTTTCTTGTCAGAATGACCATGCAAAATGGACCCGAAAGTATGTTTTTTTTTTAAATCTGGAATGATCAATTAGGTTATGAAATTAGTTTCAAATTATTTTATTGTGGTACAAACCCTTAGTACAAATTAACTTATGTGAATTTTGATATATGAATGATATTGTGACAAGAATAATGATAAGATACCCGGGATTGTCATTGAACATGTATTGTACATATTTCATATACATAGATGTGCATAAATGAATACTTATACAATTGTGCAAAATTGTGATATATGTAAATGTATTTTGCATGATATAGAGGAGCATTTAGAGCGTCGTCATCTAGACGTTGCCGGGACTTCAAGGCAATAGCTTTCTGGAGCGATTTGTGAGTAACCTAGACAGTCTCACTTAATTATTTGGTTGTCTAAATTATGTTCTGAATTGTTTATGGCTATGAATTGGATTGTGTTGATTCCAGGCACTGAAGGTCCGATGAAAAATATGATTGGGACTGTGATATTTGAAGTGCTCCTTGAATGTAAATTTGGATTGACTATGTGTTTACTCAACATAATAGTTGAATGTTGGACCGAGGTCCAATGATAATTGTGATTTAAATTGTGAAT
This sequence comes from Erythroxylum rufum, assembly GCA_027478365.1. Lineage (NCBI taxonomy): Eukaryota > Viridiplantae > Streptophyta > Magnoliopsida > Malpighiales > Erythroxylaceae > Erythroxylum > Erythroxylum rufum. The sequence goes on from JANIHZ010000005.1 coordinate 31,321,998, forward strand.
GATTAATTGAATATGAGTGATGCATTCATAGCATTCACATGAATGCATAATCAGATAATGAGAGTTGTGATATGAGTAGCCATTGAAAATGAGCTTTAAGCTCAGATTATGATTAAGAGCCAAAGGCTCATTCTGTTTAATGAGCCCTGTGTCCCCAACGAATAAGGGACAACATCAATGAGCCCAGTATCCATAATGGATACGGGATAGTCATAATGAACCTGGTATCCACAATAGATACTGGACAGTTTAGGCACTCAGTCATAATAACGTAAAAATTGAAAGTGAGTCTCACAAGCATTTGCATATACACTTTATACATGTGTTTGACTGACTAAAATATAATTTGGTCATGTATTTGAATAAAAATGGGATATGTGATGCTATATGCTAAAAGAAAAGATGTGAATTATGTGTTTACATGTATTGATATGTGATATGAATTGAGTGAACCATCGAGGATGGTTACACCACTGACTTCATAAAACTCATCAAAATTGTAACGTAGATATTTCAAGAATAAGAGAGGACATTAGTGATAGAGAGCCTCTATAAGAAACATATTTCTTATACTTTTGTGAAGAAGAATAGCTCAAAGGTCAGTTAGCTAAGACTGAAGGATTTAGTTAGACTTTTTAATTTATTCCTCTTTCATGTAGCATGTTTTGTATTAGGCTTGAATCATTGTATATATTTGGAAGTTACTGAAAAGTTACAATGTATATATATATAGTTTCTTTTTTTATAAAATGAAATGAGGATTCATTTTTAAAATATGGTGACATTTATGTATTTATGATGATGCCATGATTTAAGGATTGTAATTACTGCTCTAACATGACATTATTATACATTATGTACTAGAATATCCTTAGGATGTTCTGGTATGTACCTTATGGTAGTGGGATGTTACATAAATAATGAAACTCCAACTTATAATATAAAAAGTTTTATAGAAGTCTATTTTCATAGCACAACATTGTTTGGAATTCCTACTTTGGTAGCCTTCAAACAATTCCTATGCCAAAAGAATGTTGTCCCCAATACTTAAACCTTTAATGAAAGATCCTTGAGATTTAAAAAAATCAAAGAATCCCTAATAGAGTTGAGTCTAGATGCAATGATCTTTTAGATGATTTTATAAAATGTATTACAACAAGAGATGGTCTAAACTCTTTGAGTGTGCTAGGGTTAGGAGATTTGGGAATAAGGAAAATAGAAATCATATTGAATCACTTGAGGAACTTATCTATCCTGATGAATTTTTGAACAACTTAGCACACCTGATGTCTAATAATTTGCCAAAAATTTTAGAAAATTAAGTATTAAACTTATCTAGTCTAGTTTCCTTATTGGGATTGAAACTAAAAATGACTACTTTAATCTCAAAAACCTCAACTTGTTTAATTAACTTGACTATAAGAAATGGACTTAATAAGAAAGTTCCTAAGAGATAGAGTAGAAGCATCATTAGAAGTAGTAGGATTAAAAACATTATGAAAATACTGAGAGCAATCTTCTTTAGCTGATTTCGACCCTCTACCATCAGACATACCTCATTATAAAGACAAGATACCTTATTAGCATTCCTTTTAGCAAGGATAGGCTTGAATAAAAAAGAAGAGATCCTAACCCCCTTTAATAGCCATTGGACCTTTACCTTTGTGTAAGGATAAAACTTTTAATATCCAAAACTCTAATGTAGTTACCGAGAGCTACTTTCTCCTCATCGATTGAAGGTGACTTTGTTGTTCAAGTTAGAGTTGAGTTTGAATTTCAATAAGGTTGCTTCTTGTGGCCTTAATGTCTTAGCATCTATTAGTAGAATTCTTAAAATGTAGCTCTTTAAGACCATCTTTTATGAATTAGAATTTCCTGAAACACTTAAATTGTTTAAAGCCTTCTGCCTCCAAATTCATTCCCTGTTTAATAATCTCCTAAAATTACTCCATCTTTACTAAATAGTTGAAGAACCTAGATGGAGTCAGAACCTTATTATTGCTATAATAATATTGCAATTCTATAGGAGGGTGATTAAAGCATAAGGTACTCTTAAAGATACCCAAGCTCCTTAGAAATTGGATAAACCAATACTAGTTAGTAAGAACCTTGTCTATCTTCTTTCTCATAAACTAGTTACCTTGTTACTTATTATTCCAAATGAAATTATGTGCCTCTTAAACCAAGTCCACAACCTTAATGTTATCAACAGAAGATCTCATCTTATTATAAGGAACATTGGTGCAATTCTCACCTTGAGCCTTTATAAAGAAAAGGGTGTGATTAAAATCACCATGTGGGATCTATGAGATTGACAAGTTGGTAGCTTTCGTAAGTAGATCATTCCATAAGTTGGCTCTTTGAAAACCAAAATTAGAGGAAACGATGAATGAAACAAAAGCTTTACAATTGTTTTATCTAAAATTAGTCAACAAGTGAATTACTTGTTGACACGTAGAATTTCTACCTTATAAATTCAAAAAGGCGAGCACACATATCAAACTATAGTATAGTGACAATAAATATCGAGTATTAATCCTACGTGGACTATAAATATGACACGACCCGCCTTTTGGGCTGTGTTGGCACTAGGGAATGGGTAGGCTTAATGCCACCAAAACCCGTAGTAAGCCCAACTTTTCTATATTCTACTGGAAATCTAGCATGACCATTTT